>OU342634.1:6368248-6907265 GCA_910589415.1 Malachius bipustulatus
GCATACTTCTATTGCGTACAGTTCCGCTTGAAGTATGCTTGGGGATGTTCCCATCGGCTCAGAGTAGTTGGTGCCTGGCCCATATACTCCTGCCCCAGTTCCCTCGGTGGCCTTTGAGCCGTCTGTGTACCATTTTATTGTACCTTCTTTGAGAGTGTGAATGGAATGTGTTGCTCCATTCTTCTTTCGTAGACAGTTCCATGATGAAGTTTCTCTTGAAGCTGAATTTCTTGACAGTTTTGTCTTTTGGCATTATCAGGAGGTTTTTACAGATGTTCAGGGGTTAATTCCCCTCGGTCCGTAGTCCCCCCCTGATCCCTATTCTTGACATTCTGAGTTGAGCCTCTGCGGCACTTCTCTCAATCACTAAGTGCAGTGGTGTGAGATCTAGAATTACTTCCAACGCTGCTGTTGGGCATGTTCTCATTGCTCCTGTGATGCAGAGGCATGCAAGTTTCTGGATCTTCTCGAGTGTTTTCCTCGCTGTTATTAGCTTGGTTCTCTTGTACCAGACGACCGCTCCGTATGTGATGATGGGTCTCACTAGCATGGTGTACATCCAGCGTAAAATGGATGGGTTACAACCCCATGCATTCCCCGCCATTCTCCTGCACACCATGAGTACGGATGTGGCCTTACTTACTGTTGCACTTAAGTGCTTGTTCCACATAAGCTTCTTATCCAGTGTTATTCCCAGATATTTTACTTCTTCCTTCCATTCTAACTCGACTCCATTCAAGTCGATGGTTTTGAGATTTGGAAGCTTGTTTTTTCTTGTGAATGGTATCAGTGTAGTTTTTGTAGGATTGATGTTGAGTCCTATTTCCTGGCACCATTTCAAGGTATTCTTTAACCCCCTCTGTACTATGTCGCAGAGTGTTCCTTCAAATTTTCCTCTGGCCATGATGACGATGTCATCGGCATACCCGATGGAGGTAATGCCGTTCTCGGCGAGTAACCCGAGGAGCTCGTCTACTACCAGGCTCCATAGGAGGGGGGATAACACCCCTCCTTGTGGGCATCCTTTTGTTGTTTTCACCTGGATGGTCTCATCGCCCACTTTGGTTACAATTATTCTTGTGGACAGCATTTGTTGAATCCAATGGGATGTTGTGCTGTTAATGCCTTTTTTAGTTAGGGCTTTCTTGATAGCATCGCAAGAGGTGTTGTCGAATGCTCCTTCTATGTCCAGAAAGGCGCAAATGGCCGTTTCCTTGTACTCCAGAGTGTCCTGAGTCTTTTCTGTCAGCTCATACAGGGCGGTCTCTGTCGATCTGCCCGCTCTGTATGTATGCTGACTTGGGTGTAGTGGTCCCCTTTTTAGGTTTCACAAGATAAAATTCACTTTTTAAAAAACTAATATTTATTAAGTTCCGATTACAAACTATAATTTCATCGAGAGAGGCATAAGATGGTAAAGCCGAACAACTACTGACTGTACATCGAGTGCGTAAGAGAATTTATAACTTCTTGATGTAAACATTATACAGGATACATATGGGAGCCAACCCTCCTTGTAGGGTAGTCACGTAGGCACGAAGTGCCTGATGCATGCAACTGGTTAGTAAGAAATGACAATAAATTATCAATAACATAAATAATTAAATACAGAATAAAGTTGTTTTAATCTGGTAGATGGCTGCTAGACCCTTTCAAAGGAAGTTTATAGTATATTGCATCAAACAGGGTGCGGGCAGGCAACGACCAGATAAATATTTAAGAAATGTGTTTGTTCAACAACAAACTTTGTTAAGGAGTAACAAATTTGTTTATAAGAGGACTCTCACGAATGTTAATGATGAACTAAATTTGAATACATAATTCTATGAGTCTTAATATGCTAAATTAATAATAATTCTACTTGATAATAACTAATTATTGTTCTTGCACATACACGTTAATGTTTTCACACATAACACCTCCCGGCGAAGTTGGAAATTATAGAGAATTAGAATTTCCTCGATGAGTGTGATGTCTTGCGTGGCATCGCGTTCGTCGATAATGGGGTTACTTCTTGTTGGAACGATATTTCATCTAGGGCGTGAATCGAGGTTCTGCTTGAATGGCGTCTAGTAACTGGTGACTGTACATTGCAGTAATTAAAGATTTGTGCACAGCAACCTGGTCGTTTATCGTTTCCATCATCGTCAGAACCGGAACTTTTGAAGTACCCAATAAGATGACGTAGTATTCCGCATTTACGGCAGCACCACCAAGTGAGGATGAGAGAGAATGCAATGATTGTTAGAATGGCAAAGGTACCCAGATGTTTCGTTGCAAAGGACTGTTTACCAAGTTGGTTTAACATGTCTTCTTGTTCCGCAAGTTTGTGAGAGGCGGTATTTAGTTCATCTAGGTTTATGTTGTTAATTTTGATCATTTTTAACTTGATGGGATCATTTTTCTTAATGCCCTCGCAGCAATCGAAAGGAACTTGAGGGATGATGTCGTTTTCAGAGTAGTTGGATGACTTGTCTTCTTCTGCATACAACTGCGTGGCTCCAACGTAGGCACTGCATTTTGGTTGCATTGTTATTATTGAACTCTGCTTGATAATTTGAGTTCTGGTAGCATCGGTCGGGCAGGTGGAGACAATTGGGAGTCGATTTGATATGACAGCGATCCATTTGTTCTTCTTTAGTTTAATTAAGTTGTAGTCTTCAAATTGCATGACGACAGGCTTGCAATTGTTTGTGGAGAGTTTCGCAATCAATTCGATTTCGCATGGGGGATTTTCTACAGATAGTGGGACTACATTTTTGCAGAGTGATGTATTATCGTCTATCTCCTGGCATTGGTTTATGTTACTTAAACGTAAGTATTGTCTGTTGTCCTTTGACAACCCTATGTATTTTGATTCCGGTAGAATTGCATGAAATGTATCTGTGGTCACACCTCTTGTAGGAATAGAATATAAGTGATAGGTTGAATATAATTCATTTGAAACTAATGGAATTTGTAAAATAAAGACTAATCTTTTATCGGTCTGGAACGCTTCAAGGTTAATAACATCTATAATTTTTGGCAAGTTGTTATAATTAGGCTGCACAGGTAAGTTGTTATGTTCTAAAGATTTTGAAATTAAAACAAGCTGATCCATAAGCTCATCTGATTTTATTATGGAAGGATGAAGAACCTTAAGTTTTGCAAATGTAAGGCTTTCGGTAATGTCTTTGAGTTCGCTCTCGATTAAGACATATGATTCTAGTAAACTTTCGCAAATACCGATAAGATTGATTTGCTTTTCGAGAAGTCTCTTTTCATCTGAAAAGTTGCCTATGGCAAGCTGTATCTGGACTAAATCTTCATTAAGAGTTTGTTCGTCTATTTGCAAGTTTCTGACACTAGTATTGAAGGTTTTGATAGTAGCTGACACGATTTGGATCTGATTTCGCAATAGCTCTTGTATTTCAACGTCATCTTTTTCTAGCTTGTCTATGCATTTATTATAATATTCGCCATCGGACGCATCAAGATTACCTGTTATCGATTTCCAAATTGAACCGAGTCCATTTAAAATGCCTCGTTTGGATCTCTTAGGTGTCTCGAGCATTACATTTCGGAAAAGATAATTAATTCGGCTAGAAACTGCATCTAGCGTCTTGTAGTGGGCTCTCATGGAGATCGCAAAGGAGTTCTGTTCATGAGAATTATTGGGGGAGTATAAACTTTGCGAGAGCGTATCTAGAATTAATTCGTTGTGATTAAATGCATCGTATATTAAAGATAGATCTTTATAAACTAATAATTTCCAGTGGTCGTTTGATATTTTTATATCGTTTTCCCTTTCATAATATAATCCCACGGTGTTTTCGACTGGTGAGATGGTGACCTGAGTTTGGGTTACTGTCCAGAAGATGGACCTGCAACAACAGATTCGTTGTCAGGGCTTATTAAATCTGATAATGGTTCGTCGTCAGATGAACTAAAATCATCGTCGGAGATATAAGGCTTGATTTTGTCGATATTGATTATATATTTCCTAGAATTTAACTTAAGTTCTATGTTACGTTCATTTACTAGACGCAGGATTTTGTATGGCCCTGTATAGCGGGGGGAATGTTTCTTTTTGGGAATATTTTTCAAATATACTAGTTGTCCTACCCTGTATTCTGGTAAGGCATTATGAACATGACTGTCAAAACGATCTTTAGCTTTTTGTTTTGAGAAGGTGATGATGTTGTTCTGAATTTTAGGGTAGAAATGGTTAGACCATGTTTTCATTTCTTCAATTTCTAGATTGGTGATCGCGGCATCGTTTGACGCGCTAATTAAATTTCTAGTAACGTCTAAATGACCAAAGATTGTTTCTTGGGGAGTGAACCCTGTTGAACTATTTTTGCTGTTGTTATATGAGCTGATAATTAAAGGGATAGCGTCGATTAAATTATCATTTGGGTTATCATTAGAAAAGCATCTTAGACTGTCAGCGAGGGTAGCATGAAATCGTTCAACGCTGCCGTTGCTCTGGGGGTGGTCTGAGGCGCTGAATGTTAATTTTATATCGTAAAGTTTACAAAATTCTTTAATGATATTATTATTAAATTCGCTGCCTAAGTCTGTGTGTATTCTTTTAGGAATGGGAAAGTGTTGAAAATAAATTGCGAGTTTTCTTTTCACGGTCGAACCTGTTTTGTCTTCTAGTTCGTATATCTGAGCGAATTTAGAAAAATCGTCAATAATAGAGAGGAATGAGTGTTTATCATAATCGAAGGTGTCAATGTTTATGCGTTCGAATGGTCTATTGGGGGTTTCTGTTAATACAAGAGGATAATCTAGGTTTTTACGATTTATTTTCGCTTTCGTACATGTTTCGCATGATTTTACAAAATTCATCACGTCCTCTCTCATGTTTCGCCAATAATATTTTAGCTGAAGTTTTCTAAGGGTTTCATTGATGCCTTTATGGAAGTTCTGAGGGTCCAGGTGAATCATTTTAATTATCGCTTTCTTTTCGTCCTTAGGAGGATCTCTAACTATTACGTCATGGCAAATGACAAATTTAACATTTTTATCTTGGAAAACTTGACTTAAAATTTTAGGTAGGGCGACGTTTTTTATTGCTGGCAAGTAATAGGTATTGTTTTCAGGAAGAAAGTCTGCAACTGCGAGAAATGCTCGAAAATAGCACGGATTAAAATCGCGTGGTTCGCGTTCGATTAAGTAAAACTTTTTGTTTTTGTTCGTCATACTGTGTTTTATTTCGATTTTGTCTGTAAAAGTGAAGTCGTCGTCGTTTATGTCCTCCCGTATTTTGTTCCAGATTCGTAAGTCTTCGTTTGATCTAGGATTGTTTGGCATGCAGAAAATTACATCGTGAAAACTCCTATGAAAAATTGAGTGGTTCGAGTGATTTATTTTCTCGTAACTGACATGAATGTTTTCTATGTAGTTTTGCCACTTTTGCGGCGTGGTAAGAGCTTTAATTTCGTCTTCCAATCGAATTACATTTATAGCAATCCGAGACAAGGCGTCTGCGTTGCCGTTTTTCTTGCCTGGCTTGTAAATTATTTCGTAATCATATTCTTCCAGTTTGAGTCTCCAGCGACTCAATCTAGAACCTGGATCTTTGACAGAAAACAGCCACTCGAGGGGTTTATGATCTGTTACGAGCTTGAATCGACGACCGAATAGGTAAGGGCGGAAATGTTTGACTGACCACACTATTGCTAGTAATTCGCGGTCAATTACGGAATACCTAGTTTCTGCGGGGTTGAGACTTCTAGAAGCATAGGCGATTGGAAGATCTTTACCTATAGGGCCTTGTGAGAGGACAGAGCCGATCGCGAAGGCACTTGCATCGGTAGTTAAAATAAACTCTTCGTCGAATTTTGGGTACTGCAAAATTGGGGCTTCCGTGAGAATCTTTTTGCAAGTCTCGAATGCCTTCACGCATGAATCACCAAACGTGAAAGGGACTTCTTTCTTTAGGAGATTTGTCAGGGGTTTTATGATTTTGGAATAATCTTTTACAAACCGACGGTAGTAACCGGTTAGGCCCAGAAATTGTTTGACTTCCTTAGTGTTTTTAGGTTGCGGAAATCGTTGGACTACATCTATTTTTGAGGGGTTTGGCTTCACCCCATTTTCGGTGATCAAGTGCCCAAGGTATGCGACTTCCTTCCTGAGGAACTCGCACTTGTCAGGCTGAATTTTGAAATTTGACTGTCGGAGTCTTTTGAAAACATTCTGAAGTCTTTCAATGTGTTCCTCGAGGGTGCTGGAGTAGATTATGATGTCATCCATATAGACGAGACATTGTTCACCTTGGAGACCTGTCATAACGTTATCCATAACCCTTTGGAATGTCGATGGCGAATTTTTCAAACCAAAAGGCATACGCATAAATTCAAAATGACCATTTTCAACCGAGAAGGCAGTTTTGGGAATATCCTGAGATAGAACTTCTATTTGGTGAAAACCGGACGCTAAATCAAGCGTAGTGAAAAATGAACATTTACCTAGTTGGTCGAGAATATCGGAAATAATTGCCAGAGGATATTTGTCATTGACCGTTAGTTCATTGAGTTTCCTGTAATCAATGACGACTCTCCATTTTTGGACGCCAGAGGCGTCTAATTTTTTCGGGACGACCCATACAGGAGATGACCAGGGGGAGACAGAGGGCCGAATGATGCCTTGGTCAAGCATAGTTTGGATTTGAGATTTAACCTCCTGTTTGTGAATTTGAGGGTAGCGATAAGACTTCGTGAAAACAGGTTTGTTGTTATCCGTGTTGATCTCATGCTTGATAGCGTTAGTAAATGACAGTTTGTCACCATCTAAGAAAAATATGTCTGAGTACGAAATGCACAGGTCTTGGATGAGTTGGGTTTCTTCCTGGTTTAAATGTTCCAACCTGAGATTTTTAAGAACCGTATCTATTCTGGACTGGTCCATAGAACTATTTTCAGAACTGTCGATTGAAAATACCTCGGTCTCTTCAAATTTTTCCAATTCAATTAGAGGGAGTTTTATTTCGATATCTGATGTAGAAATGTTTATAATGGAGGTGATAAACGAATCCTTGTCGACACGTACAAGGGCGCTTGGGATTCGCACCGTTTTTCCGACGTCTATGCGTGGACAAATAGCGGATTTGTAATTGCAAGGAGTGCTCCTCATTCGTACGTACGATATGGTGCGAGCGGGAATTTGAACAATGTTTTGAGCGGACTCAGTGACTGGTCTGGCACCAGGTGAGATTCGCGAACTAGTGTCAATCGCTTGCGACTGAGAGTTTGCCAATTTCTTGGCGAGAGAATTTTGCAGCAATTCACCATTACTGTGGAAATTGCCAGAATTCGAATTGAGTTTACACTGAACGGGAGCCGAACTATCGGCTGCTTGTCCCTGGTGTTCACGCGAGCTAACGTGGGTTTTTCCTGGGACGGCTTCAGGGTTTTTGAAATCCCTTACCAAAGGGATATTGCGGAAGTTGGTATGTAATATTCTATTGGGTATATCAATAGTGCAATCATATTGTTGTAAGAAATCCAGGCCTAAAATTCCGTCATGTCGAATATTTAAATTATGTACATATATTTTATGGGGAATGCTTGCATTAGGATTAGGTAAATATGTATAGCTTTGAGAAACAAAAATGTCTTGATTAGAAATGCCATGTATAATAATATTTTCTGAGCAGAGTTTACTGTGATCACGTATGACGTGGGGTTTGCAGAGTGAAATAGCGGCACCGGTGTCTATGAGGAATTTATTACCGGCTTTATCTTCGATAAAAAATAAATTATCAGAATTTGTGTTTAAAATACCAGCTCTTCGAATGGATTTACTAGGGAATTCACGACCGGGCAATCTTGAGAGTTCGGAGACAGATCGCCCGTTTCTGTCTCCTCGTGGGAGTTTAAATGGTTGATTGTTGGGTTCCTCTGAATGACAGGTGTTCTCTCAAAAGGCGGGTTATGATTGTTATTTCGAAAGTTTTGATTTTGATTAGTGAAGGGTGGCCTAGGAGCGTATTGCGGATTATTTTGCGGTTGCCTAGGGATATTTTGAAAATTTTGTTGTTGCTGGTTGTTATAGGTTCTTTTTCGACATTCTGTTATTAAGTGACCCTGATTTTTGCAATAGTTACAAAATTTTGTGTCTTTTCGCTGGTCAGAAGAAAAGTTTGATTTCGGGACGATCCTTTGAATAGTTTTTGAGTCTTTTGACGAATTTTTATTCCTCAAATAATAAATATTTTCCTCCTCAATTATGAACTGAACTGCCTCGTCAATTGACTGTGGTCTTTGTGCACGAATAATCGAACCTATCGGATCACCAAGTCCAGCTAGCACTGTTTTTAGACCGATTCTTTCATGAGACTCATTTAGAGCTTCTTTAGTTCTAGCGTCAATATCTTCATCTAAAGCTACCGTGTTTCTTAGTTTTGTTAATAAATTTTCGATTCTTTGCACGAAGGCTCTGGGTGTTTCGGAGGACTTTTGAATACAGGTAGTTAAATCCCTCAGCAAGGATTCAGTGTCCCTACAATCTCCAAAATGACCTATTAGCAATTGCCTAATGCTGTTCCAATCGTTGAGACTTCTCGAAGAGATAAACTGTCTAGCTTTTCCTAATAATTTATTTTTTAGAATTAGCAGAAAACCTGGCATGATGCCGTCGTCGATTTGACCGACAACGAATTCGCAGGCGGAAATAAAATCGCTAAGGGTGGCTTGGTCGCCGTCGTATTCAGGAATCAGAGAACTTAGGGATTGCAGCAGTTTTAAATTGTCAACAAAATTATTAGCATTTTCGTTTGCCATCTTGTAATGAGTTATATGTAGGTATAGGTATAAAATTAAAATGCAGGCGTTTCCGCAGTAAATAGGAAAAGTGTCAATACCAATAATACATGTAACCTATAATAATTTATGTGACGTTCTTAAGGTTCAAGGGGCCTGTTCAGTTCTAATTACATGCAATATAAAAATAGGAAACATAGGAATTAGTAGGTAATAATGATTCAGAGAGCTGCTAGATCATGTGTAATATTTAACTTAACAAGCCAAAAATAGGATGCGATGAACGGTGAGCGTTATTCAATAATTATTATTGTCGTTGTGATATAGATGTCAAATAATTTAACGACTCGATAAAATTATAGTTGATTATTTTACAAACTTTGTCACGATATTAACTGCGAGAAAACTTAATTTTGTTTAATCGGAAAAAGAAAATTTATTTATTTATTTATTCAATATTAGTATATAAAAAATTTTTTGTAGTAAGTAAGTGCACTTTTCTCGTAACCTAGAAATTTGATTCTATGTAGAATTGAACATAATAAGAAAGTTTTGACCTTTCTTAAATAATTTTAAACATGTAGGTATAGCAACTCGCAACCACAAAAGCAATTCGAAAAAAATCAAAATACAGGGGATGTAAAGAATGCAAACACTTACAGTAACAGCCCTCGAAGTTGGAGCTTCATTAGTCCGTCAAGATGAAGTACTGGAGTACAAAAGTGTCTTCTCAGGAGAGGGGCCGCTGAGTTTTCACTTTTCTTGAAATCCTACTGACTGCGCCAATTTTAGGTTTCACAAGATAAAATTCACTTTTTAAAAAACTAATATTTATTAAGTTCCGATTACAAACTATAATTTCATCGAGAGAGGCATAAGATGGTAAAGCCGAACAACTACTGACTGTACATCGAGTGCGTAAGAGAATTTATAACTTCTTGATGTAAACATTATACAGGATACATATGGGAGCCAACCCTCCTTGTAGGGTAGTCACGTAGGCACGAAGTGCCTGATGCATGCAACTGGTTAGTAAGAAATGACAATAAATTATCAATAACATAAATAATTAAATACAGAATAAAGTTGTTTTAATCTGGTAGATGGCTGCTAGACCCTTTCAAAGGAAGTTTATAGTATATTGCATCAAACAGGGTGCGGGCAGGCAACGACCAGATAAATATTTAAGAAATGTGTTTGTTCAACAACAAACTTTGTTAAGGAGTAACAAATTTGTTTATAAGAGGACTCTCACGAATGTTAATGATGAACTAAATTTGAATACATAATTCTATGAGTCTTATGCCCGTATTCACAAACAATAATTTCCTAAATAATTACGTAATTATTCAAATGAGTGAGATGGAGATATGCAGTTTTTTCGCAATAGAATGAGATGGGGATAATTGATTACGTAATTATTTAGGAAATTATCGTTTGTGAATACGGGCATTAATATGCTAAATTAATAATAATTCTACTTGATAATAACTAATTATTGTTCTTGCACATACACGTTAATGTTTTCACACATAACACCCTGTTCAGTGTTTCCGTTCTGATGTGATTATCAATGATTTTCTCCATCGTCTTTAGTAAGAAGGAGGTAAGATAGATGGGTCTAAATGACTTCGGGAGAGAGGTGTCCTTTCTTCCTGCCTTAGGAATAAAGATGACTTGCGCCTTCCTCCAGGCTTGTGGTATATATTCCATAGCAAGGCTGCTTCTGAATATTCTCACCAGGTGTGGCATGAGATCCTCCAGTCCTCTTTGCAGAAGAGCCGGAAATATGCCATCCACCCCGGGTGATTTGAATGGTTGAAAGGTGCCAATTGCCCATTTCAGTCTTTCGGAGGTGCAGATGGTTTTCGCGACCTCCTAATCTTCTTTCGTGGGTTTACCAGATTCGAACGAATTCTCGTTCCCTACTTTAAGTGCTCTGCCTGGAAAGTGAGTTTCTAGCAGAAGTAGAGCTCTTTGCTCTTCATTTTCTGTGTAGTTCCCATGAGGTTTTCTGAGCGACATTGTTCCCTGAGCAATGCCTTTCGCTAAAGCTTTGTGAAGTCTGGATGCTTCAGGTGTTGAGGTGATATCCCTGCGGAAGTCCCTGAAGCTCTTCCGTTTAGCTTTCCTGATTTCCTTATTGTAGGTTGTCAGTTTCGCCGTGTAGCCCTGCCAGTCTCCATCGCGCTTGGCTTTATTGAAAAGCCTTCGAACTTCTGCCCAGAGCTTGGATAGGTGTTCGTTCCACCCCGGAGTTTTCCTACAATTTCTTTTCTCTCTAACGGGGCAGCTGGATTCGTATGAATATTTCAGCGCTCCGTTGAGAGATTCTAATGTTGCTTCTAATTCTAGATGGTTTTTGACTCTAGAATTTGTTTGTTTTATATTTTCTCTTAGGCTGGTGTGAAATGTGTCCCAGTCGGTGTTTCTTGGATTTCTAATGAGGGTGTTCTCTTGCCAGAGTCCCCTCATGTTGAATTCTATTATTCTGTGATCAGAGAGTGAGGGTTCGTTAGATACCCTCCAGTCTCTGATCAGTTGACATATGCTCGGACTACCGATCGTTATGTCTATTACGTCTTGACTCCTTTTAGTTACAAAAGTGGGTGTGTTCCCCACATTCAGTACATCTAAATTGGATTCAAGTAAAAATTCAAGCAGTTGCTCACCTCTTTTGTTGGTATACTTGCTGCCCCAGCTGATGTTGTGTGCGTTGGCATCACAGCCGAGTAGGAGCGGTAGCCCATGCCCGTTGCAGTACTCGACTAGTTTCTGGACTTCCATAGGAGGGGCTGATGTTTTCTCATGGAAGTACCCCGATGCTACTATGATGCTACGATGTGTGCCTCCGGTGATGTTGACCCGGATTGGCACAAGGTCCCGTGTCATGAATTCTGATAGACATACATATTTAATGTTGTTTCTTATCAGGATGCAGGCCCTTGGGGGTATCACTTCTGATATCCCAAATTGTCTTGCAATCCTTTCGTGGTAGGCCCCTTACCTGCCCCTTGTATGTCCAAGGTTCTTGTATAAGCACAACACCCAGGCATGACCTGTCGAACGCCCGAGCTATGACGGCTGATGCCCCCCTAGCATGATGGGCGTTGAACTGGGCCATGCTGGTGACATTTGCTGTGCTTATACTGGTCATTGTTCTTTTTGCGTGCGTTGGGGTGCTTGCCCCCTGTATGAGCATAGGCTCTCCATAGGTTCCCGATGAATCCTCGGTGACATTACCTTGATCGGTGACGACGGTTTCTTTTCTTCTTGCGTTCGAGGTGGTCTCGAGCTCAAGGATTGTTTAGATTGCCGACTGTCATGACGGGTGACAAGCCCCGCTCTGTCAGCAGTCTGTTTTGCGGTGATGTCCCGCAATTTTTTTGTTTTTTTATTTCTTACCATGGTTGATCCCACGAGTAGCAAGGGAAGGGTGTTCCACCTATGCAGAGCCCCGCATGCAAAGGTGAGGGGATTGATACAGTGGAGTGCCCCCTGGTGCCCCAAGGTTGAATCCAGTAGGGGCTGGTCATCTATCCAGTCACGCATCCCATCAGCCTGGACCCCCGCCTTAGGATTTAGGTTTTTTAGTGAGGTTGTCTCCTCTTGGTTCAGGCGATTAAGCCCAGACCCCCGCATTTCTCTGTCCGCGAGACGTGTCCACGACAACAGATGATACGGTATATCAGATAGTCCACAGTCGGACATCTCTGGCGCCGTTATCCCTAGTGCAGACCTTTAGTCACGACACGACAACTAGGTTAGGGGAGGTGGTCCGCGGCAAGGCTTTAAGCTGCCAGTCTAGAATTTTACCTCCGACGAGCTCTATCACCACTGCTAACCTTACTCACTTACGCTCATTGTAAGGCCTTCCCCCTATCCGCCACCTGGGGACGCGCCCGATGGGTACTCAAGCGCACGGGTCATTTGCTTCCCTCAGGGAATGAAGATTTCTTCTCTCTTCAGCCAGTATTTCCATCGGTATCATACCTGAGATCACCAGAGCCGCCCCCCTCGAGACAGTGCGATAGGCGCTGCTTATGCGAAGGGCAATTATTCTTTATCCGTATGTAAAAAATTCAAGGTATAATGTATATTAGTCGTAGAAAAAAATAATTATAAATGTTTACAAAAGGGGAATTTGAGAGGATCGAAGAATGCGTGTAGTTTTACGAAATTATTTACTACTTCATAAAGCAAATCATATTTGTGTTATTTTGAATGAAGCTACGAACTGTCATGATTTCGTAAAACTAGGTACACGCATTTAGCGAGCCTCATGAATACCCCTATAGGTTTGAAAACATGTGTTGGGAAATGAAAGGTGTCATTTGTTGGTTTATTGTAAGAAACAAAGTTTCTATATTAACATGAGACCGCAAACGCACCGTTTTCACGATACAAAATTTACGATGTAAAAAATTTAATTTTGATTTATAGCGCTCGGAAGTCTATGATATCATATCAAAGTGATACGAAAGACGTCCTTTTGTGGTCAAGTTTAAGGACTTATGACGTAAAAAACACCATCCCTGTTAGATATGAGAATGAAATAACGTTACGGAGTACGGACACATCCCGAACGTATGATTGGAATTTGACAAAAAAAGAGAACATTGCAGGAGTCGATATTGGAATGTAGTACTTTGTGTACTCCGGTCTAGGTACCGCTGTGACATGCCCTGATCAATTGAGCCATATTTATATTTCTAAATTCATAGTTATGTAGGTGTTAAACATTTAAACGAAAAAAAAAAATGGAATCAAGACTAAATAACAAATCCGTACTCACTTGAACGTCACCGCAATTCCGGCCGACATATGGAGGTCCTCGGAGACGCGGTGTGCCAGCGAATAGGTGTGGTCTAGGGTGAAAAGATCACTGTCCTCGTAGATCCTTATGGTCCTTTTCGGAATAATGTCCACGCCCATGTGGACACACTCCCAGAACCCCTGTAGTCGGATTCGACTCGTCTATCTCGTCGTGGATTCCTTGAGCTAATAAAATAAGTGTTCTCTGTGACAAGTCTCACTGTACAGGTGTCTCATATAACTCGTCCATGTACCTTTATTAGCAAGAACCCTAAAGGTGACACGAAAAACTTTTCGAATTAAAGTTGTTTCCGATGATGAGATTTTCTTTATACTATTTCAAAATGTTCGATGATTAAGTAAAAAAGTTTCACTTTTTTTATAAAGAACCCATATACCTATATATTTTTTAATTTTCACAGGTACTGAGAAAAACAAATAAATTTATTTATGTCATATGAGTCTCCGGTCTCATGTTTCAAATTTCGATCCTCTTTAGCAAAAAACAGCTCAACTTGGAATTAGGCACCATGTACAGATGGTTTTTGACATATTTAAATGCAGTTTTCAGTAAAGTACTTATCTTAATTCCTATTATTTAATTTTCTTTCATTTTTAAGGTAAACATATAAAATTTCCAATCAGGAGCAGTGTTGCCACGTTTTGAAAAGTATTGATTTTACATTTTTTGAGATGGCAGGCGCTCTACATTACATAAGCTCATTAGAAAGTACTTTAAAAGACGAATTCAATTATCAAGCAATTATTTCTTAAATGTTCATTCCTTTTATTAAGAATAATAAAATTTTTATTAATATTATATATTTATTTATTAATATTATTATTAATACATTCCAATTATTAAGAATAATTGCTTAATCTTTATTGTAGTTGTTTTCTAGACCCTTGAGAATAAATCATTATTAATTAAAATTTTAGTTCGATGAAATTAAAAAGTCTCTTCTAGTTCTGTAACTAAGAAAAGGACTTACTTTTATGTAGATTTTTTTTAAATGATCTTCCGAACAAGGTGCCAATATATTCTACATCTATTATAAATTACCCTGTATAATTGTTTAAATAATTATTTAATTAATACTTGTTTATGTTTCCCTGTTGTAATAAATGTTACCGATGTTTAGAAAATACTTGTCAAACTACATACCTTCAATGGTGCTATATGGGACGTCTATAAGGAACTCCTTTTTTTTGACCACAAAAGATTCAATTCTTCAGTGTATTTGTCGAGCTTCAAATGCTTTGGAATCTTGTTTTCACCAGGAGCAATGCATATATTATCAAGCAAAGTTTCCTCTCCCCCTGGATTCAAGTTGTCATTCAAGTCTTCTCTTTCAAAGATGTCTTCGCCTTCTTCATCCTCAAGCAACATATTTCTAATTGCAACTTCTAAACTGTTTGTTGTCAGGTTGCTAGCTTGATTTTCGTCAAATTAACTTCAAGATTATGTCAATTTGATCATTTGTAGCATTAATGCAGAAACTTTGACATTCATCAGAAACTAATTTTGATGACGATTGTCCAATGAACGCCATTTCTGATACACTATTCGAATTAATATCCATGATTTTTACGATGTCCTATAAATTATTAACATCAAAATCATTACTTTGTCTGCACTCTGAAACGTAATAAATTAATATAATTGCAAGAAATTATATTTGTAATGATTATGGTCAAAGGCAAACATAAAAAGTACAAACCTATGTTATCCGGTCTTTCTTTGTAAATTTTTGTTCCAATTTGCAGAAATTGTTATTCCTTCAGACTGGTAGAGATACTGATTGACCAGATATTTAAGAGCGTCCGTAACCTTTTTAGGTCTAATTGTTTCGCACATATACGCTGTATCATATTGACGTCTCTTTTTCAATTTCAGTTGAATGTGTCATTTACGTTTCTTGGCAAAACTTTTGCCTCAGTATTGACATTAAGGGGCACATTGACCACCTGGCCCTTAATACTACACTGTTGGTCGTACTCTAGCTTTTTAATCTGCATAAATGGTATGCGAGCTGACACCAAACGCTCTTCAAGACAAGTTAAATCTTTGAGCTCTGGTGGAATGTCGAACACAATCTTATGATTTGTTGCACTTAATTTGGAAACAGATTTTTTTATGTGTAATCCTAAAAAACAAGAAGTACACATCAAATTTGATTTCCCGTTGTTGAAAACCTTTTCGCGCAAGTTGGCTCCTAAAAAATATAACTGTTAATACAATTCTATTGTTTTTTATTTGATTAATGACAATATTTATTTACTTTGTAATGAAAAACTCATAATTTTTTTTATGCTGATGTATTTTCACGTATCAAGATTGTGAAGCACGTACCTAGTTTGCTTTGCAGTAATTCCCTGTTAACTTGCCGACACTTTCTAGGGAATCAGTATCGCAGACAGCAGCAGCAAATTTCTGTAGGTCTTTCTTTCGAAGATTGCCCACATATTACGGGATACCTGTATAATAGGTAATAATTATTATGTGACAGGTACCCAATATCAAAAGAAGAAAAACTGATGCAAATTATATCAAAAGCTATTTTAAAACCGTGTAACACCATTACATATTTCATTACATTAATTTCATTAAATATAGGTACCTATATCATAAATCATAATAATAAAAATAATAAATAATAACAACAATAATTAGTTCTAGAATTGTTTTCATTGCATAAATTTTCTATAAAGATACTTACATAATAACAATAGCAAAAAAAGTAATATTCAACACTTATTAAAATGTAAACAAATTTTATTATTTTATATGAATAATTAAAATCCAATGAAAAAAAAATAAGAAACTTCGCACATAAAACATCCAAAAGCGATTTTCTTATTAGACGATTTTTATAAGAGTAGGATAAGGTGGGAGACACGTTAAACAGAAGGTTAGAATTACACAGCTTGATAATTTTTTCACAAGCTATTTGTAGACTTGTTACTACAGGTGTTACTAATTGCTTATAAAGGGGTTAAGTGGAGTAGCTCAAACTAGACTTCGTCCCTTTCAATTAAATCAGTACCGTATATTAATGTACTAAACAATAATTACAGGCACTTTATTATTATTATTCTACCTACTTAATTAAATACAATGAAAAGAAAATTAAATTGAAAATTAAATGCAAGAATAGGGTGCAGGGGGTGTCGTGGAAAATATGAAATATCATCATTTTAATGATTACCCAAGACCTGCGGTCGCGACCTCAAGCAATTTTGTGGAGCCCAACTTGGTCACCCCATGCTTGAGCAAAAGCGCGTTCAGGTCCATAAGGATAAGCCATATGGACCTATAGCTACGCTTTTGGTGATTTTTTGGTAATCAAATAATCGATGTATCTATTATTGTCTTTAAGATACACTACTTTTCCCACTTTGCCTCCCCTATATTACTGTACTAAACAATTATTAAAGGCACTTTATTATTATTATTATTATACCTACTTAATTAAATACAATCAAAAGAAAATTTAAATTGAAAATTAAATGCAAGAATAGGGTGCAGGGGGTGTCGTGGAAAATATGAAATATCATCATTTTAATGATTACCCAAGACCTGCGGTCGCGACCTCAAGCAATTTTGTGGAGCCCAACTTGGTCACCCCATGCTTGAGCAAAAGCGCGTTCAGGTCCATAAGGATAAGCCATATGGACCTATAGCTACGCTTTTGGTGATTTTTTGGTAATCAAATAATCGATGTATCTATTATTGTCTTTAAGATACACTACTTTTCCCACTTTGCCTCCCCTATATTACTGTACTAAACAATTATTAAAGGCACTTTATTATTATTATTATTATACCTACTTAATTAAATACAATTTGAGAAAATTTAAATTGAAAATTAAATGCAAGAATAGGGTGCAGGGGGTGTCGTGGAAAATATGAAATATCATCATTTTAATGATTACCCAAGACTTGCGGTGGCGACCTCAAGCAATTTTGTGGAGCCTCAACTTGGTCACCCCATGCTTGTACAAAAGCGCGTTCAGGTCCATATGAGTAAGCCATATGGACCTATAGCTAGGCTTTTCAATGTCGCGAAATTCAAGTGGTACTTTCATTTTTTTCTTTCACACCATCAATTATTCCACCTTTTAGACTCTCCTTGGTATCCCATTTCCTCTCCATCACACCGAAAAACTCAAATAATATTTCTCGAATATTGCTCTAATCTGTCAAGTTTTTCCTCAATAATTATCGATCGTCTTTTTGAGTTTTACACTCTCATTTATCAGTGGTTGGAGATGATTTTACACTTTATCCTTGACAATGTTTTCCACGATTAGAGCTAGCTTCTCTTGAAAATCTTTCGATTGTATCATTTCGAGAATAGATGTGTTCAAAACTGTCTGTAAATCTATTTCGCTTTTGAATTTTTCTCATCGCGTGTCCGGCATATTATCGTATGTGTCTTCAATGTGATATTTATGTACAGTTTTACCAATTGATCTTCTATTAATTCTATCGGATAAATTCAGTGGACAAGAATAATACTGCTCATTCACAGCGCTTAATATTACGTTAATTAATTTTTACTTGAAACCACCAACAAAGGTAGTAAACAAACGGAGCGCACACAAAGTACGTTAACTCACTACAGCGGTTCATTTGCCAATGAGCCGCTTATGGTTCTATAAAAACTTATTTCTTGTCTATTTCACAAATTAAGTACAGAATCGCAAAATTTGCAAAAGAAATTGATACTTCAAAAAAAGCCTAAAAAATAGGTACACTTTCTAAAAAAAATCATCTATGATTCTATAAGTAAGTTATTTCCTTGTTTAAATTTCAAATACTTTTAGGAATGTTTATCATGTTCACCTTCAACTTCATCATGTTTATATTGTGTTTATATCATATGTGAAATCGGGAATTTCTAATTTTTAAAAGACATATTATGCGATATTATAATCAAGATCATTATTATATAATTATTATTAATAAGTAAATTATTTGAGGAGCATTCACGCAAAAGAGGATAAGTCCATTTTATAGAATTTACAGAGGAGGGCATTTTTTAATACATGGGGATGATGTATTTTTTTGCAAGTTATTTTATGAAAAAATCATAATAATATAGAGATCCTGATCACCTTATATGGTAGTTTAATCATTTCAAATAGTCATAAAAAATTGATATTTATTTTGGACTCTTCTCTTGGATGAAAAGTTAGGATAGGGACATGTAGCCGCTTTCCGATATCCTGAGCCGTTCTAGTTCTAGACTCCTTTGAAGTTGAAAATGTTCTATTTTCACTTGTTTATAACTCATAAACCGCTCAATCTAAATTCCAGTGGTGAAAACCACCTGAATTCGATTTCTTCAGGCATTTAAAAAATATAATAATTTACAAGGTGTTCCCGTTAAAATAACGAAGCAGGTGGTGTCAACTTCCGGTATTTTCGGAAGTGCGGCCATCTTGAAAATATTTTCATTGAATTTCTGGTGATCTCTTATGTCTGGAAATTTTTTATTTTGAGGTTCTAGGCCCATTAGTTTCCGAGATACAGCAGGTTGCCAGCCTTAAGCAGACACCCTGTATAAGTGATGGAAACACTGTACTCCTTCTTGGAATCACCATTCCTTAGTGTTCTGCTTGCGGGAATGGAAACGGTCAGATATAGACATAGTTGATGGTCCTGCCCAATTTTATTATTATTTGTGTCAACGTATAACTTGGTTCTGACTTTTTCAATTTCTGTATCTGTAACTTCATTACACTCAAAAGCTTTGCTTTTATGTTTGCAGACAATTCTCTTAGAAAAATGATTAGGTCGAGATTGCCTGGAATATTATTGATACATGATATTTTGAAGGAACATTAATCACATTAATTTACCTTTCAAACTTCTGATTTTCTCGTTTTGAAACTTGTTTTTTTCTTTTTCGTGAACCTTCACTGGCATGACTAACTAATAGTTTGTCATCCCATTCATTGTTGATAAACAACAGTTTTTATAGATAGATATACCACCTAAACCTAAATAGACCTAACCAAAAAATACACAATAATTATAAGCACCAATGTATCACTGTTTGACTCACAAATTTACTACACATGAATTAATTTGTAAATAGTCTGCCAAGGTCATATGAAATTTCAGCATTGATGTCAGATCTCGAATTTTGTACGTGCAATGAGGATGAGGAATCACAGTAACTGATGATGGCAATTCATAAAAGGTATTTATAATGAAAAAAATAACAAGCACCTATTTGTAAAGAACATTTTATTTGAAAGTTATACATAAATTGCAAATAATATAAATTAATGCAAAACTTGACAATTGATAATTTAATATTCAGAGTCATAATTATAATCAGTTTCTTAAATTAATACCTATTTAAAACATTCCACATTTCTGCCGTAACACCAGCAAGTGTATTTCGCCAAAGAGAAATAACGTCGGTAGTCTCATCGCTTAAAGGACGATTGAAGTTCAGCTTTGCTATACCCCACACATGTTCGATTGGATTAAAAATTGAAATGGTATGGTGGAAGTCGAAGAATTTTGTGTCCATGCTGTTCAGCTAAGGAATCCACTGTATACTGCTTTGGTTTCTTGTTCCTTTTGTGAAACCAATAAGCATATTATAGTCATATAAAAATCATAAAGTCAATACAAAATATACTTATTCACAATGTCTAGCAGCTGAGCTTTCAACGAAAAAGGCTCGAAACCAATGTTGTTCCTGCGCAGCCATTCTTCAATTTGTTGTTTGTTTGAAGAAGAAGTTGGTGGTTTATTTTCAACTGCACTGTGGTAAGGCGTTTGAATTTGAATTGTCCATAATAATCACAGAAGGTTGTTCTAAACTTGACATTAACTGGTTTTCGAACCACTTTTGCTAAAATTTTCATGATTCATCTCTCCATGATAATCTGGATGTTTTGTTGATGAAGAGGAAATCAATTCTGCCCCATCAACAAAACCAATCATGTTACCTGCATGTAAAACTATGTACCTAATGTGAATAATGAAAATAAATGATATCATATTTAATGCCTAATTATACATCATTATAACATTATAAATATTTAAAACACCTTTTGCCTTCTGTCTTCAGTTTGTTGACACTGCGTGGGTTTTGATCCTGCCAAGACCTTCCTATTGTGCCGTTTTGAGAGATCCATGTTTCGTCTATACAGTGCGCGAGAAAAGTAAGGAATAAATTCGATAAAACGGAGAGGGCTGTTTTTTTGAAAAAATAAAAAAACAGGTCGAATTTGTTTTTGAGTTGTTCAACTTTTGACATAATATTGGGGTATACAGGGTGATGCGCGAAAAAGTGGTGACGTCATCCGTACTTTTTTTAAATGGCAACCCTTATTTTTTATTTCATTGTTTAATACTTCATTCAATGGCCAATACGGTAATGTAATCATTTTGTAACCTTAAACGACGAAATTTCTGTGAAAATAACTTAATTTGGAGACATTCAATTCAATAATAGACAGATTTAATAGATTTAATTTAATTAAATTTAACAGATTTAATTTAA
The DNA here is from genome assembly GCA_910589415.1 of Malachius bipustulatus. Lineage (NCBI taxonomy): Eukaryota > Metazoa > Arthropoda > Insecta > Coleoptera > Melyridae > Malachius > Malachius bipustulatus. Next base: position 6,389,349 of record OU342634.1, read on the forward strand.
TAGACTTACGCCCGTATTCACAAACGATAATTTCCTAAATAATTACGTAATCAATTATCCCCATCTCATTCTATTGCAAAAAAACTGCATATCTCCATCTCACTCATTTAAATAATTACGTAATTATTTAGGAAATTATCGTTTGTGAATACGGGCATTAATTTAATAGACAGATCTTATAAAATTACCATGGAAACAGTCATTTTTATTTGATTTTTTTAAATTTTTATTGTTAATGTTCCGATTTTCACATCAGTAAAAAGTGCAAAATTTCGACTCACAAGCTGTTTTCTCAGAAATTTCCTTATTTAAGGTTACAAATTGATTACATTACCATACTGGCAATTAAATGAAGTATCAAAAAATGGAATAAAAAATAAGGGTTGCTATTTAAAAAAAAATGCCGATGACGTCACCACTTTTTCGCGCATCACCCTGTATACCCCAATATTATGTCAAAAGTTGAACAACTCAAAAACAAAATCGACCTGTTTTTATATTTTTTCAAAAAAACAGCCCTCTCCGTTTTATCGAATTTATTCCTTACTCTTCTCGCGCACTGTATACACAAATTGGTAGATGCCTTCTCTTTTGTAATCTATACAGGGTGTTTCATTAATGTAGGTAAGCGGCTACATCTCGGAAACTAGTGGGCAGGACCATCAACTATGTCGATATCTGACCGTTTCCATTCCCGCAAGCAGAAGACTAAAGGAATGGTGATTCCAAGGAGTACAGTGTTTCCATCACTTTACAGGGTATCTGCTTAAGGCTGGCAACCTGCTGTATCTCGGAAACTAATGAGCCTAGAACCTCAAAATAGAAAATTTCCAGACATAAGTGATCACGAGAAATTCAATGGAAAATTTATTGGAAATCAATTGGATATCAATGGAAAATATTTTCAAGATGGCCGCACTTCCGGAAATACCGGCTGTTGACACCTACTTTGTTATTTTAACGGAAACACCCTGTAAAATATTATATTTTTTAAATGTCTGAAGAAATCGAATACAGGTGGTTTTCACCATCGGAATTTAGATTGAGTGGTTTATGAGTTATAAACAAGTGAAAATCGAAAATCTTCAACTTCAAAGCAGTGTAGAACTAGAACGGCTCAAGATATCTAAAAACGGTTTACATGTTCCTATCTTAACTTTTGACATAGTATCCTACTATCAGCCAATATTATAAACGCTGGTTAAGGAAGATAACTCGGAGTTAGTCCCTATCTGCCAGTTAAATAAGCAACAGGTGTATTATAAAACTTTTTCCAGCTCTCAAGGTTAACTTTTTAACTGCCAGATAACTTTAACTCGTAGTTTGCATTGATAACCTTACTTTTCGGTTTTATAAAGCTATTTTTGGCTTGGTTAGGTTAAAGTAGCCGGTTAAGTTTGCCTATCTGGCTGATAAAGTTAACCGTCAGATTTACGCCGGTTAACCTGCCGAATGGCATATTATTTGTTTGAATATCAAGGTAATTCTTATTGGATTTTTATAGGTTTACAACCTGCCTAATTGATAAAATTTTGAGTGTGAGTTTTCTAATAATGCAATAATTTTAATATTTACTTGTAAAATAACTTTTAATAAGTATGTACATAATAATAATAATATTATACATTAACACGATGTAAACTTTTCACATGTAAATCCCTATGTTGCATTGAAAAAGAAACTCACTGTATAAGTTCCCTAAATAATATCTGTTTATCAAGTTTTTTTTTTCTGTACTGGAATTTGTTGCTAGGTTTGCTGAAATTATTACCAGATAATTTAAAATTTGCCGCTACTTCATGCAATTTTTCTAGTTTTTTTTTTCTAATGCAAAACAGCTATAGCAAAACATCTTGTAAATTTTTAAAAATTAAAGTAGCTAATTTTTATCTCATTAATAAAACAGTAAAAAATGCATGTAATCATTCTATATGCATGTCAATTCACTAAAACTTCTTGATTAACTACGTGAGTTCTAACGAAATATTTAAAAAAAAAACAGTAATAGAAGTGACAAAACAATATTTCTCTACTATCAACAACAAATTACACTACAGACAACCCTAATTTTTACAACTTTTGTCAAGTTCATGTACAATATCGTTGGAATGTGAAGAAATACTACAGGTCTGACTACCTATTTTATACTTTTTAAGAATTTGACACAAATTTTAGGATAAGTTCGTTTGTTTCTGAAATATCCTGAAATAAAATTAGATTCTAGAAATTATATAATCAACTTTTGCTTTTCTTATGGTTGCCATAAAAATTTTTGATGTCATTTGAAATAAAAACCAAATTGATTTTTTAATGATGCCAGTTACTGCATTTTACTTCAACCATGGTATATAAGTGTCATAAATAATCATAAGGCAAACAATAATTCAAGAAGAACGTTATAGGTATTGTAGTTATTATAAAAAGTTTTAATTTTTCAAATAATTAGAAAATTATTGAAATTTTATTAATTATTAATTTATTGTTAATTTAGGTACATTGGTATAGTAGTGGTACATTGATAATTAGAAAATATGAAAAAAAAAATTATCACATTTCCGAAAATATTTTCATCAATAGGTATGCCACATAAGAGGACCGCCCCGACTGGCCTCTTCCATGACCGCGGTACATTCCGCGGTACGCACCACGGTAATTACTCCCTCTGTAATTACCGTTTCCTAAAAGAAATGAACAATTATAATTAATAATATATAACAAAAGTGGACTCCCTTTTATCACTGTTCTGTAAAAAAACGTCATTTTAAATAACAAAATTAACATAATATTATTATTTTCAAAGGAAAACATTGAAAGATTGATATAATTGTTGATTTTTTTTTATTTTGTTTCATATTGTGTAAGATTCTCGAAGGGTTTGTGAATAATTAGTGTCATGAATAACCATAAAGGTGCGTCCTCATCTAACGAACGAGCACAAATGAACACAGCGAACCGGCAAATACTTAAACGAACAGAAACGAACGCAAACAAACTTAAACAGTCTGAAACGAACATGGAGAAACACATTCAAACACCCACATACAGTTTCGGGTGAATTTTCTATGTTCCGTATTAAAATGCTCTGCTCTCTCCAAAAAAGTCGTTGTTTTCATTTTTTAAATTCAAAGAGAGTGATTAAAGTGAAATAACAATGAACAATAATAACTCTTTACAAAGACGTTATAACACTATAGTTGTAGCAAGTGCTACTTATTTCATAATGAGTTCATTGCTGAAAAAAAGAAGGGAAGCAAGAAAACGTCGTTGGTGGATGACTTCACTTTTTAAAAGTAGAATTCGCTATAGTGCTTCGAATTTACTTGTCGATTTGAGAGGCGAGAACTCTGGAAATTTTGAAAATTTTACGATATTATCTTCTTCGGATTTTGAAAAATTAATACAACCAGTAGGATCAAAAATAAGCAAACAAGACACCTACTTCAGAGAAGCAATACCAGCTAAAGAAATATTAAGTCTAACATTGCGGTTCTTAGCTACTGGTGATTCTTATCGAAGTCTTTCTTATCTTTTCAAAGTTTCAAAACAAATTATTTCAAAAATCGTGCCTGAAGTATGCCAAGCAATCATAGAAGCTTTACACGAGGAAATTAAGGTAGGTAAATAATTATATACAATTTATGATACAGCCTTTATTATATTTTTCGCAAACAACTATACAAACGTCTTTACAAATTCTTGTAAAACGGTGATTCTTCTGCAAACCCAGAATCTTGTACGTATTGGGTAGTTCCTGAGGTAGTATTAACAGGTTCAGATAAAGATAAAGCTGGAGACATATCAGGATACAATCGTGAGGATGTGCTAGAATCTGACTATGGGAAATCTGTTGGCGAAAATGGCGATAAAAGTAGGCGCAGACACTGTTTGTTGTTGCGAGGAATAATCTTTATAGCGACCTAGTTGTGCCTCGAAAAGGACTTGATTAATACGAAGCTGGGCGATGAGATGTGAGCGTTTGTCTAGTTTTTTCAAAATGGATGCTACATATTCACCATATATTACATATTCATCTTTTGCAGTCTCTTGTTTTTCTACAGTAGCTTTCAATATGTTATAGACCTCTGCAATCCTTGGATCTTCTTTAAGTTTCTTTGACTCTGATGATTTTGGCGACAAAAATGTTTTCGGTCTCCCCTTGTTAGATGTACTTATTGACGTCGGATGTTGTTCAGTGCTAGCTCCTATATCATCAGGTGTAGCTTCACTGGGTTCAGCTACTGAATCCTCATTTCCATCTGAGATACCATCCATGCCATCTTCTGTTATCTGAAATGACATATATGTATATATTTTGATAAATGTGCTAGCGATAGCGATAAGATGGTTTTTGTTTGTTCCAGTTACCATCTTCCTCTCAAGAATGGTTGAAAGTTTCATCAGATTATTACAAACTGTGGAACTTTCCACACTGTTTGGGTGCAATAGACGGAAAACATATCGTGCTACAAGCACCTTTGAATAGTGGTTTTGAATACTACAATTATTACAAATCCGATTTTAGCATTGTTCTAATGGCCATCGTTGATGCAAATTATAAATTTATATACGCTGATGTGGGATGTCAAGGTAGAATATCTGATGGAGGAGTCTTTAAAAATACAAAATTTTACGCCAATCTCCAGGCAGAAAAACTGAATTTACCACAACCGAAACCTCTACCTACAAATAAATTGGCACCATATGTATTTGTTGCTGACGATGCATTCATCTGATGGAGGAGTCTTTAAAAATACAAAATTTTACGCCAATCTCCAGGCAGAAAAACTGAATTTACCACAACCGAAACCTCTACCTACAAATAAATTGGCACCATATGTATTTGTTGCTGACGATGCATTCACCTTGATGGAAAATCTTATGAAGCCTTTTCCAGGATCATGGTCAAAAGGTAGCAATCAGAGGGCTTTCAATTACAGATTAAGTAGAGCACGACGCGTTGTAGAAAATGTGTTTGGCATTATGTCCTCAGTTTTCAGAGTCCTCAGGAAACCTAGAGGACATAATCTCAAAAACTCCTAGAGCCTACGAAAGCAGAAGTTATTGCTCTATCATGTGTTTACTTACATAATTTTCTAAGAAACAGTCGTTCATCTCAACACTTATATTCTCCTGAAGGGATTTTTGATGATGAAAGAGAGGGGAATATAACACAAGGTTCATGGAGAAATGACACTCAACCACTAACTTCATTTCATTCTATACGAAAAATTCCATGAAGATCCCCTGAACATGCAAAGGAAATACGAAATATATTTGCAGAATACTGTTCAACTGAACGTCTGCCCTGGCAAAATGAGTATGAATAAAAAACCTTACGTCTGTGGCAATTTAATATAGCATTTTTATGTTTATATACAGGGTTATTCACGGTATACGCCACGGAAGTTTATGGCCGTGTCTCTGGATTTTTGGATCTTTTTATTTTTAGAGTGGATGGAGACCCGGCAGAGGTACGTTTTAAAATTATATTCATAATGTACAGGGTGTTCCAAAAGCATGAAACATATCAAAGTTATGTTTTTTTAAATGGCATGCTCCTATGTTATTGCATTTTTAGATTGCCTGGGAAGAAAAAAGGAGATTGGCTTTTACAGTTGGTGTTTAAATTCAGAAGTTTATGAGTTATAAATAAGTGAAAATCGTCATTTTTCAAGTTCAAGGCCCTGCACAAGGAATACGGCTTAAGATAGAGAAAAACGGCTTACATGTCCCTATTTTAACTTTTCATGTACTATCCAATGATGTAGATGAAATGTTTATACGGGGTGATAAAAAATTTGAAAAAATCTGAGATTTCTCCACGCGTCGACAAATAAAAAAATCGAAGAAAGTACAAATGTTTCTATACCATAGGATAGTACATGAAAAGTTAAAATAGGGACATGTAAGCCGTTTTTCTCTATCTTGAACCGTTCTCGTTGTACAGGGCATTGAACTTGAAAAATGACGATTTTCACTTGTTTATAACTCACAAACTTCTGAATTTAAACACCAACTGTAAAAACCAATCTTATTTTTTCTTCTCAGTCAATCTAAAAATGCAATAACATAGGAGCATTCCATTTAAAAAACATAACTTTGATATGTTTCATGCTTTTGGGACATCCTGTACATTATGAATATAATTTTAAAACGTACCTCTGCCGGGTCTCTATCCACTCCAAAAATAAAAAGATCCTAAAATCCAGAGACACGGCCATAATCTTCCGTGGCGTATACCGTGAATAACCCTGTATAGTCATATAGTTACATATAAATAAACTGTTTCTTACCTTAGAACTGTTTATTGTTTGTCTTGGTTTATAGCGATCCCCCATAAAATGCATAGCCCTGTAGGCAAACCATCCTGATTGACATACCTCATCACTTCCCATTCCGGAATGCTTAATTTCCCGTCCTTTTTCTCGTCTATAGGAAGCCTGCAGAAAATATTTTCTAAATAACATTTAAGTAACAGACTATTGCTAATCCTTTGTATGAAAACAGAATTATATTATTGATTTATTTTGGTTGAGTTCAAATTACTGACCTGCAAGGACTGCCATTTCTTTTTCACTTCACCTTCTGTAGTTTTAAATTTCTTAGCTAAATCCTCCCAAGCATCGTTTTTTTTTTCTGACTATTTTATAAAACGGATCTTTGGTGTTCCACAGTATAGGAAATGTCTCTACTTCGTGTATAAATGATAATACAATATCGTCTGACCACTCCATGTTCACGAAGAAATAAACAAAATTCATGCAATTATCAGAAAGATAGATGATGCACTGTTCTTATAATAAAGGGTAGGTAGGTATATCAAATCGAGAAACTTCCTGCACTTTTTCACGTCCACACTTAACAAACAAGTTCAAACGCGATCGAACACGCTCGAGCATTTTCCTTTGAAGTACCGACAAGTCGCGGATCGTTGCTTGCGATGCTTGTTTGTGTTCGTTTGCGCTCGTTCTCACGTCCTCACTGTATTCGTTTGTGTTTGTTTTTTTGTTTGTTTGTGTGCGTTCATGTTCGTTCGTTAGATGAGGACGCACCTTAAGGCAAACAATAATTCAAGAAAGACGTTATATTGTAGTTATTATAAAAAGAGTTAATTTTTCAAATAAATAAAAAATAATTGAACTTTTTTTAATTTTTAATTTATTAATGATATAACATATATATAATTATAATAAGTTTGAATAAGTTAATTCATGTGACTGAAGACTTTCATTAGCAAGTAGGCCACATATGCCGACTGGCCCCTTCCACGACCACGACCGCGGTACGCACCACGGTAATTATTATTACCATTTCCTAAAACAAATAAACAATAATAATTAACAAAAGTGGACTCCCTTTTATTACTGTTCTGTCAAAAAACGTCATTTTAAATAACAAAATTAACATAATATTATTATTTTCAAAGGAAAAATTGTCCTGCATTAAACTTTTTGGGATCTTTATTTATTTTCTGCCGTAAGTAAATATTGACAGCATCCACAACTTGGATAAGCTGCAATTTTTTGAACATATACAACAGGAAATCAGTTCGTGCAAAGCGACGATCCATGTGACAACTTTGAATCTGTAAAACAAAAAACATTATTTTAGCAAACAGGACATTTAGACATTTTTATTATTATAATCTAATTTTTTTTGCACAGAAGCATGTTCTCTAATGGAATTTTAATAAAAACGAATAATACAAGTTAATTTTCATAACAATACGATGCTTAAAAAAAATTAGTCGAAATTTTCATAAGTAAATAAACAATATGATGTGTTTCACGTATTTAAAAAATTAAAGTATATTTGACATTTGAGGCAATAAAAAAATATAAAATCTCAAATTAATTTTGAAGCTTTGCAGCAATTATATGTAAATCTTTCCAATTTATTTCTGCGGTTGTAGATTCTCTTGTTTGTGTTTCTCGTATTTGTACTATAAAATAATTAGGAAAGAAAAACTTTGCAGAAACGTTATCACCAAATCCAATTTGATTTTTTCTATATTATTTATGATTTCAAAAGGAAAAGTTATTTGAAAAAGTTGATTACCTGATTACCTTATTCAATTATACTAAGTACAAATAAAAAGGTACCTTAATTGAACGAATATTTTGTAAAAGTGAATTTGAATATTTTGTGATGTTGTTATTGCAACTACAATATATTATACATTTTAATAATTCTCAACGAGTCGATGGTAAAATTTCAAAAATGAAAACTTCAAATGCATAAGTTAAATTTACATAGGTACATACCCTTGCCATTGTGCTGTATTGGACGTCTATAAAGAACTCCTTCTTTTGACCGCAAAAGATTGTCGGAAACGACAGTTCTTCGGCGTATTTGTCGAGCATCAAATGCTTTGGAGTCTTGTTTTCACCAGGAGCGATGCAGATATTTTCTAGCACCTGATTATCCAGCAAAGTTTCCTCTCCTCCTGGATTCAAGTTGTCATTCAAGTCTTCTCTTTCAAAGACGTCTTCGTTTTCTTCATTGTCAATAAACATATTTGTGATTGCAACTTCTAAACTGCTTGTTATCAACTGGCTCGCTTGATTTTTGTCATGAAGACTTTGAGAACGTGCCAAAGTTTGATCACCTTCGGCATTAATGTTGGGAATTTGACAATCATCTAAAATTTCTGATGCATTGTTAAAACTTCCTTCCATGATTTCTACAATGTCTTCTATATTATTTACACCAGTATTATCACTTTGATTGACTTTAGTCTGAAACGTAATAAATTTCTGAATGAATATGATTTCAAAAAATGATATCTATAATTAATTATGATCAAAGGCAAACAGAAAAAAATACAAACCTGTGTTGTTTGGCCCCTGTTCACGCTTTGTAAGTTTTTGTCCCAATCTGCGGAAATTGTTACTCCTTCAGACTGGTACAGAGGCTGGTTGACCAGATATTTAAGAGCGTCCATAACCTTTTTCGGTCTTATTATTTCGCACATATAAGCTTTATCATATTGAAGTCTCTTCTTCAACTTCAATTGAATGACCTGGGTGTCATTCACGTTTCTTGGTAAAACTTTTGCTGTAGTGTCGACGTTGAGAGGGACATTAACGACCTGTCCTTTAATACTGCACTGTTGGTCGTATCCTAGTTTTTTAATTTGCATGAAGGGTATGCGAGCTGAAACTAATCGCTCTTCAAGGCAAGTTAGATCTCTGAGTTCTGGTGGGATCTCGAACACAATCTTATGATTTGTTGCACTTAATCTGGGGATTGATTTTTTCCTTTGAATTGTATTAATACAAGAAGTGCACATTAAATTCGATTTTCCATTATTAAAAACTTTGTCGCACAAGTTTGCCCCTGAAAAAAATTGAAGTATAAATACATAAATCTATTATTCTTTTACATCATACATTATTTTATTCTGATAAATTTTCACATATCAAGATAAAGCACGTACCTAGTTTGTTTTGCAGTAATTCCCTGTTAACTTGCTGACATTTTCTAGGAAACCAATATCGCAGACAGCAGCAGCAGATTGTTGTAGGACCTTCTTTGATTTTTTGCCGAAATTCAAAATGTTTGGTATTTTGAATAGGTCGATTACTTATTGCACTCGTGCGTTTTTGTTTTTGGGCAGCAGATTTTTTTTTACGTTCTACTGCACGAAAGTCTTGATTTTGCCTTTTCTTTTCTTTTTCAGCTCTGTCTCTGATGCATTTGATTTGACGTTGGGTAACATCTTGCATTTTCTTATTTTTAGCGATTCTCTCTTGTTCTCTTTTCTTTTTGAGTACTGAATCATCTTCTCTTTTTAATTTTTTTGCTGTTTTATCACTATCTCTCTCAGACTTTCTTTTGTTAACATTTTCTCGAGCTTTTTTCATATTCAAGCAATTTGAAACCTTTTCTTCTGCTTTAAACACTTCATTTGATTGACGTTGACTTTGCTTATGTAATTTGTCCTTTTCTTTTTCAATTTTACGATAATTTAAGTCCATTCGATTTTTAGCCATCAATAATCGATGTCTTTCGGAAGGAATAACCAATGGTTCGTAAGTTACAATTGAAACAGAATCAACCGAGTCCTTTCTTTGTTCGTCTAATTTGGATTCATTATTTGAAGAATTAAGCAACGAATGAAGTGGCAAGGCTACAACAGACTCAGAAACAAAAGATTCATTACAGACAGTTTCACTGATTTTTTGCTTCAAAAGTTTTTGTAACTTACGTCTCTTTTCGGTCGACTGCTTTTTTGTTTTCGGCATCTTTTTAACTTACCGTTAAAATAAGAGAGAGACTTTCAAATTACCTTCAAACTTTCAACCACTTTGATTAATTATTTTCCTTACTATTAATTTCTGATTTCTTTGTCTCTGATTTTACAAATAGATAACAACAAATTCTCTCTTGAATGGTTTGATTTTAATTTTTCTATTTCGGGCAATTAGAACTGAATTTTTTTTGTTGACATTTGATATTATAGAATTGTTATCTAAAAGTACAAACACCAAAATTGAACAATGTAAAATTGAAATTACGATATAAGTAAAGGCTAAGTATAAAAAAAATATGAACAGTAAAGGTGTAAAAAGCAGTTATTTTAGCAAAATAAAAGAGATAAAATATAAATTACTTCACTTTAATTCATATCACAGTAATTAAAAAATACCCAAGGCGTAGTACTGAGAAATAGAAATACATGGTAAAATAAAATTCTCTTGCTAATTTAATCTACTTCGTAGTTTCAACAATAACGAAGTTAGCAATTATTGACGTAAGCCAACTTTCGACATTCTATACAGGCTGATCCCGAAATAGCGGACACGGACATCACCACAGCATTCATTGTGGATTAAAGAATGGCTCACTTAAGAAGATATGACCACTTTTGTATAAAATAAAATCACAACACTGCACTGGATACCCTTCTTCAGGAAAAAAATAATGTGTAGGTCTACACTACCCAAATAGATGTTACCATGGAAACATATGAAATGAAAACACAACAAAGCTTAAAACAATAATCGTTGCGCGAATACATATTCGATAATATTATTTTCAAAATTTCGAGTTCGAACAACGATGCCACATTGAAAATTTCTGTTTACCTCAAGGAATAGGTAAACTTTGAATGCCTGTAATTCCCTTCTCAATAATAAATAGAATAAAAAGCAAACACTGTCGTAATGGTTATGTCAAATCATGTGCTTTGCCAGTGGAGGTTTAAATTTGACTACCAATTTGTTTAAATTTTAGAATAAAAAAAAAACTTATATCTCGGTAATGAACCGGAGGAACCCATTTTTATTTTAAATTTACAAACTTTCTGAACATCCTCTACAACACCCTGTATACCGTGTCCGCCATTTCGGGATCACCCTGTATAGTGAACAGATAAATTTTGATTCTATGTGGCGTATGAGTCGTCAATATCATTGAAAATTTTGATAATCCGAGGGATTTCTTAAAAATAGTTAGTAAATTTGTATAAAAAATTAGAATAAGAGCAAAGAAATTTGAACTAACTTACTTTTTTATAATGTATGTATCTCCTACGGTGGAGTGCTAGAACGTTAATTACAGATCTGTCAGATAATTATTACTGATTTTAAAATGCCCTGTATTGTCAAAATGTTGGTCTGATATTGCTGGAAATAAACTCTACCCCCTTTTAGAAGAGTTAATTACTGATAAAAAATTAAAGACCATTCAAAATATTCACCATATTTTCAAAATTTGCAATTTAAAATCAATAATAATTATCTGACAAATCTTTAATTAGCGTTCTAGCACTCCACACCTAGACTTCTACAATTAGAATGTTTGCAAGCATAACCAAGGTATTTGCCAAAATGTCTTGGATATTATCCGTTAAATTTAAAATAATTATACCTAATCCTGTAATAAGTAAGTGGGTGTTATGATTATCTGACCTATTATTAAGTACTACCGTCGCCAAAGAAAATCCAAAAGATTTTTTATTAATTTCTTGATTCTACCTGGGACAAGTTTAAAATCAGGACATAGGCGAATAGCATGGAAAATCACATATTTGCAATTAATTTCTCAACACTTTTATCTACAAGAACAGTAATGGTGTCTATCGAAAGAGACTTGTTTTTTGAACATGCTGATACCAAATACATAGTGATTAACTTTTTTTTTTATCATGACAGAAAAACTTAAACATTTTCAAATTTGAAAGTGTGAGCGACCATAACATGCCTAGTTCGAATAATTTTCAAAACAAACATTTTTAATTACTAATACACGTTCCCCTGAAAAAATTGTCAATGAATAATAACAATGGCTATTCTAATGCGGGATGCGTGTTCATCGTCGTGGTACTATTCACTGGTCGGCCAGAACTCCCGATTTAGCACCTTATCCTAGTTGTGAATTTTCTTGGAATTTTGGGGTTGCCTTAAAAACAAAATTCACAGTGCTAGTCATTGCCGAATGTGCACTCGTAAATAACCAACATTCGGACAAGTTCGAAGCAAAATTTATAAAAGGGTGGATTTACGACAATTAATTTCAAAATGAATGACTATTTGAATATTTGTTGTAATTATTGTTTTGGTTCAATTATATTACGTGTTTATTTTTCATAGTCAATTTTTGGTAAAATAAAATGATGGTTAATGGGGATTTTTGTAATTTTTTAATGACACAAATTCAATCAGAATTAAAATAAATTAAATAATTGAAAACATATTTGCTTTGACGGTGAAAAAGTTATCCGAATTTATCATGTCATGGCGGTTCATCTTTTAATTTTGAAAAGGTTTAAAATATTCTGTCATAAAAAACTGTTAATTAGTAGTTATTTTGGTATCAGAATGTTCAGAAAATAACCCTCTTTCGATAGACACCATTATACTGTTCTTGTAGATAAAAGTGGTGAGAAATAAACTTCTTGTATATCAAATACTTATTATAAAATGATAGACTGGATTGCACTAAGACATATAATAATGAATTATTCTCTCATTTCGTAATTAAAAATTAAAGAAATTCAACTGTTCAAGAATCTGGCAATACAACCAATGTAATGTTCTTCTTTTTAATTTATTTAGGGCTATTATTCTATGTTTGATTTGAGTGACATTAACCACACAGCACAATTGTAGCAATGACCGGAGTAACGTTGTAACTTACATTATTACAGGAGGTGCAAAAAATGAACCTTGCAAGGTTATTGAATGGATAATTTTCATTTGGCGATTCGTAAAATATCATTTAAATATGGTTAAAGGGAAATCATACAAAACTTATCGTTTTTGTGGAAGCATTCTGCCTATTTAAACCTACCGAAGTGAAAAAACCACTCCAAAAAATTATGTAAGTTACAACGCTACTCCGGCCAAGGCTCCAATTATATTTTATTATTAGCCTCATTGCTGCTAACTATTCGCTTTATACGATAAAACTTATACCTAGATGTGAAATGCGAGCGCCCGCTATCCTGAGTAAAATTTCGGAGGGAACCAGGTACCTACTAGTTGGTTCTATTAGTCATTCGCCCATATACAGAGGGCATTTAAAAGTATGTAGGAAATTTAAAAGCGTATTCCTGTACCAATTTGAAGTATAAAACCTTCTTACACATCAATCGCAGAAATAATGATTTTTATGCATTGATTCGATTTTAAAAATTTTCACCATTTTTATATTGAATTTCTAAAAATTTTCTTAATCATTATCATATTATCATAGTCGTTTACTTTGAAAATTTATTTTAAATCGTTTGAAAACGTGCCATAAAATGGATTTAGTGAACGTGCCATAAAATGGATTTAGTGATTTTGCCCTTTTTCTATGCATGCCTCTGGAAAACTTTATTTTAAAAATGCACTATTTTTCACTGTTTTTTCTAATTTGTAAATGCTTTTTCCATTTTTATAAAACGTCAGCGTGATTTTTCAATTAAAATTCCTCTTTTGTCAAATAAGATTCCTTTTATATCAAATGCTTTTCCAATGTTTACGATACTATTACTGCACGTAAATAGGAAAAGCAATTGACATAAAGTGAAACTGATTTAACATAAAAGGAAATTAATTGATAAATCAATGATTATAATCATTGATAGATAGAAAAATAAGAAAACCATTTGACATACTAGGATAAGCAATTGACAAAAGAGGAAAACCAAAAGCAAAAGACTGTATTGTTAAACAAAAAAAAAAATGGAATGGCCCTCTTGCTATATCTTTTTTTCTAAGACATAAAGACATAAAGAGGTGTAACGTTGACGTTGGCGAGCACAATGCTAATAAGATTTTCCAGAAATTATTTATTTTTTTATATTTTATTGAAATTTTCGTGATTATTGATCCTCGTATGCATTAAAAAATGCTTGTAAGATGAGTTCCTACATTGTGGAATATCTTAAATACAGTTCGTCCTACAACAAAAACATAATGTGACTTTTCTCCTCTAAACAACATCAGCTAAGTATCTAGCAAAAAAAATGGCTTCAAAGTCAGTGGAGTAAAAATTATTCAATAAAAAAGGTAACAACACACCCAGATATTCACCACTGGGTAGATAACACAAAACTAAAACTCCAACGTCCCGTATCTACAGGAAATTTTTCGCCTATTTTTGCATGTCCTACAATCTACATGCATGCCTTTTAAATTTGTATACTTATTCATTAACATCCTGTATATAAATATACATTATGTCCACAGATGGTGGTTCACTATGCTTATATATTTTTTTATTTTTCATTCTTTCGAAAAAAAGTCATTTTTCATCATTTATTTTGATTGTTATCAAAAAACAATTCGCGTTGAAAAAAATCGTTTTTATTATACAGAGTGAGCAAAAAACGAAAATTAACTTTTACAAAAGTAAAAAGCCTTATTTTCAAATTTATAAAAAAAGTCATTCTGCATCTTTTTTTTTGCTTGTTATAGAAATACATTTCACGTGAGAAAAATTCGATTTTATTGCACAGTATTATACGATGAGTAAAAAAATTGAAACGTTTAAACTATTTAATTTTTTTTAATTAAACTTTTCTGAAGCACTAAAATGAAAGAACCCAACAATGCTGTTTATTTGAATCGATACTTACATGAGAAACAATAAAAAAAAATTACAACCAGTAAAGTTTTACTCACTAAAAGTAGCCTTTGCATAATAAATAGCAGAGCTGCAACTGTCAGTAATTATGTCGACTTTTTCATCTTGCATGAACATTTTTCAAAATCAAATAACAACAAAACAATTTTTGTCAACCGTTAGTTTAATTACTGACAGTTGCGACTAAAATACACGAATAAAGTATTTTAGAGCAATGCTTTTAGAAAAATTTTAGAGCAATAGAAAAAAAATGCAATCATTTTTATTTTTATTTGTTCTACTCTTTGCTGGAGTTATGAACATACAAAACTGAAACACCTGTATTGTATACAGGGTGGAATTTATCAAGGGGGTGTACTAAATTTAAGGGCGTATTTTCGAACAAATTTCAAGTCGGAAAGTTCACATAAACATGTGTCCTAAAACGTGTGGTTTTCAATGGTGTTGAAGTTTATTTTATCACCATCACCAACATTATTGCAAAGGAAATGAAGGCCATTGACTCTTTTCAATTTTTCATATTTTTTCAGATTAAACAGTAAAAATACAACTTTTTTACTCTCAAATTGTTTTCCTATCTTACTAATAAATAAGGCTGCTTGAAAGCATGTCTAAAAATTGATAAAATAAAATCATTTACAGCCGTTATTATAAAAGTTCATTAAGTTAAGGGGCAGATTTCTGTGGCCATTTCTGAAGTAGTTATCGAGTCTATGTGCGACGAAATAATTTTAATCTATCTATACATCAGTACGAAAATTTTGTACAGTAACTGACATTTCCAAAAAAGTAATTTCAGAGAAGCGGCAAACAGAAACTTTCGTTGCAAGAAAAAATTTTCCGCTTGCCGCTTCTTCGAAATTGATTTTTTAGAACTATCAGTTACTGTACACAATTTCCATACTAATGTATAGGGCTAAAGGAACTCCTTATTACTCGCCTTATTATTATTACGAATAACAAATGCCAAATTTCAATGGCATCGAAAAAATAATGTTTGAGATATTAATAAAAAACAATTTTCAAAGAAAACTTCAATCCTGTATCTTGAAAACCATACATTTTAGGACACATGTTTATACATTTTTTTCATTTTGTTTTCCTTTCAACTTAAAATTGGCCCTGGAGTACGCTTTTAAATTTAGTACATACCGTTAAATAACACCTTGTATGTAGGGTGTCCCAGTTTATAGTAGCGTAAAAGTGATTTTAAAGAAGAAACTTTTATTCTACCTACAAGCATCGAATTAGAGAGCAGGTAAAAGCACATCAGACATTCAAAGGTTATGTTTCATGATTGAACATAGGTAGATTTGATTGAAGTTATGGTTATGATTGAATCGAAAGAAATCAAAAAATTTAAACGATGAGTGCGGTAAGGGGATTACTGACTATGATCACCACAGTAGCTACTAGCGTAGGAATTGATCACGTTTCAAAAGTAAATATTGTTTTAGTAAGCTTATAGGTAACATGTACCCACTTATCTACCTAAATAAGATTTCAAAAAATATGTAGGTAGGTAAGAGGTGGGTACCAGTCAAATTAATAACAACAATATAAAGCACAAATAGGAATAGGTATAAGTAATTAATTTCACTTACCTATGGCTTATTGTTGCTCTGGGAAATTTATAACACAGCTTTGTTTCCTAATGTGGATAGATACACCTATACTTTCAAAGTTTTTAGGGCACAATAACCATCTCACACACTCTCTTAGTTCACAATTAACAATAAACAGGCACTGCTAAGTAATATAATAATATTAATTAATTACACTACTTATAACTCCTGAAATTTACTATTATTTTTCACAATATAAAAATTACGTATCAATAATACGAAGCCGTGTTTGTATTTGACACGTCACGGCACGGCAAGCGTCGTTAGCAACGTGCAACGCATTTGTTTTCATGTTAACAACGCAGAACGCGGTCGGTACGCTATTAGGTGCGTTCAGGTATTAAGTCCAGAATTTGAACAGAACAGGAGTGAGAACTTATTTGCGGGTACACCGCAGTACATGGAACAGTTTTAACCCGAACGCTCGATGTCTGTCAACTGTCGTCAACGTAGTTGCCAGGTTATGACGATTTTTCATAGTTTAAATTATACATTCTCAGAACAATCGTTTATTCAGTTTATTGTTTATTTGTAAGTATAGGATTCACTTTTCAACTTACATATTATATGTAGATTGATAATAGCATTGATCTTTTTATTCATTAAATAAAAAAATTAAAACATCAAGACCAAGTTAGACAAAAAAATTTATCATTATAAAGAAAACTATGAAATGAATCCAATAAATAGTGACGCGGTATTTAATTACGCAAAGGAAATATATTTTAGCTCAGATTCTTCAGATAGTAGTGAAGAAAATGTGATAGAAAAAATACCGAATTATGAGGAAAACATTAAGTATACCACACATAAGAGATCACAAATTTAAGCAGCATATTAGAATGATAAAAACCAATAATGTCAATAAAAAAAGCATAAACATATACATCGCAAACACAAACAGTTTTTAGGTTAAGATAAATTAACTAACTTAAAAAAAAAAATTCTACTTGAGCGAGGTAGGGCTTGTGAAGTTAACTCTATTCACTTCATGCATCAACAAACGAACAGTGTTCCGTTCACTCCATAGCGTATTATACCTGAACGACTGGTTTGGAGTTAATAGAACAAATAGAGTCAATATCCGAACGCACCTATTGCATACATAATAAGTGTGACGTCATTTCGAAGAGGAAACATGGATTTATTGACAAAATTGTTGCTTTCGATTCTTTTGAACCTTGTCAAAGGAACGGAGCTCTTCTAATTAAGGAAAATCTAAATGTGAGAATTTCCATAAGCCTGCTGGCTTCAGTGTGTTTGGAACCACATAAACCATCTCTCACATTTAGTTAAAATACCAATACCAAACCTCGCGCAAGTAAACCCGGAGTCTCTATACCTGGAAATTGCGCAGAAAAAAAATTCCGAATTTTAGGTGATTTTCTCGTATTTTGCATAAAGTCGACGAAGTTTTTAAAGAGAACATGTGCATTTCTGATATTTTTTACTGTAACTTCTTCCTCGATCGATTATCGTGAGAAGATCCCAAAAGTACCGACATGTAGGTAAAAATTGGTGCTGGGCGACTGCAAAATTTCCGCAATCGTTTGTCATTTATAAGCTGTCAAAATTGATTTAAAAAAAATTGGCCAATTTTCAAACGCGCCTGTAACGACCATTTTGGAAAATTTCGCAATGGCATTTTGACGTTTCGCTTGCTGAGGGATCCTTCTGCAATTAATCGCCAAAAAGGCTGATTTCATTAAATGTGACAGCTGAGATCAATTAAATTACCTGTGACATCACAAAACTAATAAAATGTTGTTCAAAAACAGACACCGGTCTAAATTTTCTTGTATAACTTTTTTATTTGACCCTTTAAAAGAAAAAAAATGATCTATATTCATTACTGTTGCCGAGGAGTCAGGCTTTAAAATTTTTGTACTACTTTTCAAATTTTACAGCTATACTTACTGTCGGTTTAATTGACGTTTCAGCATTAAATTTTCTTTTTCTTGAAATAGCGAGAGCCGCAAATTTTTCCGGAAAATGTTTCATATAAAAAAAGTAGTAATCGGAGTGCTCCTCAAAAAAACTCTGAATATTTCGCTATGACGCACCGTTTCTGAGAATTTTTTTTTATGATTTTGAAAAAAAAACCGGGACAGAGTTTTTTTCGAGAATGTCGTTTCTGCCGGCCTTTCACGTAAAAAACCATATCTACTTACGTTTCTTTTAGACAACGAATGTCCCTATCACACTGTTCTGTTATCTTTTTGATCGGAAAAAAAGCATTTCGAGAAACATTCGAAAATATGCGTTTAAAAGTACCTAGCATCTTTTCAAAACTTTCCTAAAGAGACGATTGTCGCTCACAAACCGCGAATTTTTCGTGAAAATGTTTATAAAAAAAACATTTAAAAACTACTTAAAACTCTGATTTGATTTTTCACAATGATTTTTTTTTAGAAAAACGATCTTTATAAAGCTGGCTTGTCTATGCTTTTCCCAAGTTATTTTATTGTGAAAACAGAATCTCTTGAATCTCTTTTTATTTTTTTTTACGCTACTAGCGTTCCAAAATGACCGATTTATTCAACGAAATTTCAACTTTGACTTTAAAAAAATGGCAGTTACATTTTTTTGTCGTCGCTCTTGCACCGATATGTCATGGTTCCACATCTTGCCCGGATGACGACATAAAAATAAAACCGCCGTCTTTATTTTAGATCTTTCATCTACCATGGAACGTTAACTGAGAAAAGTGTTTATTTAAACCAATAAGAATTTTATTTCCATGAAATAAATAGTAGAATTTGCCACACGGAATCACGAGCCTAAGTGTGAATTAGCTAGTCAAAACATAAATGCAAAGAACGAGTTGTCACTCTAGCTGTCAACGCCACCTGTCGAGTCTGTTGAATTCGTAAAAAAGAATACCTCTGACCTCTGCTGGTGTTATTTAATTTTTTATTTTTATTATTATCATATTATTGCATTGGAATATTTTATAATAATTATTAAAATTAAGAAAAATGAGGCAAATTGTTACCAGTACCACTGTTACCAGCGAACAATGGGTCAAATAGATGTGTATTTAGTGAGGCAAACACGGCAGCCACATTTTTTGCCTAACAGGGGTAATTTAATGTTAATGGAAATTAAAACAATCAGCTCCACAAAAGTGCCTTCTTTTAATTTTGATTTAAGACGAGCTACATCAACCCATCCAGATAGGTATCGTCGTATATCACGACTGCAATAATTCACAGACTAATTTCTAGCCTACCCTAAATCCCTAACAATCTACCCCGCGAGCAGCTAGTAACTCACTCACTCACTCACACTATTAGTATCTAAATTCTTAAAACACTGTTCTATAGAAAGTGAAGACCTGAACTCGGTGCCAATGGGGCTCCTGAGACAGTGGAGATAATTTGACTAATGATAAATTTCTGTGCAGGCCGGATTGCTTTCACCAACAGCTGTGCGTCGGGCTCGGTCAGGCGGGGACAGCCAGTGGTAGAAGACAGGGTGGAGAGACTCTACACTGGTGACTGTACCGCAAAAATAAATCAAATAATCCGCTCCAAGGTCGAACGTGCTAGACACCACGTATCAGCAAACACCTTGCACTCATGTAGGAACAAATACCATGTACCCTTGACGAACAGTTACCACGCACAAACAAATTCCATATACAAACAGTTACCGTGGACGGACACCCTGCAAAAGAGAACATCTGTAACCTGCTGTCGAAGACTTAAGAAAGTTTGGCTGACACAAAGCGTGTCAGCAATATCCTTTTCGTTTGACAAAAATAAGTATCATAGTGGACGGAACTGCAGTTACTCACCTCCGATGCAGAAGGAGGGTGTTTAATGAATAATCGGAGGAGAGTTTCACCACCGTCTTTATTTTAAAATTTTCATCTACCATGGAACGTTAACTGAGAAAAGTGTTTATTTAAACCATTTTGAATTTTCAGAGCTGCATACAGCAAAATAAAGATGTCAATTATTATTGATCAACTAAATCGTATACTTGAATGAATTGTTTGCCTCAATTATCTACATCATTTTTAATTTAACAGAAATAATTTCTGGAATTTATTCAAAAAAGCTAATTATTTGTGAAAAAAAATTATTTAGTTGTCAAAATAAAAACCTTATATTTGTGGAAAATAAACACTTTCATATATACAGGCAAATGTACACTTGTGACGACATTTTGTTACTTGTGCCAAATTAATTAATTTACAGCTGGCACACTTATGTTTATTTAAACTACATTGATTTACTTGCTATAATATAGCACCTTGGGACAAATTTCAAAGAATATTGAATAATAATATATTAAATTAAAACTTTTATTACCAAACAAATCAAACAATAAAAAATAAACATCAACTAAACTAATAATAATAACCTAAACAAAACACAAAACTATGTACATTATGTACATTTAATTAATTATTCCCCATCCCTCTCTGATTTCCTCTCCCCCTCCTTCCTCTTCCGCCACCTCTTCCGCCACGGTTGCCCCGCTGGTGGGCCAGCATGAGCTGCCCCAACACACCGGCCAGTAGATTTCTCGACCGCCGATGATATCGGCGAGTCGTTGCTAGAACAAAAATTTTTATTAGAATTTTTTTTTATGTTAATAGGTATAGGTATCTACTACTTTTCCACCTACTAAAAAACTTTTGCTAGAATAATCTGTGGCCTTTAATATTTTATTATAATTCAAATATAATATTTACAATCACAATAATTTAGATATAGAAATTCAGTCATTTCACATGCCCTTTCGCTGTAATAATAACCAGAAAAAATTAAATTATTAATAATTGCATAATTCGAAAACTTTCTTTCTTTCTATGATGCTCTTAATTAAATTAAAAAAAATTGTTTTTTCTTGATTACCTACAAAGTGCTCGGTAAGTTCCATCTAATTTCTCAGGAGCACACTAGGGAAGTAAAGAAAAAAACTAGTCTGCTAAAATAAATTTCTAAAGTGTCCTTAAACAGAGATACAGAGCCTCAAAAGGGTACCCAGCGATTTACTTTTTTGGCTGTAACTTTTGAATTGACCTCTGTAAGATGATGAAATTTCATTATTTTATAAAGACCATTAAAAAGTCATTAAGTCATTTTATACCTATAACAAATTACATATTAACATATAAATGATATTATCATAGTAAATGTTTCACGTCATAAGGTAGGTAGGTACCTACTGGTCTTAAATTTCAGTAAAAATAATTTTTTTATGAAAATTCAAATATTATCTAACTGCTATTTTGAAACGATTCTACCGATATTACTGAAATACAAACCAAACCAGTCCATTCAAGTACCTATTTGATATTTGTACAATTTTTTAAAGTTCTATTCAAATAAAACCGGACCAACTCTCATAACGCTACCGCCAATTCCATTTGTTGATATAAATTTAGGACAATTTTTTTTTTTGTTGTGTTTGTTGTTTGCAGCTTTTAGCATGTTAATTTTGGTGAATTTGGTTTTATTAAATATTTTTTTAAATTTTCAAAAGAATAAAAAAATTAATATTTTTGTTTTACCTCTTCCTCTGGCCGGCAATTGGTGTGGTGGAGGTGCCTCGACCACATTTCCTGCCGCTACTTCCTCCCCTGCAGGGAGAGGCACAGGCGGCCTCTGCCCGCAGGGGATAATTTAATCTTCTCCCGCGTCCTGCTCCCGCTCCCTCAGCTGCCTGATCTCATCCCTTAATTCTTCCAGGGTGGCTTCCATATCGGCTCGTTGGCCCTCCAAAATAGCCCTGATCTAAATAAGATCAGAAACGTGTATAAATTAACAAATGTAAAAAAATACCTATCGGACTCATCTTTTAATCATAGGGAGGTATATATTACACCACAACTTTTGTCAATTTTTCCACTCGTACATTTAAAATTCAAATTAATATCTACACACAAATTAATAAGTAGGTACCTATGGTACGATTAAGTTTAAAAAGTCAGATGTGACGTCACACTAACAGTCCGAATTTATAGGTTTTTTAATTTCACCAGAAAATGTCAAACAGTTAAATGTCAAGTTGTGAACGAGCGTAAATTATTATTGAAGGAATCATTCAAACAATGAATTGAACCGCTTACGTGAGTTTGAGAGCCACTGACAACTACAGAAAATTTATTTACGTAATGACACTCTATCCTTTGTGCTGTTAATTTAATTTATTTAATTCTCATTCAAAACCAATTTTGACGTATACTTATATTTATGCGGGATGGAGTGATTAGACAAACTGGACGGTTACTATGAGAACCATGACGTATGAAACAAAATAAATGGAACTATCTAAAGGGTGTGTATTCTTAATCGATACGTATGACTTTTTAAACTTTATCGGACTATATACCTACCTAGGTATCTATATCTATAAGTACTGAAATAAAATGTGATGAATAATCTGTTAAAAAACTATTCAATAATCCCAAAATTTAGAAAAGTACACACTAAAAAATGTTTTTAGATTGATATAGGTATATAGCTATAGGAAGGTAACTACCTAGGTAAATATGGTACCTATTCCGTTCACAAAACAAATTGAAATTACCTAAATGCTTACCGACGTGAAAGAATTGCTGGTAAACGACGCAAATTATCTTTTGAAGAGAATCGTATTCATTTAAAACATTCACAATAAATATTAACTTATTATAATGTGCAAAACTTACCTCATCCATTATTGCAATTTTTAATCGTCTTCCACGCGGCACTTCCAACTTCCAACGCTCTGATAGAAAAGGACGCTTATAATAAATTATAAACAACACGTGTCAAAATAAACAATGCTATCGTTTCCATGGGACCTGACCTGTCCTAAGAGACTTGATCGTTGGGTCTGTCGCTTTTGAATTAAAAGTAATGTTATTAGATAGATGTGACGTCACAGATAATTTAATTAATTTCAGCTGTCAGAAGTACATAAAAACTTGTGTTTTTAATCTCTTCATACCAGACTTTTCAGGTCATTGCCGTGTTCTGTAGTTGGCTCTTTAGTTTTATAGATGTTTATAGATCACGATTCTACCAAAATTTAAACTATAAATTCAATTTTCACGAATATTAGATCATTCTAACTAGGAGTTGATTTTTGCCATTTTTCAGTATTTTCAAATTACGCGCCCAGCCTTGTAAATTTTAATTCAAAACCTGTGACAGTTAATAC
Source organism: Malachius bipustulatus (assembly GCA_910589415.1). Taxonomy (NCBI): domain Eukaryota; kingdom Metazoa; phylum Arthropoda; class Insecta; order Coleoptera; family Melyridae; genus Malachius; species Malachius bipustulatus. The sequence goes on from OU342634.1 coordinate 6,413,213, forward strand.
GACTCTCGACTCGCGTGCGAAACCCCTGAGTTCGAATCCACACAAAACCTTTTTTAATTTCTTTTTGGTAATTGTATACATCATCCGCGGCTCCTGCGTTTCATCAATTTTTTCGGGACCGAGGAGCAAAATAGGGGTGCTGGGTGGGTAAGAAGCTAAAAACAGCCATTGCAACTATACTATCAAGGTCACCACTATGGCCTCTTTGGCACTATGGTGTTACTAACTATAATAATAGGTATGTCCTCCACCCCTATACAGGGTGATCCCGAAATGGCGGACACGGTATACAGGGTGTTATAGATGATGTTCAGTAAGACTGTAAATTTAAAATAAAAATGGTTTCCTCGGCTTCGTTACCGAGATATAAGTAGGGTGTCCTTTTTCTAAACTTTAAATCAAAACGGTAGTCAAATTTAAACAACCTCCACTGGCAATGCACATGATTTCACATAACTATTACGATAGTGTTTGCTTTTTATTTTTATTATTATCGGGAACGGAATTACAGGCATTCAAAGTTTACCTATTCCCTGAGTTCAACAAAATTTTTCAATGTGACATCGTTGTTCAAATTCGAGCTCAACAATGCAACTAAAATAGATTTTGAATAATATTATCGGATATGTTTCCCCGCAACGATTATTGTTTTGAACATTGTTGAACTTTCCATTTCATACGTTTCCATGGTAATATCTATCTGGGTATTATTGTGGACCTACAAATTATTTTTTCCTTAAGAAGGGTGGTGCAGTGTTGTGACTTTTTTTTCCACAAAAGTGGTCATAGGTATCTTCTTAAGGGAGCCATACTGGAGAAAACGGTAATTAAAACATAGAATCCTTAATCCACAATGGATGCTGTGGTGCTGTCCGTGTCCGCCATTTTGGGATCACCCTGTATATAGGTGCCATAGTGAAACTGTAGGAGCCGCGGATATAAATAATGACCTTCTTTTTTATTTAGGTATTATATATATATAGGGTGATTCTTATCATTTGAATCATCCAAGCATATCGGAAAACAAACAATCTGCAGAAAAATGTTTTCTACAAAAGTGATTTTTGTTGATAAGTGATATATGGTTTGAACATAAAAACCTCCGTTTATAGCACTCACCCTTTGCGAGGAAGTAAGGATTAACTTTGCAATTTTAAATGGTTACAATTTTTTTCAAGAATGTTGAAAAAAAATCAAACATTTTGAAAAAAATAGATTAGGAAACACCGTTTCCGATGATACCGTGATTTTGAAGAAAGAAAAAAAACGTTATCGAGTTTTTTTCGAAAAATCGTTCTTGTCGATTTTTCACGTGAAAAACCGTATCTACATTTTTTTAGACAACAAATCTCTCTATCAACTGTTTTGTTATTTTTGTGATCGGTCAAAAACATTTCGAGAAAAATTCGAAAACTCGCGTTTAAAAGTGGTATCTTTTCAATCGTGTTTTAAAAAGACGACTTGACAATTTTTTAGTGACTTTTTCGATTTCGCCGTCATTTTTTCAGAATAGCCGACTGAGAGTCGCGAGTAATGTCTTTATTTTGACAGCGTCGAAAACATTTCAATGGCGACTCACGCCATTTACCGGGAATTTTCGAATCGTCCGAAACACGGATTTTAGCGTAATAATTGCCCGAAAACAGTCGATTTTCGAGAATTTTTTGTTCGACGAAAAATGGTTCGAAACGTGTTCGGACCGGTTTTACGGGATTGAGGAAGAGTCGAAATTGTGTTTTCGTCAAAAAAGTCGCAATTTTACCGAAAAATGGCGGAGCTGCGAGCGTTTCAAAATGGCCGATTTTTTTTTTAAAATCGAAATTTTGACATTTGAAAAGTGACAGTTGCGGGTATCCGGGAGAGCTCTTGCATCAATATGTTATGGCACAATTTTTTCCCTTTACGGCGACACCAAAATTTGGTCGCCATCTTGATTCTACGATTTTATCAAATTTTTTAAGTGCGAAAAAATTCACAATCTCTCTTCGTGTTTTGAATTTGACGTTTCAAAAATGACAGTTCAAATTTCAAAGTTGAAATTTTTTCCAAAGAGGATCGTAGCCTGAAGTCTCTTCGTTACGCCAAAATTAATAGATGGTCGCCATTTCGATTTTCAAAATTAAAAAAAATTGTTTCGTGTGTTCGAAACGTTCATTTTCATCATAATTTTCATTTAATTCGTTATTTGGACGCCATTTTCTCCGAAATTATGCCCGAAATCGAAAAAAGCTCTTCGGTTCTAATTTTGCAATTATTTCATGATGCCCTTTTGTGAATTTCAGCCGTTTTTTTTTTTCATATTTTCTCAAAAATTGATAAGTATATACATACCCTTTCAATTATTTTCGCTACGAATTGATGTGCCATTTTCTCCGAAACGGTGCAAAATTTAGACGGACGTTTTTTTTAGGTCGACAGACATCGTCGATAAGAAGCGTTACGTCAAATTGCGTTCGCGAAATTTTTCAAAATGGCCGCTACAGACGCTTTTGAAAATTTGAAATTTTTTTTTTTGAAAATCGACTTTGACGGCTTACAGCTGGCAGACGGTTGCCGCGATTGAGACGAAATTTTCCATTTTTCGAAGAGCAATTTCTTGGCTGTACGCCGATACCATTGCGATGTTCCCCCTATCTAAGAAACCAAAGTTACGATAAAAAATGTGCGAGCGAAACAAAAACCCGTTCAAAATTTTCACGATTTACGAGCTGAATCGCTTTAAAATCACTGAAAATCAGCCATATTTCGAAAAAAAATTCTCGGCCATTTTTGCACTCAGGGACTCGGGGATTGTTTCTGCGGGATAGCGAAAGAGCCGTTCTGTCGAAATTTTCTATTTTCGTCGCTTAGATTCCCAAAATGGCGACGCTGTGATTTTTTTAAAATGGCCGATTTTCGGTTGCGATTTATCGACTTTGCCGTTTCAAAAGTTGCATTTTCGATTTTTTCATCGCGTTTTTTTCACAACTACGTTCGAACTGAGGTCATTTCCTTTATTTTGACTGTTTAAAAAAAAATTTATAGTTAATTTCAAAGTCGCAGCGAATTTTTTTGTCGAAACATAAAATGGCTCATTTTGAGGTTATTTAAATTTGACAATTTTTTAGTGACTTTTTCGAATTCGCTGTTATTTTTTCAGAATGGCCAAATGAAAGTCGCCAGTAATGTCTTTATTTTGACAGCGTCAAAAATATTCCGAAGGTTATTCACACAATCAAATTAATTTTTTTATTATTAAAAGACGAAGCGATCATTTTAAGTACTCTTAAATATGACATTAAAAAAGTGACAGTTTGAATTATAATTTCGTAATTTTTTCGAAAGATAATCATAACCTAAGGTCTTTTCTTTACGTCAGAATTAATAGATGGTCGCCATCTTGATTCTACGATTTTATCTAATTTTTTAAGTGCGAAAAAATTCACAATCTCTCTTCGTGTTTTGATTTTGACATTTTTTAAATGACAGTTCGGATTTGTTTTGCGAGAAAATTTTACCTGGGTATGGTGGTCGGGAGTCCATTGGTTGCGACAAAATTTTAAAATGGCCGCCATCGTTATTCTTAATATCGAATAAAAATTATTTTCCGTAGGCGTGTTTACGGAAATTCCGGAAAATGTAATATTTTTGACGCCATTTTCTCCGAAATTATGCCCGAAATCGAAAAAAGCTCTTCGGTTCTAATTTTGCAATTATTTCATGATGCCCTTTTGTGAATTTCAGCCGTTTTTTTTTTTTCATATTTTCTCAAAAATTGATAGGTATATATACTGTTATGAAAAATTAGGTTCACCTAATAATTAAAGTTTGGATTTGATTTGAAGATTTTAACAAATAAAAATTATTAGTATTTAATTATTAAATATGTCAAAAATAAATTTTGGATTGTTTAAAAAATCAGTAGAGAAAAGAAAAAAGTGAATGGAGAAAAATGTTGATAGCAACGGGGATAATTAATGAGAAATGAAGAAAAGTGGACTGTCAGAAAAAGAGTAAGAGAAGTTAAAAAAATAATGATTTAGAAGAATTAAAGAAAAGAAGAAGTAATATTTAGTGGAAGAGGATAAGAAAGAAATAAACTATAAGAAGAGAGGTTGTCAAAAGATAATAATTAAAAAAATTTGGGAAGCGGACTGTCAAGGAAAAGAATAAGAAAAGTAAAAATAATTATTTGGAAGAAAAAGGAGAAGAACAAAGAGGTAGATAACAAGGAGAATTAATTAATTAGATTGAAATTGAGAAGAGCGTGTATAAGAAAAGGTAAAAGGGTGAAGGTAGTTATTTTGGAAGCACAAAAGAGAAGAACAAATAGATAGCGAAGAGAACGCGAAGAAGTCGGAAGGGGATAAATTATAGAGAAGATCAACTTGAAAAGAAGTGGAAGAAACCTGGAAGATGTCTAAAAGATAGGAAATTACAGATTGTATTTAAGAAAGGAAGGAGAAGCGGAAAGAAGAAGAGAAGCAGCGAGGGACGAAGAGAGTGACAGAGAGAGTTGGTAGATCAGGAAAAGGAAAAGCGAGACGCATATTGTGAGGGATATTGTAAGATTTTGATGTGATAATTAATTTTAAATTATTATAAGTGTAGTTTTAACAAAATTTAGAATCAGAGAGCTCGAGGTAGGTTTTTTTTTTGTAATTTTTTGTAATAAATATTCTGTCAAATAATAAATTAGGTATTTGTTTAAAAATTTTCAAATTAGAATTCAAATTAAATTAAATCAAAATTTTCTTTTCAACTGAACCCAACTGAGAGAGAGAGTGCCCTCAAAGAATCATTAAAATTTTATTTGTTTATGGTATAATTTTTTTTTAATAGAATTAATAATAATAAATTAGATAAGGGGGGAAAGGAATACCATAACAATTGGCGCCCAACGTGGGGCCAATTGTTATGGTTATAAAATTGAGCAGTTAACCCCTTTCTCTGAGATGGTTGCTTTTGTGCCTCCTCCTGTCTCTCTTTGGCAAGTTTTGAGGCTAACTTGTATACATTTTTTAGTGATTTGGGGTCTTGATATTTGACAAACCCTTCTTGGACTATCTTTGCCTCGTTAACTGTTAATCTTGGATAGATTTTCATGATCCATGAGGCGAACTCTTGATAATCGCTGGTAGTGTATGTGGCAATTTCTAGTAACTCTGCCTTTGTTATCTCACCATCATATGCGGGCGGCATTTGCCTCTGCCAATGCTTTATCATAGGGTAGATCTGTGGGCTGGTGGTATGGAAAGAAGACCCAGGGGCTAGAGAGGATCCGGATGGTTGATTTGTGCCTTGGCTAGTGATTAGTCGAGAGTTATTGAGAATCAACTCTTTCATCTTGTTATCTAGAGTGATTTGGTTGTTTACAATACTATTAATTTTTTCCTTTTGGTCCAGTAGCACGGCAGAGACCGTATCTATAGAATCACTCATATTAACCAAGGTACCTGTTAAATTAGTAATAGTGTCGACTAACACTTTATTTTGTTCACTTAAGTGGGCAATCAAATTGGACATGAATCCTAGTTGAATATTGACATTCTGTAGATTAGCCTCATTGTATAAGGGAATCTTCTTTGATGTGTGGAAATTATCTAGGATTTTTTGCACTTGATATCCAATATCCATAGCTGGTGGTACTGAGGGTAACGGAGACACTTTTATATTCTTCTTCCTAGTAGTTTTTTCAGCTTTTAATGGACCCTGTTCCTTTGTGGGAGTCTTGGTAGGGCTATCAAACTTAACATTTAGTCTGGTGCTTGAGATATCTAGATCACTATCAGAATCAAGGGTTACATCCAAATCAGAATCTCCTCTTGGTAAATTCTTTTTTGGAATATGTTTCCCCTTAATTCCAGTTTTGTCAGCTAATTGTCCCTTTATTCATTTCTTCTTCAGATTCTCTTTAACCTGCTTAGAGGCAGCTTTTTCCTCCTCTTTAATCATTCGTTCTAAAACTTTATATTGTTATGGTATTCCTTTCCCCCCTTATCTAATTTATTATTATTAATTCTATTAAAAAAAAATTATACCATAAACAAATAAACTTTTAATGATTCTTTGAGGGCACTCTCTCTCTCAGTTGGGTTCAGTTGAAAAGAAAATTTTGATTTAATTTAATTTGAATTCTAATTTGAAAATTTTTAAACAAATACCTAATTTATTATTTGACAGAATATTTATTACAAAAAATTACAAAAAAAAAAACCTACCTCGAGCTCTCTGATTCTAAATTTTGTTAAAACTACACTTATAATAATTTAAAATTAATTATCACATCAAAATCTTACAATATCCCTCACAATATGCGTCTCGCTTTTCCTTTTCCTGATCTACCAACTCTCTCTGTCACTCTCTTCGTCCCTCGCTGCTTCTCTTCTTCTTTCCGCTTCTCCTTCCTTTCTTAAATACAATCTGTAATTTCCTATCTTTTAGACATCTTCCAGGTTTCTTCCACTTCTTTTCAAGTTGATCTTCTCTATAATTTATCCCCTTCCGACTTCTTCACGTTCTCTTCGCTATCTATTTGTTCTTCTCTTTTGTGCTTCCAAAATAACTACCTTCACCCTTTTACCTTTTCTTATACACGCTCTTCTCAATTTCAATCTAATTAATTAATTCTCCTTGTGGGGATGGTGGAGTATAACTCACTCCGAATTTTGGGAAAATTTTTACATAAAACGTTAAGTTATGACCAGTATAGACGATATCTTGAAAAAAATTTGCGGAATATACATAAAATATTGAGAAAAATGAGTTTAAAGTATCATAAAATTGACCAAAAATGACAGTTCAATTTGCATTAAATTCGCTAAACTGACAAATTTCTAGAATCAATAAACATATGGTAGTGCAACGTTGCCAGATTTATTTTTATTACTTACATTTTGTGATGTAACAATTTGGTGTAATTTTTGTAATGGTTTGTGAATGTGTGAATAAAATTCTATAAGTTTCTATTCCAAAATATATCAAGCTAAATATTAAGAACTATTAAGAAGCTAAATATCAAGACAAATATTACTTTCGTTTCGAGGGGTCGCCAAATAGCGATTTTTAAAATACTTTTTCTTTTCTCAATCCTTGCTTTTTCCATTTTCTTGAAAGTTCAGATAAAAAAACCTAACAATGACTAATACCTAACCTGACATAGGTCACTTTCTGCCCATCCTCATTATTGAATAAAATCGGTTCGTATATCATAAACCCAATTGGTGAGAAACATTATTTTGTGAAATTTGCTCTAAAAATGTCTATTCCAAAATATAATGTCAACTTACAAATTGGGGCATGCGAAAAGGATAAGGGGAAATTTCCAGAGGTGATCAGCTATAGGTCCATTATGGGCCGATTGGCGTTTTTTGGCATCTTCGCGATTTTCGGGCACCGGGACTTGGGGATCAGGGGATCATTTTCGCGAGGTAGTGAATGTTGCTTTGTCGGAATTCCAATTTTGTCGCTTAAATTTAAAAAATGGCGGCGCTACAACTCTTCTAAAATGTCCGATTTTTGCTCGCTATTTTCCAATTTTGACGCTTAAAAAGTCGCAGTTTCGATTTTTTCTTCGCGTTTGGAAAAAAACTATCCATACACAACAATTTAGTAAGTGAATGAAGATTTTCCAATTCCACGATTGCATAAAAAACATAAAATTGGCCACAAGCGGCCATTGCTGGGCCGCTAACGCGGCCCACGTGCCATCGTTTTTCCGTCCTATATTAATTATTATATTTTCATCGTGTCGCCCCGCCCTGCCTTCAGGCGATCTCTCCCCACTTGGTCTGATGACAACGAAACGTATTAAAGGGAGAATATACCTGGCCTGACCAAAAGACCTGAACTTTTCGCATTAAAGTGTTTTTCAATAGACAGTTGGCGTGTGGATTCCAGGATTGCATAAAAGTAATAAAAATTACCGCTTAGCGGCCATTGGTGGGCCGCTAACAGAGCCCACGTGCGTGCCGCTGGCGCGACACGCATATACCTGATTATAGATTATACATTATAATTATAGATTATACCTGACCTGACCGGACCTGACCGGACCTGACCGGACCTGACCTGACCTGACCTGACCCGACCGGACCGGACCGGACCCGACCGGACCTGACCCGACCTGACCTGACCTGACCGGACCCGACCGGACCCGACCGAACCTGACCGGACCCGACCGGACCTGACCGGACCTGACCTGACCTGACCGGACCGGACCGGACCGGACCGGACCGGACCCGACCGGACCTGACCGGACCCGACCGGACCGGACCTGACCTGACCTGACCGGACCTGACCGGACCCGACCGGACCTGACCGGACCCGACCGGACCGGACCTGACCTGACCGGACCGGACCCGACCGGACCGGACCCGACCGGACCGGACCCGACCGGACCGGACCCGACCGGACCGGACCTGACCTGACCGGACCGGACCCGACCCGACCGGACCGGACCGGACCGGACCGCACCCGACCCGACCGGACCGGACCGGACCGGACCGGACCTGACCGGACCGGACCCGACCCGACCCGACCCGACCGGACCGGACCTGACCGGACCGGACCCGACCGGACCGGACCTGACCGGACCGGACCTGACCTGACCTGACCTGACCTGACCTGACCGGACCTGACCTGACCTGACCGGACCTGACCTGACCTGACCTGACCTGACCTGACCTGACCTGACCGGATCGGAGCGGACTTGACCTGACCTGACCTGACCTGACCTGACCTGACCCAACTTTACGCCACATGCGATTCTGCTTTAGTGGATCCAATCATAGCTTCGCTTCGGTCGACCTTTGGAAATTATACTATTTAATTATTTAATACCATCGTGTCGCTGCGCCCTGCCTTCACGCGATGTCTCCCCACTTGGTCTGATGACAACGAAACGTAATAAAGGGATATTATACCTGGCCTGACCAAAAGACCTGAACTTTTCGCATTAAAGTTGTTTTTCAATAGACAGTTGGTGTGTGGATTCCAGGATTGCATAAAAAATTACCTGTTATTATATTGAATTTTTTTTATAAATATTTCGTATTTCACATATTAGGTATCTACAGTATGTCCCCGGATCGACTTTAAAAGAGGAAAAACTTTTTTGTTTTTGATTTCTCAGAAAATTTCACTCTTGATGATCTGGCCTGCTTAATTTCAAATCCTCAAAACAAAAGTTACTTTGTAGGTAACTCGAACGGTTCTTGAGATAATATAATTTTTCTTCAATAATTGGACTTAAATTTTTTTTCGTAATTTTTAGACGTAAGCTTGGTAAGATGATTTCATTGAAAAACAACACTGACAGTAGTTGTCAAATCTAACAAATCACTTGAACTGCAAATTAATCTACTGTATGCTATAATGTTGACTTTACAACAAAGAATTTATCAAATTCAATGTTACGGAAGTGGGAAAACTCGCGTTGAAATCTGTGCAGGAAAAGGAGGAGCAATATTCGAATCGAAAATTAATAGTTGTCCTTTTTGAGAATTTCATTTCATATTTTTTTTATCTTTTGCAATACATATAGATTTAATTTTTTTTTATCATCATTTAATTACAAAATAGAAAAAGGATAACATCATTATTTAATAATTACAAAATAGGAAATGGATAAATAAGTAATAATTCCCGCTAGTTACCTACATTTAAAATAGTAGACAGATACGTCAATAAACTTTCGAAAGATATTTTGGTAATCTTTTAAAATATGGCAAAATTAAATAAAAATAACATGGCAACAGCGCACAAACATCTTTCTTTAGTCTTTGACAGTTGACATGCTGAACAGAAGAATGAATGAATGAATGAATGAATTTAAGAAGTTTAATTTTCATTTTTCGTTTAAAGTGAGGTTATAAAATTTCAAGTAACATAATAGAACAAAATCAAAAACACCCCACTTTAAAAATCCCTTGTTTTAAGTAATTTGACTGAATTAAAACATAAAACTGGTAAATATGCTTTCGTAAAACCTTTAATAATCTTACTAGGTAAGTGAAAGCACTTTTAGCACGCACAAAACTGGAAATAATGGAGCGAGAAAACTGTTGATGAAATGAAAAAATCGAGTTAAAAATTCGTTTTTTTCAAAATTGTACGAAGGGTCCGCAAATTTTTTTGCTTAAATCGACTTGTTTTAAGGTAAGCTTCCTTCCTATATAGAAATTTTCCTAAAATTCGGAGTGAAGTATTCTCCCCCAGAACCCTCCTTGTTATCTACCTCTTTGTTCTTCTCCTTTTTCTTCCAAATAATTATTTTTACTTTTCTTATTCTTTTCCTTGACAGTCCGCTTCCCAAATTTTTTTAATTTTTATCTTTTGACAACCTCTCTTCTTATAGTTTATTTCTTTCTTATCCTCTTCCACTAAATATTACTTCTTCTTTTCTTTAATTCTTCTAAATCATTATTTTTTTAACTTCTCTTACTCTTTTTCTGACAGTCCACTTTTCTTCATTTCTCATTAATTATCCCCGTTGCTATCAACATTTTTCTCCATTCACTTTTTTCTTTTCTCTACTGATTTTTTAAACAATCCAAAATTTATTTTTGACATATTTAATAATTAAATACTAATAATTTTTATTTGTTAAAATCTTCAAATCAAATCCAAACTTTAATTATTAGGTGAACCTAATTTTTCATAACAATACATACCCCTTTCAATTATTTTCGCTACGAATTGATGTGCCATTTTCTCCGAAACGGTGCAAAATTTAGACGGACGGTTTTTTTAGGTCGACAGACATCGTCGATAAGAAGCGTTACGTCAAATTGCGTTCGCGAAATTTTTCAAAATGGCCGCTACAGACGCTTTTGAAAATTTGAAAATTTTTTTTTTTTGAAAATCGACTTTGACGGCTTACAGCTGGCAGACGGTTGCCGCGATTGAGACGAAATTTTCCATTTTTCGAAGAGCAATTTCTTGGCTGTACGCCGATACCATTGCGATGTTCCCCCTATCTAAGAAACCAAAGTTACGATAAAAAATGTGCGAGCGAAACAAAAACCCGTTCAAAATTTTCACGATTTACGAGCTGAATCGCTTTAAAATCACTGAAAATCAGCCATATTTCGAAAAAAGTTTCTCGGCCATTTTTGCACTCAGGGACCGGGGATTGTTTCTGCGGGATAGCGAAAGAGCCGTTCTGTCGAAATTTTCTATTTTCGTCGCTTAGATTCCCAAAATGGCGACGCTGTGATTTTTTTTAAATGGCCGATTTTCGGTTGCGATTTATCGACTTTGCCGTTTCAAAAGTTGCATTTTCGATTTTTTCATCGCGTTTTTTCCACAACTACGTTCGAACTGAGGTCATTTCCTTTATTTTGACTGTTTAAAAAAAAATTTATAGTTAATTTCAAAGTCGCAGCGAATTTTTTTGTCGAAACATAAAATGGCTCATTTTGAGGTTATTCAAATTTGACAATTTTTTAGTGACTTTTTCGAATTCGCTGTTATTTTTTCAGAATGGCCAAATGAAAGTCGCGAGTAATGTCTTTACTTTGACAGTGTCGAAAACATTTCAACGGCGACTCACGCCATCATTATGATTTTTTTTTTTAATTAAAAACAATAACGAGTTTTTTAAATAATTTTGAATTTGACGTTTCAAAAATGACAGTTCAAATTTTAATTTCGCGATTTTCTCAAAAGAGGATCGTAGCCTAGAGTCTCTTCATTACGGCAAAATTAATAGATGGTCGAGATTTTGATTTTCAACATTCAAAAAATTTATTTCGTGTGTTCGAAACACCCATTTTCCTTTTAATTGCTATATAATTATTCGATTTTTGAACGTCATTTTTCCCAAAACTATGCACGAAAACGAAAAATTTTGACAGCTGTAAATGTCAAATCTGACAGCAGTCAAATATATCAAATGCCCAAAAATTTGGCAACTGTCAAATGTCAATGCTGACAGCTGTCAAGCACGTCAGTTGTCATATATGTCAAACGTTAAGTTCAGGTCACGCAGACAGTTCTGCTACTCGCGGCGCTAAGCGCTAAAATTTTTGACAGCTGTCAAATGTCAAATCTGACAGCTGTCAAACATGTCAGTTGTCAAATATGTCAAATCTTAAGTTCAGGTCATGCTGAAAGTTCGGCTATACGGAGCGCGAAGCGCGAAATATTTTGACAGCTGTCAAATGTCAGATCTGACAGCTATCAAACACGTCAGTTGTCAAATATGTCAAATGTTAAGTTCAGGCCATGCGGAAAGTTCGGCTATACGGTTGAGCGCGAAAATTTTTGACAGCTGTCAAATGACAAATCTGACAGCTGTCAAACACGTCATTTGTCAAATATGTCAAATCTTAAGTTCAGGCCATGCGAACAGTTCAGCTATACGGATGAGCGCGAAGCGCGAAAAATTTTGACAGCTGTCAAATGTCAAATCTGACACCTGTCGAACACGTCAATTGTCACATATGTCAAATCTTAAGTTGAGGTTATGCGAACAGTTCGGCTATACGGTTGAGCGCGAAGCGCGAAATATTTTGACAGCTGTCAAATGTCAGATCTGACAGCTGTCAAACACGTCAGTTGTCAAATATGTCAAATGTTAAGTTCAGGCCATGCGGAAAGTTCGGCTATACGGTTGAGTGCGAAAAATTTTGACAGCTGTCAAATGTCAAATCTGACAGCTGTCAAACACGTCAGTTGTCAAATATGTCAAATCTAAAGTTCAGGTTATGCAAACAGGTCGGTTATACGGTTGAGCGCGAAGCGCGAAAAATTTTGACAGCTGTCAAATGTCAAATCTGACGGCTGTCAAATTTCAAATGTGACAGCTGTCAAACATGTCGAATTTCAAGTTGAAGTCACGCTGAAAGTTCGCCTACTTGCGGCGTGAAGCGTGAATTTTTTTTTGACAGCTCTCAAAATGGACGGCGCATTTTTTTTTTTTTAAATAAAAAACAAACAAAAAATTATCTACATATCTGTCAAAAAAAAAAAAATTAAAAATTAAAAATTAAAAGAAAAAGTGAAAAGAGGTTTTGCTGGGATTCGATCGCGAAATCTGAGCTGAAACTGATGCTAAAACTGTGCGGGTACACGTGCACCCACTTGAAAATGCTTAAAAATTGTCGAAAACAACCTCTCATAAAAACTATCAGATCCGTTAAAATTGAATTTCCGAATTAAATTTTGGTAGAAACGTGATCTATAAGCATAGACAATCCTAAAATATCCACTACAGAACCCGGCAATGACCGGATAAGTGTGGTATGAAGAGAAAAAAAAACACAAATTTTTAACCAAATCTGACATCTGAAATTAATTAATTTACCTGTGACGTCACAACTAGGAAAATTATTTTTAAATCAGACACCGGTCCGAATTTTCTTTAATAACTTTTTTTTTTTGGCGCTTTTTGAAAAAACTATTTATATGCATTTCGGTTGTTAAGTGTTCAAGCTTTTAGATTTTCTGGACCGCGTACAAAATTTTATAGCCATTTCGGCTTAATTGACGTTTTAGCTAAAATTTTGTATTTTTCTTGAAATAACAAGAAAACCGCAAATTTTCCGAGAAAATGTTTCAAATAAAAAAAGTAGTACTCGGTGTGCTCCTCAAAAAAGCTCTGATTGAATATTTCGCTAGGATGCACCGTTTCCGAGAAAATAATTTTTAAATGATTTTGAAAAAAAAATCCGCAATGGAGTTTTTTTCGAATAAGTCGTTTTTGCCGACCTTTGACGTGAAAAACCGTATCTACCTTTTTTTTAGACAAAGAATGTCTCTATCGTACTGTTTTGTTATCTTTTTGATCGGTCAAAAACATTTTGAGAAAAATTTCAAAACTCGCGTTTAAAAGTAGCATCTTCTCAATCGCATTTTAAAAAGACGATTGCCGCTCACAAACGGAGAATTTTCCGGGAAAATTTTTCAAATAAAAAATATAGCATTTAAGGAACTACTCAAGAAAGCTCTGGTTGAATATTTCGCTAGGATGCACCGTTTCTGAGAAAAATTTTTTTTTGGTGTTTAGAAAAAACAACAGACTTTTTTGTTTTTTGAATAAGTCGCTTTTGTCGACTTTTCACGTGAAATTTCAACATTATCTTTTTTGTAGGCAATGAACGACTCTAACACACTGCATTGTCGTTTTTCCGATCGATTTGAGAAATTTCGAAAAAAAATTCGAAATCATGCGCAGAAAGTGAGGTAACATTCCAATTTCTCACTTATTTTTAATTTTCCGCTCTCCTAATTATTTTTTCTTAAAACGATCTCTACAAAGATTGTACGTCTATGCTTTCCCCAAGTAACCGTGCAAACGGAATCTCCCCGCTATGTACCGTTACCGAGAAACAAATCCTTATGTCGGGACGTTTTTAAAAAAAATACGGCCCTGAACGGGGGTCTTAAAATTCTCGGATCCGGCCCATTTTCAATAGGTCGTATTTGGGGGTCCCCAGGTACGTCCCCACCAAGTTTCATCCTGATCGGTACAACTTTCGGATACTTAGAGTGTTTCATAGCAGATTCCCGAAAAATCCAGAAATTCCCGAAAAAACGACACTTCCCGGGAACGGATCCCGCTCATTTTCAATAGGCATCGTGGGACCGTGCGCCGCTTCAATCAAGCCAAATTTCATCTTTCCCAGATGAAAACTGGCGACTGTAGAGTGTTTCATAGAAAAGCGAACAGACCCACAGACTGACCGACACTCAATTTAGCGGCCACACTTTCCAGATACTTACTCAAAATTAATAAAATTTATATTTTCAATATAAATTGTATTTTTTTCGTAAGTAACAAGGTCTCGCTTCCTCGACCTTGGCCTGCCGGCGGCGTCGGGCCTTCGGCCCTCCATGACGGGCCTTCGGCCCGGTTTGTCAGTAGATCCCCGTCAAAGTTGGAATTTTTCATGTTTTTTTCGTGTTACCTTTTTTTCTACGTCGCTACACGGCACTGTGATCAGTAGATTCCGCGTCGTAGTTAAAATCTGCCATTCATCTCTTTTTGTGTTATTTTTTTCTATATCGCTCCTGAAGGACCAATATGGGAACTTCCGAGATCGCGCGTAAAAGTTAGATTCGCGTCAAAGTTAGTCACGCGTTAGCTAACACGGCGGGCTAGAAAGAGAGAGGAGAGAGAGAGAGAAGGGAAGGAGGGGAGCGGTGCGACTAAAAAAGAGTGAACGAACGTGGTGTTGCGGAGCATGGGCCGTTTGTCAGTTTGTCTTTTTCGCTTTTATTTTCCGAGAAAATGGCGTCCAAATATCAGATTATTGCCCGTATTCATCAAACTTCAAAATATAAGTCTGGGGTTAAATTTTGAATTTTCTGACAGCTGATTGGTCAAATGCTCAATCCCTACGAACGCTACGAATTTTGAACCAATGACATGTTCCAAAATATAACCCCAGGGGTTATATTTATTGATGAATACGGGCATATGTGGTAAAACATTGGAAAACGGGCGTTTCGAACAAAGGAAATAATTTTTTTTTAACTCTTAAAATCAAAATGGCGGTCAACTTGTAATTTTGACGTAACAAATGAACTCAAAATTACGATCCTATTGTGAGAAAAAAACAAAAAGAAAATTTAAAGTGTCACTTCTCAAACGTCAAAATCGAAAGTAATTGAAAAACATCATTTTTTCTCTGTAACAAAATTCATTTTGGTAGCGGTGTAATTTGTGGTTGAAATAATTTTTGCCGTTTTCAAATTGAAGAGAGTACCCGCGATTCGACCCTGACCGTGAAAAAAGAATGACAAAACAATCGAAAGTGTCAAATAAAAAATGTCAAATGCGAAAAATCTCGAACGAACTCCTTTGTTTTTCAGCAAAACAAATCGCTGTGACGTTAAAAGTCGCGATACAATTTTTTTTTGTAATTCAATAAGAAAGGCATTACCCTTAACTTGTGCGCGGTTGTAAAAAAAAACTCGAAAAAAAACGAAAATGCGACTTTTTAAACGTCAAAGTCCAAAAATTGGGAGCCAAAATCGGCCATTTTCTAAAATTCACAGCGTCGCCATTTTGGAAATTTAAGCGGCAAAAATTGAAAATTCCGACACAGCAACTCTTCTACTAAACTGCTAAAATGATCCTGGATTCCTGATGTACGAAAATTACCGAGAAAAATTTTTTCGAAATATAGCTGATTTTCATTGATTTTGCACGGAAATGTGAAAATTTTAAACGGCAAATTGTACTGCTCGAACGTTTTTGACCGTAACTTTGGCCATGTCGGTCGGGGGATGACCGAAAGGGTATCAACGTGTAGCTGAGAAACGGTTTTTAAAGACTGCAAAATTTCATCGCAATTGACATAACCGTCTGTCACTTATAAGCTGTCAAAGTCGATTTTTTTTAATTTTTTTTGCGAATTTTCAAAAGCGTCTGTAGCGGCCATTTTGGAAAATTTTGCGATCGCAATTTCACGTTACGCTTCTTATCGACGAACTCTGTCGACCGAAAAAAAAAATATTCCCAGAAAATCACACCGTTTCGGAGAAAACGACGAAACAAATTGTGATCAAAAAAATCATAGCCCTATCCCTTTCGATTTTTTGAGTAAAAAAGGAAAAAATAGAATCGGCTGAAATTCGCAGCTTGGCACGTCGTGAGCGCCGTGAATTCCGATCCGAAATCCGTTTTTCGTTTGCGTGCATATTTCCGGAGAAAATGGCGTCCAAATATCAGGTTTTGCTGAAATTTGGCGAACACGACCGAGGAAATAATTTTTGCCGATTCGGAAAATCAAGATGGCGGAATTTTTGTAATTTTACCGGAACGAAAAAACTCCGATCTACAACACCCTCACGAAATGTTTTTGGAAAAAGAATTGAAACTGTCATTTAAAAAATGTCAAAATTGAAAAGTTGGAAGAAATCGGAAAAAGACACGTGTTTTTGCACGCAAAAAAAATTAGATAAAATCGAAGAATCAAGATGGCGGCCAGATTCTGGTGTCGTCGTACAGGCAAAATGTTCGGCAATGACATATTGATGCAAGAGCCGAAGAAAAAAATCGCAACTGTCATTTTTCAAACGTCAAATTCAAAATTTTTGATCTCGATTTCTCAACTTTGACGTTTAAAAAGTCCCAGTTTGAATTTTTTTTCGAGTTTTTTTTCAAAACCACGTACTAGCTAATAGTATTGCCGTTATTCTGACATTTAAAAAAAAATTGTATCGCGAGTTTCAAGGTCGCCGAGATTTTTTTTTTTTTTTTTTTTTAAATTACATTTTTTCGGGTTTTTCAAGTTTGACATTTATTAAGTGACATTTTCGAATTCGCTGTTATTTTTTCTGCATAGCCAGATGAGGGTCGCAAGTAATACCTTTATTTTGACATCGCCAAAAATAATTCAATCACGATTTATACCGTCACTATAATGACATTTAGTAAAGAGGAATACAATTTTTCTCAATATTCATGAATTTGACGTTTGAAAAAAATGACAGTTGCAGTTATCCGGGATAGCTCTTGCACCAATATGTTATTGCTGCACATTTCACCTTTACGACGATACCAAAATCTGGCCGCCATCTTGATCCTTCGATTTTAATTAAATGTTTTCGTGTGAAAGAACTCGTGTTTTTTTCCACTTTTCGAATTTGACGTTTCAAAAGTGCCAGTTCGGATTAGTTTTTCGAAAATATTTCACCGGGGTGTAGTAGCCGGGAGTCTTTTCGTTACGCTAAAATTACAAAATGGCCGCCATCTTGATTCTTCGAATCGAAAAAAATTATTTCCTTCGGTCGCGTTCACGGAATTTCCGCATACGTAATATGACATTAGGTTCTTTACTATATTTTTCACGGCGCATTTTTCAAATTTTGCAAATTATAATCACTCCAAATTATTAGTGAAAGACCAATAGTACATCGCAATTAATTGTAAAAACAATTATTAAAAAAAATGCATAAGAAAAAACAGAAATTAGCCCGAACAGGATCGGCGCATGCTAACCATCATTATAATAATTATTAATTAATGAAAGCGGGGCAACAAACGACCGAGCCCGCCGTCCGGCACGTCAAAACTGCATTAATAGTTTCCCGACGACGGCGAAATGCCGAAACGTATTATTAACAATTTCATATAAATTGTCGTATCTTCGTTATTAAATGACCAATGTGGATAATTTTTTCACCATCATTTACGTTAATTAATTGTCGTTGCGACTCTCCTTTTAATTTTCCCAATCGCGCATAAAGAAGAAGACAAAAAAAATAATAAATAATTATTTATTGATTTTTTAATAAAAATAAAAGTGTAAGCTAATTTTCGAGCAGCGATGAAATTTTTTATTTTTCGTTTAAAGTGCCAACATAATCGAGATGAAATGAAGCCAAAACTTCAAATTTAGTGTTGGAGAAAAAAAATCTGACAAAAGTTCAACTATGTCACCGATGGAGGAAGATATATGTAAAACACGTCTGAACCGTTTCAATGACCTGCCGAAGTTTTTCCGAATTTTGACAGTTTCTCCAACGGTTTAGAAAAAAAACTATATCTATCTTTTTTGTAGGTGAAGAACGTCTCTAGAATACAGTTTAATTTATTTTTCGATAGGTCGACAATATTTCGAAAAAAATTCGAAAGCATGCGATAAAAAGTAGCATTTGGTCAATTTGTTCAATTGAAGAAACAATTGCCGCTCCCAAACAGGGAATTTTTCTGTAAAATGTTTCGAATAAAAAAGTAGCACTTGAAGAATTGTTCAAAAAAGATCTGATTTGATTTTTCGCTAGGATGAACCGTTTTCGAAAAAAAAAATTTTTTGTGGGTTTTTATTTCATTTTAAACCAAAGCTGATTTTTTTGTTTTTTTTCGAATAAGTCACTTTTGCCGACTTGTCACGTAAAAATCATCCAAATCTTTTTAGTAGGTAACTAACGGATCTATCTCACTATTTTGTTATTTTTTCGATCTGTCAAATAAATTTTGAAAAAAAATCCGAATTAGTCGAAAAATCATGCGAATACGGTGTCCTCAATTTTTCAAAGCCGATTACCGCTCACCTAATTATTTTTTCGAAAAACGATCTCTACATGGTTTGTACATCTATCCTTTCCCTAAGTAACTGTACTTGCAGAATCTGTCCGCGACGTACCGTTACCGAGAAACAAATCCTTATGTCGGGACGTTTTAAAAAAAATACGGCCCTGAACGGGGGCCTTAAAATTCCCGGATCCGGCCCATTTTCAATAGGTCGTATTTGGGGGTCCCCAGCTTCGTCCCTACCGAGTTTCATCCCGATTGGTACAACTTTCAGACACTTAGAGTGTTTCCTAGCAGATTCCCGAAAAATCCCGAAATTCCCGAAAAAAAGACACTTCCCGTTAACGGATCCCGCTCATTTTCAATAGGCATCGTGGGACCGTGCGCCGCTTCAATCGATCAAAATTTCAACTTTCTACGACGAAAAATGGCGCCTCTAGAGTGTTTCCTAGCAAAAGTCACAGAACTTGTGACCGACCGACGGACAAAAATCGGGCGGTAGGCTTAGTATACTTCCTCGATAACGATTTCATCGATCTCGGAAGAACAAGGTCTCGCTTCCTCGACCTTGGCTTGCCGGCGGCGTCGGGCCTTCGGCCCTCCATGACGGGCCTTCGGCCCGGTTTGTCAGTAGATCCCCGTCAAAGTTGGAATTTTCAGGTTTTCTTCGTGTTACCTTTTTTTCTATGTCGTTACACGGCACTGTGATCGGTAGATTCCGCGTCGTAGTTAAAATCTGCCATTCATCTCTTTTTGTGTTATTTTTTTCTATATTGCTCCTGAAGGACCAATATGGGAACTTCCGAGATCGCGCGTAGAAGTTAGATTCGCGTCAAAGTTAGTCACGCGTTAGTTCGATCGCGCGTAAAAGTTAGTTTCGCATAGATGTTATGGTATCCTTATTTTTAGACCAGAGTAGTTTGGATCCCTGTTAATATTCACTGTAGTGTTTTCCCTGTTACCTTTCCTATGAAATACAGTGAACAATATTTCATTATAATGGTTGTTTTTTTTTATTTAATTAATTGCCCTCTTATATAATCTATTCAATAAACTCTTCAAATTGTTAAAAAAAGTCATAGAAATAAAATTTAAAAAAATCAAATCAAGTACTTACCGTATACAAAACATAACAATTTTTATTATGTAAAAGTTTCTGTGATTGATGTTGAAGTTAATATTGAGTTCATATTTAATAACATTTTAGAAATATGTAATAAAAAAATTACCAACTTGAAAAACTGGTAAATACTTCGTTAAACACATGAAGATAAATCTGCCTGTTATATTCTATTATTTTAAAGTTTCAATGATATCAATCTTTTTTTTTAAGTTTAATAATAATTTTTTTTTGATAAGTTGATAAGTGAAAATTGAATTAAAACACAAAAAGTGTAGTGGGAAAATTTTTATTAGGGGTAAAACATTTGTTTCAAAGAAGATCAGAGGAAAACCCACAAAAACTCTGACATACCCTTCAGCAACATTATTTCACAAAATTTTCAATAATAATTGTTTCATCTGTTCAACAGCAGCTATGAGGTGCAAATTACTCCAGGAAGCAGTTTACAAAGAACGTACATGTTTCATTTTCAATTGAGGCTTCAGTTTTTTTTCCAGATTCAGGCAGTAAGTTATTAATATATTCAAAATCACATTGACATTAGTAAGAACGAAATAATCCTTCATAATTAATCCATTTAAGTGGACTTTTGTATTATTCTGTTGCTCAAAAAATAGAGATTTGAAACTTCTGCTTTATGAGAATGCAAACCACCATTTTCAAATATAATTACATGTACACACCTGTGAAATAAAGCTAGCTATAAAAATTACTAAACAAAATAAATAAAAACTCACAGTAATTTTGAATCAGTCGGTCTTGAGGGCTTATAAATTGAAATTTATCCGCAGTCTCTTCCGTCAGATGGCCCAGTCGATGCAATTTTAAGTTTTCTGTCTTTCTGTTTCTCAAAAAATAGAGATTTGGAACTTCTGCTTTATGAGAATGCAAACCACCATTTTAAAATATAATTACATGTACTCACCTGTGAAATAAAGCTGGCTATAAAAAATACTAAACAAAATAAATAAAAACTCACAGTAATTTTGAATCAGTCGGTCTTGAGGGCTTATAAATTGAAATTAATCCGCAGTCTCTTCCGTCAGATGGCCCAGTCGATGCAATTTTAAGTTTTCTGTCTTTCTGTTTCTCAAAAAATAGAGATTTGGAACTTCTGCTTTATGAGAATGCAAACCACCATTTTCAAAAATATAATTACATGTACACACCTGTGAAATAAAGCTGGTTATTAAAATTACTAAACAAAATAAATAAAAACTCACAGTAATTTTGAATCAATCGGTCTTGAGGGCTTATAAATTGAAATTAATCCGCAGTCTCTTCCGTCAGATGGCCCAGTCGATGCAATTTTAAGTTTTCTGTCTTTCTGTTTCTCAAAAAATAGAGATTTGGAACTTCTGCTTTATGCGAATGCAAACCACCATTTTCAAAAATATAATTACATGTACACACCTGTGAAATAAAGCTGGCTATAAAAATTACTAAACAAAATAAATAAAAACTCACAGTAATCTTGAATCAGTCGGTCTTGAAGGCTTATAAATTGAAATCAATCCGCAGTCTCTTCCGTCAGATGGCCCAGTCGATGCAATTTCAAGTTTTCTAAATAAGACGAAGATATCAGAATCAGCAATAATCAAAGTCGAGTCGGAGAAATCGCCTAAAAAATAATGCACATAGTTGTTGTGTTGACTTGAAAATCAATTTTGGAAACTTTGTGGCTTTTCAACACAATAGAAACACCACAGGATTCAACTGTTGATAGACTGGATGCAAGTCTCGACGTGCTAATTCTGTTTGTCAAAAAATAGAGATTTGGAACTTCTGCTTTATGAGAATGCAAACCACCATTTTCAAAAATATAATTACATGTACACACCTGTGAAATAAAGCTGGCTATAAAAATTACTAAACAAAATAAATAAAAACTCACAGTAATTTTGAATCAGTCGGTCTTGAAGGCTTATAAATTGAAATTAATCCGCAGTCTCTTCCTTCAGACGGCACAGTCTATGCAATTTTAAGTTTTCTGTTTTCTTAAATAAGACGAAGGTATCAGAATCAGCAATATTCAAACTCGAGTCGGAGAAATCGCCTCAAAAATAATGCACATGGTTGTTGTGTTGACTTGAAAATCAATTTTGGAAACTTCGCGGCTTTTCGACACAATAGGAACACCACAGGATTCAACTGTTGATAGACTGGATGCAAGTCTCAACATGCTAATAATTGCAGCAAATTTACAAAGATTTTTTCGCTACTGTTCACAAATAACTACCTGTAAAAAAAGCTGATTAAGTGTAAAAATGTCATGTCAAAAGTATACAAATGCTCACCGTAATTTTAAATTATTTGGTCTTGAGGGCTTATGCACTTCTTTGAAAGTAAATTACAATCTTTCCATCATAGATGGACCTAGTCTTCTCAAATTTCAGTTGTCTGTCTTCTTAAGTAAGAAGGAGGTATACCTCCTACTCCATCCATTGGATAGTATTATAGTCAACCAAAATTCAATTTTTGCTTCAGTTTTTCTAAATTCAGACTGCACAATAATGTATAACTTCATTTTCGATCCATTTAATAGAAATGTAACTTCAATAATATGTTTGTTGGTCAAAGAATAGAAATATAAAACTATATCTTTTGGAAAATTAAAATAACTGCACCATTTTTGCAAATAATTACAAAAAAACACCTGTAAAATAAAGCTGGTTACAAAAATATCGTAACAAAAATTTAAAAAACTCACAGTAATTGTAAATCATGTGGTCTCAAAGGCTTGTTAACTACTTTGGAAACAGTATACAATCTCATGGATAAGGATGCTTAGTCAACCTAATCTTTGGTTTTCTGTCTTCTTAAATAAGGTGAAGGTATATTAGACCATTTCGGCAACCAAAGAAGTTGAACTGAAGAAATCACCTCCAAAAATAATTCTCATAGTTGTGTTGATTTGAATTTTTCATCAAAATAAAGAATTTCTAGCTGAAAAAGATTTACTATTCAAATTTAGTATCAATTAGTTGTTTAAAAATGCTTACCGAACCTTGGTTACACAAAGTGTTCACTAAAAAAATTCATTCAATTTTTTAATTTTAAGCTTACCTACATATTTTGATGTTTGGTGAGTAAATAAATAAATACCCTGTATAATAATGACTATTCTATAGATGACGATTTACAGGTGAATAGTTAACATCATCAGCCTTTGTTTGTTTACATGGTGCAGAGTTGCAAAAGAATCTAGTTATAAAAATTTCATAATAAACTTGAGAATAAACACAATAATATTTACTCACCAGGTTTAGTCAGCTACTTGAGTAAGGGAGCTCCCTCAACGCCATCACTTCATTAAATCCAAAACAGAATAATTATTGGTGTATGTCTAGGTTGTACCTGAAAATCATATTTAGTTTAATAAAAAAAATGAACAAATAAAAAGAAAAATATATAATAGTTACCGTTCTCTACAATGAAGGTTTACACGATAATGGTTTGTAACAGTCTTCATATTTTGTTTACAAGTGCAGAGCTGAAAAAAATTAATTATAAGAACTTCATAACGAAATGAAAAAAAAACAGTTAATTTAAATCACCTGAACTAAAAAGCTTGGTAGGCGACTTAAATGAGGGAGCTCCGCGACGTCATCATTCCGATGAACCTGAAATAAAACGGTGACCGACACTTGTCCTTAATGAGAGTTCTTATTTGGGCTTGGTACCCTATAAACGTTTTTTTTTTTACTTGCGGGAAGCAGCAAGCGGATACCATTATTTTTGTGATAGCTGTTTACCCAGCTATAGAGAGTTTGTATACTTTTTTGCTGCAAATGCATTATAATAACGTATATTAATGCAGCAAAAGGGAGTTTGTATACTTTTTCGCTGCTAATGCATAATAATAGTAATGTTTATTAATGCATTTCCTTCGAGAAGGATTTTTAATAAAAGTATCGCAATACTAATATTAATACTCTCTTTTGAAAAATACTTTTTAATTTAAGAACTCAATTTATGTATCTGTTTGTAAAACAATAATAATTATTGTTTTTACTGGCGCCCAATTACCAACAGATATCTTAACTTTTATGCTGTCTATGCAGCTATAAATAATATAGTTCATTCATTCAATAATTCATTCATTCATTGGCTAAGGATGCATTTCCTTCACCCACACACATTCTAGCAGCGATTTTATTTTTATTTTTATTTTATATATTTTTATTTATATTTTGAATATAAATAAATAATTAAGGACAAGTGTTTTTATGCAAATTTTTGGTAAATGTATCTTACATGAATATGCACTCAATGAATTTTAAAAAAAGATACATCATTTTTAACAATCAATATTATTAAAGAAAATATTAATCTTATTCTCATAGGGCCACATCATGGATTCTTTCTAAAAAGAGCAAATATACATCTTTTAAAGAATCATCAAAACGCTCCACGATACTTATATTGACATCATTTAGTTTTTGCCACACTCCATCTGATTTTCGAACAATTGAATAATAATGGCCCTCAGTTATACGATCACCTAGGTGAATTATTACTGCTTTTACTCTAAAATTAAATGAATTGATCACAATATGATTATGATCAAAATTGCTAAATGTAGTGTGAATTTTTCTAGCAATTCCATCTTCAAATTTACTTCGTTGGACACACACTATAAAATATTTATTCACACTGTCCAACTGCATTTCCATATTATAGTTGGAACTTCCACAGAACCCACACGAAGTTCCAGCGTTTTGCCCATCAAGAAGCATTCTAAAGGGAATGCTTGGTGTATGATGTTCGGGGAAATATAATACCAATATGTTTTCATTTGTTCTTCCACCGAGGTCTTGAAACTGACACTCTAGACACTTTTTAACTGAATGATAAACTGAGAAAGTCACGAGCGTTGTAAAATCTTCATCAATGTGGCCGTTGAGAAGATTTGCTAAGAATTCTTGAACATCTTGCTGTTCCCGTCGAGTAAATATCCCTCCAATTTCTCGACGTATTTTACTGCAATGGTCCACTTGTTTGTTGATTATTTCAGAGAACAACCGATTAATATTGGAATTCTCTTTCAAAACAGACGTTCTGAATTCTTCATGTGACAATAAACACTGTGTCACCGAATTAGCGTAGCAAGACACCGAATCGGCATTCTGCAAACCGGAATGTTTGAAAATTTCCTGTGACACTATATCTGGCGAATTGAAATCAAACATCTCTACATCACCGTCGCTGTCAATGTTGAAAGAGATGTCAGACGGCGAGTTTGGAATAACTGATGATTCCGGTATAGATGTTACTTCATCTTTATCGCTATCGGCTTGCATCGATTGTTCGTCGATAAGATTAAACATCAATTCATTGTGTTGTGATTCGTGGTCTTTTTTCGACGAAGTATCATGGCTTGGAGCTGGAAATCTCATCGTCAAATATATGAACGGCTATAGCCTTGTGGTGACTATAGACAGTCTCGTAAGTTTCCACTTTCGTGCGATTCAAGATGTTACCGAAGCACCAATCAATATGCGTATTTGAATTTGTGGTGGAAGTGTTGGTTTCAGTAACGGCACGAGTTTGTATATTTCTAGCAATTTTTTTAAAGAGTTATATTCGTTTGCTAGAAGGTCGTGATTGAAATCGCCAATAATTAAACATTTTTTATCGGCAATATCATCCATTATTTCTGTTATGACTTCGCCAGCCTTCGCAATTTTAAACTTGGGCGGAATGTACAAAACGACAATGCACAAGTTTTTGTTCAGCAGATATTTAATTGCGTGAAAACTGAAAGAATCGGCAGTTTTCCAATATTCTTTTTCGACTTCCACATTTACAAGTGATGTATTTCGCTTGAAACATAGAATTCCATACGGTTTCCTGTAACATAGAATTCCAAACGAGTTCCTAATGGTATCATTACATATTTTAGCAAAGCACGTAAAGTCTTTCAATTCGATCAAATCTTTCTTTGAAATCCACGCTTCTACAAACATTAAGATGTCTGCGTTTTTAAATATTGGATTATTTGCTACGTATGACTTGTGCTTCTTGAAACTTTGGACATTTTGATAAGCCAGAATTGCGCTTCCCTTATTCCGGCAATACTGTTTCGAATATTTCGTAACCAGACTTTTGTTTTCTTTCAAATTTTTAATTTCATTGGACACCGCATCATACTCGTTTGGTTTGGCTGGTGCAGTGAACTCTCCGTAAATGTAAAGTCCACTCAATGATGTCGCTCTGCTACAAGCCACATACAAACTATTTCTAGGTAGCCCCTTCTTTAAATGGACGGCTATCTGGGGAAGGGTCGAACCTTGCGCCTTGTGTATTGTGGCACTTTCTGCTGGAACGACGGGAAATTGTAGTCTCTCCACGTGAACAGTGCTGCCTTTTTTCACTTTAACAGCTCTGGCACATTTCTCAATAAGGGTCCAATTGTCTGGTATTTTTTCGGCTCTCATTTGTGCGGCAAATCTTTTTCGTTGTTTCTTTCCCACCTGAAATTTCAATTCTCATTTAGTTTTTTTGTAATTATATTAACTTGAATGTTGATAAATAAGAAAGACCATGATTTGTCAAAGTTTTGAAAATTTTTCAACAAAAACTCAAAGTTTAGTTTTCATACAACGTTTACTTTCAGTTTCATTTCAAAATTCAACATTATCAAAGAAATTTATCTGGTAACGTAATCGACTTCCATAATGTCTACTCTTAAGAATTTCACGATATCAATGATGTGATCAAAAAAAAAAAAAATTGAAAATTTTTTACACTTGCTGTTACGGTTGCATCACGTTATCTTGACATGAAAAAAATATTTGGATTTATTTATTATCCTTAATTATATTTGCGTTTAATCAACATTAATGGACTTATTTAAGTTTACTTTGTGATGGGTTCTTTATATTCAGGACAGACTTGATAATGATAGATTTATTTACACATAAATATTTACATAATCTACAAGTAATAATAATATTGTACGGCCAGTGCTGCCTTCTTGGGTGGTTCCTCTGGACTCCTTGACTCCTGATGCAGGCCAACAGAGGTGTGGGCGTCTCGTCGCACCTCAATACGGAGGACGAGACCCGGGGTTGAGTTCCTCCTGACCTCAATACAGCCGGGGATACTCGGGTGTCCCTCCTTTGCCTCTCACTACGAGTCAAAGAGGGAATATGAAGCACTCTCACCTCACTACGGCGGAGCGCGGAGTTTCGACCCTCGATGCAGGTCAGCAGATGTGTGGGCGGCCCGTTGCACCTCAATACGGAGAACGGATCCGGGGTTTGAGCTTCTCCTGACCTCAATACAGCCGGAGACGCTCCAGTAATTTCTCCGAGCCCTCAATGCAGGCAGAGAAATGTTAGGGCTCTCGATTTACCTCAATACGGCAATAGAGGCCCCCTGCTGCCGTCTTAGCTCAGTACGCTAGACAGCCAGTGTGAGTGTCTTTCAGTCAGTACCTGATGGACACTGTCCGTTGCCTCGATGAGCTCTGTATTTATAGCCGGCCGGACCGTGATAAGACGGTTATCACGTCTAACAAAAACCCTGCCTCTTGATTAAATATAAAATAATAATTAATTAATAGACGAGACCCTCGGATCTCGTCACATCCCGGTCCCAATGGAAAGAAAAATAGTTACCCTAACTAAAATGAAATAAAAGAATTAAAAAAAAAATACTTAAACTCTGTACCCTCAAATGTAAACTATTTTCTCTAGAAATCCCGCTCGGGGATCGAACGGAGCTGGAACACTCCATCCACGCCCCGCTTGAAGCGCAGAACCCGACCGGTGTTCAAATGTAGCCGGTACTGGCGCCCCGGTCCCTGCTGGATGTGCTGAGGCACCAGGTGTAAGCCGAGTCCATATATCTCCGGTTCAGGGCTCCCGGCTGCTGTTGGTGTGTCGGCTGTTCGTGCGGCCAGTCCAGTCGGCGTTCAAGCGGCTGGCTGTTGCGAGCGCGGGGTTGCTGGCGGTGAGACGGGCCTTTGTGGGTCGATCCCGCCTTGTAGCGGTGACGTTGAAAGCACCAGCACCTCTTCTGGTGGATCGTCGGCTTCGAGGCTCGGCATATCGAGTGGGGCGGGCCGTTTCGTCTTGCTATTCATGTTGCTTGAAACTTGAAACTGATTGACCGTCGTCCTCAGTGGCTGATGGATTTATACGGTCTGTTATCGCCGGTTTTAGGTTTTTAATGTGTGTTATCTCCGTTTTTCTGCTGCCCGGTGTAATTAATCGAATTAAAACCGGTGATATTACTTGTTTAATGACAAACGGGCCTTCGAATTTTGGGGCTAATTTCCCCGAAAATCCTTGAGCGGCGGAGGATAAATGATGCTCCTTTCGCAATACTTGGTTTCCCGGTTTGGGCTTCCAGTCGCGCCTCCGCAGGTCGTAGTGGTGTTTTTGCGTTGCGAACGCCTGCTTTAGGTTGTGATGGGCGATTTCTTTAACGGCGTCTAACTCTTGTAGCTGTTTGATGTAATCTGCCGCTTTTAAAGCGACGCCGTTGTTGGGTGTTCTTACTCTGTCTATCTCGCGGCCGAAATTTAATAGGGCTGGGGAGAATCCTGTACTGTCGTGTTTTGCCGTGTTAATGGCGAAGCAAAACTCGCTGATAAATTTATCCCATGTTTTGTGGTCCTCCGCCACGAACATTGCGATCATTGTTTTCAGCACCTTGTTCATTCTCTCCACCGGGTTACATTGTGGGGAGTATGGAGGCGTCAACTGATGGCTGACTTCCCACTCTCGTAAAAAGTCCTGAAATTCTCTGGAGACGAACTGTTTCCCGTTATCGGATATCAGCCGGTTGGGTGTCCCGAATTGCAGAAAAACGCTCGTCCGTAGCGCTTCCATGATTGTAGAGGCGGTTGCCTTTCGTACGGGACGGGCTATCGTCCACTTTGTATATCTGTCTTGTATGACAATCAGTGCAGTGTTACCGGATTTCGATCTCGGAAAGGGACCCATCATGTCTATCGAAACTGTGTCCCATGGTCCCTGGATCAGAGGTGGTTGCATCTTGCCAGCTGGTTTCAGCTGCGAAGGCTTGTACTTCTGACATAGATCGCAGCTCCGGACGTATTTTGTGACGTCCTTCAACATCCCTGGCCAGTAGTAATTTTTTGCTACTCGGGCCGCTGTTTTTGCCACTCCCAGGTGACCAGCTTTCGGAGAGTCGTGACAGTTTTCCAGGATTTGAGCTTTTTGGGCTGAAGGGATGCAGAGCTTCCAGGGGCTTGATAAGTGGGGTTCGGCTGGATCGCGAGTATTCCAAACATGTTTCCATAGCTTGCCGTCGATTACCTGGTAACCGTGGAATTTCTCTGGCGACGCCGATACCCCATGTAGGATTCGGTGGTACCACCCGGGGTTTGTTGTCTCCGTCACAGTTAGGATTTCGTCTTCCTGAGTGGCGACGCGAGTTGGCTGTCTGGAGAGGGCGTCCGCGACCTTGTTGAGTGCTCCTTTTCTGTATCGGACGTCGAATGAGTACTGCTGCAGTTCCAGCCCCCATCTGGCCAGTCGTCCCGTCGGATTGCGCATATTCTGGAGCCACTTTAGGGATTGATGATCGGTTAGGATTGTAAATTTGTACCCCTCGATGTATGGCCTCATTTTCTGGATCCCATACATAATCGCGAGGCATTCCTTCTCTGTGGGGGTGTATCTGGTTTCTGCCGGGGTCAAGGTCCTGCTCGCGTATGCGATGACCCTCTCCTGTCCGTCAATAGATTGGGTTAGGGCGATACCGAGCCCGCAGTTTGATGCGTCAGTCTGTAGGCAGAATTTTTGTGAAAAATCCGGGCAAGCTAGGGTGGGTGCCGAGGTAAGGGCTTCCTTTAGGGTGCGGAAAGCCTGCTCCTGGGCGTCTGTCCATGACCATTTTTTATCTTTTTTGAGGAGCTGATTTAACGGGGCGGCCTTTGCGGAATAATTGTTTACGAATCGTCGGTACCACGATGTGATTCCGAGGAATCGGCGAAGCTGGCGCCGGGTCCGGGGTGCCGGTAGTAATGTAATGGCTGAAACTTTGTCTGGGTCTGTTTTTATCCCCTCTTTACCGACTATGTGGCCGAGGTATTTCAACTCTGGTTGGCAGAAATTACATTTCTCCGGGTTGAGTTTTAAGTTTGCCTCCCGTAGTCTTCTGAACACCTCCCGGAGATTAGCTATGTGTTGCTTCTTTGTTTTGGAGATGACGACGATGTCGTCCAGGTAGCTGAATGCAAAATCAATCTCTGGGGTGATTATTTTATCTAATAATCGCTGGAAGGTGGCTCCTGCCGAACTCAGACCGAATGGGGTAGTTCGAAATTGGAAGTGGCCTTTCCCTGGTACGCTAAATGCGGTGATGGGCTTGCTGTGTGGAGCGAGCGGCACCTGGAAATATCCTTGCTTGAGATCCAACGTAGAAATGAATTGGGCCCCTTTCAGCCGGTCCAATATCTCGGATATCCTGGGTAGCGGGTATGCGTCGTGTTTCGTCTGATCGTTGACTTCCCTAAAGTCGATGCAGAACCGGTGTGAACCGTCTTTCTTTTTTACCAGGACTATGGGAGAGCTCCAAGGGCTGTGGGAGTGCTCGATTATACCCTCCCGTAGCATCTCGTCCACCTTCTCGCTGATGATCTGTAGCCTGACGGGGTTATATTGTCTGTATGGCTGTTTGATTGGTTTGCAGTTCTTTTCGATAATGATTTCATGCTGAATTAAACTTGTCGGTTTGGTTATTCTGTTGAACAATTCTAGCTCGGACTGAAGGAAACTGTGAAAGTTGACGTCCTCTTCAGCCCTGGCGCAGCTGGAGGCTGACTGTTGGTTGAGCGATGTGCTCCTGTTTGGCTGAAGAAGGACTGCAATTTCGTGATGTGTCAAGTAGCTGGCTCCTATTATGGCATCTGTATCCAACTTGGGAAGGACTCTGAAAGTTTCTACTGTGTTCAAGCCGTTTATTTTACAGGCAACCCTGACGCTGTTCCTGGCAAGGCAAGTCGATCCGTCCGCCATCTTGATCCAGTGATCGTCCCTCTTTAGATTGCGGTGACAAAGAGCGGCAATCCGGTCCCCGATGTAGTTGTGCGTCGCCCCGGTGTCGAGGAGGGCTTTAAAGTGGTGCGTGCCAATGATTAGGGGGACGAATGGTCTGGGGTCGTTGGAGGTTACATCGGATGCTGTTAGGAGGTGCTCCCTTGCTGTGGAGAACGCTGACGTGCCTCGGGGCTGCGTGGATTTTACTCCCCCACAGCCCCTTTCCCGTTTCCCTGTTGCTTAAGACAGCAGTGAATGGCCAGGATGCCTTCTTTGCCACATTTGCCGCAGAACTTCTTGGGGGGGTTTGTACAGTCCCCTCGGAAGTGGCCGGCTTGCCCGCACCGGAAGCAAACCCCCTTCCCCTTTTCGTGAGGTTCCAGTGGCTGTTGTGTGCGGCGGCCCGTGGCTCTGCTGTTTCTTTGTTCATTAGCGGCCCTCTCGCTTTCGAGCTTTTCGAACGCACCTGCTACTTCTAGCAGCTGCCGTATCGACCGTATCTCGTGTAGGTGGAGGTGGATCCTGTATTCAGGCAGCATGTTCCTGATGACCCGGTCTAGTTCTTGTTTGGGGGATAGAGATCCGTCGCGTCGTATTAGGGTTCGGATGGCAGTTACATATTCATGAACTGGTTCCCTGTACCTCTGTTTCCTGTTTCTGATTTCCTCTTCTAAATTTAGCGAGTACTCGTACGGGAAAAAAGCCGCTTTAAAGCTGTCTTCGAAGTCGGGCCACTGCTCCCAGCTGTCTTTGTTATTTCGGAACCAGAGGAGGGTCTCTCCTTTGAAAAGTTCCGGCAGGGCTTTTATTAAGCTGCTCTCAGGTATACTGTAAGTGTCTTTCAGTTCTTCTAGTCGCTCTAGGAACAGGACTGGGTCGTCCCGTTTGCTATCAAACTTCAGCCCCCACTTTCGTACCTTGTTCGCGATATCTGCCTGCGATGCTTGCTGTTGGCTCTCCTGGCTCTGCGTCTCTGGTAGTGCCCGCCCCTCGGTGCGCAGAGCTAGCTTGAGTATCCTTAGCTCCGCCTCGAGCAGTGAGATGCGGTCCTGCTCGGGCTTCGCCGGTCGTTCCACCTTGGGGATCTGCTTGGCGGTGGCCCCTGCGCGCTGCTGCTTGGCATGCTGGCTTATGCGGGCACGGAGTTCGTCAAGGGTACCCTGAGTAGGTAGTCCCCTGAATGCTGCTTCTCGTTCGGCTTCTTCTTTGGACATTTGGTAGATCCAGTTTAAAGATTCGGTGCCTGCTGCTTCTCCGTTCGTCATGTTGATGATCGTCGGGACGTTGCAGCTACGTTGAAAACACGTTGGGCGCCAATTTGTGATGGGTTCTTTATATTCAGGACAGACTTGATAATGATAGATTTATTTACACATAAATATTTACATAATCTACAAGTAATAATAATATTGTACGGCCAGTGCTGCCTTCTTGGGTGGTTCCTCTGGACTCCTTGACTCCTGATGCAGGCCAACAGAGGTGTGGGCGTCTCGTCGCACCTCAATACGGAGGACGAGACCCGGGGTTGAGTTCCTCCTGACCTCAATACAGCCGGGGATACTCGGGTGTCCCTCCTTTGCCTCTCACTACGAGTCAAAGAGGGAATATGAAGCACTCTCACCTCACTACGGCGGAGCGCGGAGTTTCGACCCTCGATGCAGGTCAGCAGATGTGTGGGCGGCCCGTTGCACCTCAATACGGAGAACGGATCCGGGGTTTGAGCTTCTCCTGACCTCAATACAGCCGGAGACGCTCCAGTAATTTCTCCGAGCCCTCAATGCAGGCAGAGAAATGTTAGGGCTCTCGATTTACCTCAATACGGCAATAGAGGCCCCCTGCTGCCGTCTTAGCTCAGTACGCTAGACAGCCAGTGTGAGTGTCTTTCAGTCAGTACCTGATGGACACTGTCCGTTCCCTCGATGAGCTCTGTATTTATAGCCGGCCGGACCGTGATAAGACGGTTATCACGTCTAACAAAAACCCTGCCTCTTGATTAAATATAAAATAATAATTAATTAATAGACGAGACCCTCGGATCTCGTCACAACTTTTTGAAAATACATATAGCTGATAAACCTTAACGGGACACAATTGACTTAAAAAATCCAACGCACAATATTTAAATCTTCTAAAACCAAAAATTGAAACTGCAATTCTGTATTTTCCTATGAATCTTTTTTTTGACAGAATATATTTAAAGTGCGCCAATAATAATAAAACACAAACTTAAAAAGGTTATAAGTTGAAGGTGATTTCGAGCAACAACAATCAAAATACAGGTTAAAAGTATCTAATAATAACAAAAGATAATTACCTTGCTGTCGGGAAATTCTATCCACAATTTTGAAGGAATTTGTTGACCATCAAGACCAACTTTTCGCAATTTGCCGCATGCGCCGTTCACTAAACCGTTTTCAACATCTATATTTAACGTTATCATATACTTGGCTTCCATTTGTAACGTTAAAGTGTACATGAGACCGAAACTTTCTGATTTCTTCAAATTGAAAGCATGTTTGAGTAGCATCTGTTTCAATTTTTCAGTACAAATTCCTTTTATAGTATCCCTTGCAGTAGAAATGTAACTTTCTGTCTTGTACTTTGACAATTTTTCTTGATTAAAAGCATCCACTTCGTTATTAGTCCGGAAGAGATGGATGGTTTCATCTGGTATAGCTTCATTTTCATCGATTTCCCTTGACTTGATGAGATCAACTTGTTGTGTGGTCATTTCACCTCTCGCTAGGGCATTTAGCGCTTCGGCAAAATCAACGTCATCCTTCTGACGCATGATTTCGGAGAGTTCAAAATAAAGGAATTTATTCCACAGATAATTTCCGGAGATAACTGAATAAGGATCTCCACCCACGCCATCGAATATCCACTTGTCCCCTACAGGCGGAAGCTGCCTCAAGTCTCCGACCAAGATTATAGAGATGCCTCCGAAATCTAAAGTACTTTTGAATATCTGCTTCAGCCTCAAGTTGATCTGGTTAAAAACGCGCGCACCCATCATAGAAAATTCATCGATTATAATTAGCTTCAAGTTGAATAAAGTTGCGTGGAGAGAATTTACAGTGCTTGCGGATAACGGGATCAGTTCCATGGCCAATTGATTGATCGGCAAGGCAAACGAAGAATGTAACGTTAGGCCTCCGATTTGGAAAGCTGCCTTTCCAGTGGGTGCGGTGAGAAGAATTTTGAGCTGTTCAGGATTATTTCCAGGAATCGAGTTGTAGTGGCGTAGAAGAGATTGATAAATGGCCGTTATCAACGTCGATTTTACCACGCCAGCTCCACCAGAAATAATTTCATGAAACACTTGACCATCTTTAATACTTTTCAACACGTGATTCAAATACTCAAATTGTTTTTCGTTCAGACTGGATACTATCTCTCGAAATTCTTCGTCATTGATTTGAAGAGGCGTCTGAAATGTCTGTTTCTCGGTGTTGTCTGGCTGATTACTTGTGTCAATGTCGGGGAACGCATCGACGACAGGATCATCAACACCGTACGGCATGTATTCTGGATCGACTTCAGTGTCGGGAATTTCACTTAAATCGTCCATGTAACTTTCAGCTGCTACTAATGCATCGTCTAGAATCTCAGAATCCAGGCAGTTGAACTTTTGACGATTTTCTACAATCACGTCACTAAACATGAGGTATATTAGTTTGTGATCGATGCACTCCACTTCTGTTTGTTCATTTCGCCAGGGTTTATACAACATGACTTGTTCCCTGTAGTAGTTTACCGGATCCTGTTGTAAGCCATATCTTATAAAAGATATAACGTTGGCGTGGTTCTTCTTGAATAAGTAGCCGCTGTCGTCCAACAATTTCAGTTGTTTCGACTCATCTTTTCGACCGTCTTTGGTTGCAAACCTGTAATATGCAGCAAATTCAGCCAAACATGAATCTTCTAAAGCAACGGGACGTTGTTCGTAGTGCTCAATCATTCCCGCTTGATAGATGTCACTGCTCTTCGGATCTAATTTGGCTAGATCAGATTTAGATTTGAGCATCCTAGCTCTGTCGTTGCTGGGTTTTGTAGGAATAAAGACATACTGCGTGCATGTCTCGCTCAAATTCAAAGGTATCACGCCGTAAGCACATTCCTGAGCGCTAACTTCAGAAGCGTTCAGAAAAGCGTTTCCCAAAGTTTTCAGCTGTTTCTTTAGATCCAAGTTTCCTTTTTTTATTTCTTCCATGGCTTCTCTTAAGATCTTCGATACTCCCCTGTCAGATTTATTTATATAATTTACCAAGTAATTGACGCAGGCATATGGATCTAAAATGAACTGTATATCCATGTTTGCCCTCTGTAAGCTGAAAATTTCTTCATTGTAGGGGTTCACGTAACAATCTTTCAAGCTACGTTTGAGAAACACAGTCGGCGTTTTTAAATTATATTCGATTATTTTATGATATTGTTCTTTGGTGATCTTTACTTTGGTCAAGAACTCCAAAAAGGTGTAGTTCTTGTCCTTGTTGTCATCCAAAAAACGTCTTATCCATCTAAGTTGTTCAACCATTTTTATAAGTTCGTTGCGAGGCAAGTCTGTCTTGGGACTCAAAATGGTGGTCTCCGGCATTGGTAAAAATGGTATTCCGTAACGACAAATTTTCACTCCTCTCACTTCTTTCTTACAAGACTTGGAATGATGATGTGTTTGATAATGTATGATGTCTTGTGCGGTTGATCTCGAGCTATCACAGGTTATCAACTCGTCGATCAATTTTATACACGGTTCTAGACTCTGAACGTCGTCTTTATCGTATTTGGGTGCATTTTCCAGCCACAGAAGACCGTGTACGTGTGGAGAACCTCTAAAAATGATGAGAAAACAATGTCAGTTATAATACACAATTTCAAACTGTTGTTGATTTTGTCTGCCTTATTAATTACAAATTTAATTGATTAAAAAAATGGCTAATCTTACCTATGCTGCATTTCGACACGATAATACCAATGTATTATCATGTAGTTTTTGAAAGGCCCCTCTTTAGACTTCATATGGTTCAGAAGAAGGTGAAATCTGTTATTGAAATATCTCGCGCAGCATATAGGATCTTTACGAATTAGTCGTGTTTTCTCGGAAAAAGTAAGGTTCATTGCTTCTTCCTCAGTGATCTGTTTGCCGTCTACTATTTTGCTTAAAATGACCAGTAATTCGGGCCACGCAGTTTCGGCAGCAGATACGGTGAAAAAAATTGTGGGAACATTAAACTGCCGGAACATGGCCAAAAGCTTCTTTTTCTCTCTTTCCCAGTGCGCCGGAGAACTTCTGATTTTTTTCATAAAAGAATATCCCAAGTCTCTATTAATGAGTTGTTTCAAAAAAGCCTCCTGTATGACTTGTCCTGCCTTGAACTTTTTGGGATCTTTATTTATTTTCTGTCGTAAGTAAATATTTACAGCGTCCACAACTTGGAAAAGCTGCAATTTTTTAAACATATACAACAGGAAATCAGTTCGTGCAAAACGACGATCCATATGACAACTTTGAATCTGTAAGAAAATGAATATTATTTTAGCAAATAAGACATTCGGACGTTAATATTTATGTGTTTATCTTTTGATTTAATAATATTTCCCTAGTGAAATCACAATAATACGGATACAAAACAATTTATAATATAATGCTTCAAAAACAAATGCAATATAAATAATCCTCTCAGTAATTACAAATTGAATTTCACTCAATTAAATTTAGAACTAGTGAAATGTGTCAAGTAACTAATTCTGATAATGTTTCCATGGGAGAAAAAAATTATAATGAAGAGATATTAAATATTAACTGCCAAAAGTGAAAATGTTTTATAAGGCACAAATCTGATTTCTCATATTTAAAAGTAGTAATAAAAAAAGTGATAATAAAAAAAAGCAATTCCCCACATTATTTATGATTTTTAATGTGGTTTCACAAAAATTGAGATAATTCACTACAGTTTACTAAAGAAAAATCATAAAATATTCAACATACAGAAAAAGTATGTTTTCTGGCTCCATAATCAAAACAATTTACGGATTACATAAAAATTTAGAATTGCATAGAATATACAAGATGTTTTATTATTGGTTTTATGAAAAAATGTATCCTTGATAAAAAGTTGTGCATGGTCCAAAACTTAAAATGCAGCCATCAGATATCGATTTTTTAAACCGTATACAAGGTGTGTCAAAAAAATAAAAATTTAACGCAAGAGTAAAGTACCTTTATTTTTGTCAATATCAAAAATTGTTACTTAAAAAAGTTGATCAGCACTGCAAAAAGCCTTCAAACATGCAAAAAAAAACATTCAAATATGCAATTCATCAAATATTTGTTTTATCAAAGAGATAGAGTTTATCAGCTGCGGTTTAGCTTTTATGCTGCTTTTTATTGGTTAAGCAACTGCATGTTATTGCATATTTGAATGTTATTTGTAATTCTGATCAACTTTTATGAATATCAATTTTTGATATTGTCTAAAATACAGGTACTTTACTCTTGCGTTAAATTGGTATTTTTTGACAAACCTCGTATATAGCTCAAAAAAATCAATATCTGATGGTTACATTGTAAGTTTTGGACCATGCATAACTTTTTATAAACAATACATTTTTCCACAAAACCAACAATAAATAAGTTTTCCATATGGTTCCAACTTAAGCAGACACACTGTATCAAAAATTACTATTTTTTGAATTCCCGTACAAGCAAGGTGGAAATAAAAATTTTGAACCTAAATTAACAGGATCGGAGGAACATTTTTCAAAAATAGAGGTTTGGATTTAAAATAGTATTTGTCAAACTACTTACCTTGGCTATGGTACCATATTGAACGTCTATAAAGAACTGCTTTTTTTGACCACAAAAGATTGTCGGAAACGACAATTCTTCAGCGTATGTGTCGAGCATTAAATGCTTTGGAATCCTGTTTTCACCAGGAGCAATGCATATATTTTCTAGCACTTGATTATCCAGCAAAGTTTCTTCTCCCCCCGGATTCAAGTTGTCATTCAAGTCTTCTCTTTCAAAGACGTCTTCGTTTTCTTCATCGTCAATCAACATGTTTCTAATCGCAACTTCCAAACTATTTGTTATCACGTTGATGACTTGATTTTCGTTATTAATACTTTGAGATCGTGACAAAGTTTGATCATCAAAGTTTGAAACTATTTCTGGTAACGATTGTCCAATGAAAGCTGTTTCTGATACACTATTCGAATTTACTTCCATCATTTCCACAATGTCCTCCAAATTATCTACATTATTATCGTTACTTTGACTGAGTGCAACCTGAAACGTAATAAATTAATAAACGAACATGATTCCAAGAAATTATATTTGTAATTATGGTCAAAGGCAAACACAAAAAAAAAACACAAACCTGTGTTGTTTGGCCTCTATTCGCGGTTTGTAAGTTTTTGTCCCAATCTGCGGAAATTGTTACCCCTTCAGACTGGTACAGAGGCTGATTGACCAGATATTTGAGAGCGTC
Organism: Malachius bipustulatus; assembly: GCA_910589415.1. NCBI lineage: Eukaryota > Metazoa > Arthropoda > Insecta > Coleoptera > Melyridae > Malachius > Malachius bipustulatus. The sequence continues at coordinate 6,451,811 of OU342634.1, forward strand.
CATAACCTTTTTCGGCCTAATTGTTTCACACATATAAGCTTTATCATATTGAAGTCTCTTCTTCAATTTCAATTGAATGACCTGAGTGTCATTCACGTTTCTTGGTAAAACTTTTGCGGTAGTGTCGATATTGAGAGGCACATTGACGACCTGTCCTTTAATACTGCACTGTTGGTCGTATCCTAGTTTCTTGATCTGCATGAAAGGTATTCGTGCTGATACTAAACGCTCTTCAAGGCAAGTTAAATCTTTGAGCTCTGGCGGAATGTCAAACACAATTTTATAATTTGCTGCACTTAATTTGGGGACAATTTTATTATGCCTAATCGTGCCAATACAAGAAGTACACATTAAATTTGATTTTCCATTGTTGAAAACCTTATCGGACAAGTTGGTTCCTAAAACAAATATAACTATAAATATCTTTCTATTGTTCTTTTAATTGGATTGCAAAAAATTTTTTACTTTCAAACTAAACTGCTCAACAAATGAAACGTTACATGATCAAATTTGCCCTAACTTTGGCACTGATAAAATTTGGATTGTTTCGAGCAATTCAATTTTTGTTTCGAGGGTTCACTAGTTCAATCCCTTGTTTATCAGTCCGTATGTTTGCAAGAACTTGGTACTTCACACAAAGTTTATATAGGGTGGTAAATAAAACAGTTCAAAATCTCAGAAAGTTCAGCTTGCTCCCATTTGATCAAAGATTTTTCTTTTTGAATTTCAACACAAAGATCATGAAGATGAACCTCATATCTCGAAACGGTTTTCGAATTTTCCGATTATTTCTTTTATTTACAGGGTGATCTCAAAATAACTACTTTTTGGTGTGGCAATGATAACTTTGTTGCCCATGACTCGATTTTCAAAATGTAGGGCTCATTTTAAAGCTTAAGCTTCAAGCAAGAACACGCAAGATTTATAATCGCCTAAGGACAAAAATTGAAAATACAGGGTTGTATTAAAACTAACCCAAACCTGAATGGCTTCCGAAATCTGGTATTAAGGAAAATTTTAAATAAAGTCAAGTTGCTTTCAAACAAACCATTCATTCTGAATACGTCAAGATGTTCTTCGCTTGCATGAGTTAAGAATTGTTGACATAAGAACAAAATTACAACTTCGTGTTTTCGAAGTGAAAATCGTCATTTTTCAAGTTCAAGGCCCTGTAAAAGGAAAACGGCTGAAGATAGAGAAAAACGGCTTACATGTCCATATTTTACTTTTTCATGTACTATTCTATGGTATAGAAACATTTGTACTTTCTTTGATTTTTTTATTTGGCGACGCGTGGAGAAATCTCAGAATTTTTCAAATTTTTTATCACCCTGTATAAACATTTTATCTACATCATGGGATAGTACATGAAAAGTTAAAATAGGGACATGTAAGCCGTTTTTCTCTTTCTTCAGCCGTTTTCGTTGTACAGGGCCTTGAACTTGAAAAATTACGATTTTCACTTCGAAAACACGAAGTTGTAATTTTGTTCTTATGTCAACAATTCTTAACTCATGCAAGCGAAAAACATCTTGAAGTATTCAGAATGAATGGTTTGTTTGAAAGCAACTTGACTTTATTTAAAATTTTCCTTAATACCAGATTTCGGAAGCCATTCAGATTTGGGTTAGTTTTAATACAACCCTGTATTTTCAATTTTTGTCCTTAGGCGATTATCAATCTTGCGTGTTCTTGCTTGAAGCTTTAGCTTTAAAATGAGCCCTACATTTTGAAAATCGAGTCACGGGTAACAAAGTTATCATTGCCACACCAAAAAGTAGTTATTTTGAGATCACCCTGTAAATAAAAGAAATAATCGGAAAATTCGAAAACCGTTTCGAGATATGAGGTCCATCTTCATCATCTTTGTGTTGAAATTTAAAAAGAAAAATCTTTGATCAAATGGGAGCAAGCTGAACTTTCTGAGATTTTGAACTGTTTTATTTACCACCCTATATAAACTTTGTGTGAAGTACCAAGTTCTTGCAAACATACGGACTGATAAACAAGGGATTGAACTAGTGAACCCTCGAAACAAAAATTGAATTGCTTGAAACAATCCAAATTTTATCAGTGCCAAAGTTAGGGCAAATTTGGTCATGTAACGTTTCATTTGTTGAGCAGTTTAGTTAATATACATTTAAGTAAGGATACATAATATATGAATCAAGCATAAAATTAATTTTTCGTATTCTACATTAGATGCATCAAAAATATTTTTGAACCATAAAACTGTTTCCATTCTTTAAATTTCGCAATGGTGAAACTACTATGAATATATGAAATAGAAATCCAATCAACGTAAATTACTTACAAAAAAGAGAAACTAGTAGGCTCGCTAGTAGATATATGTGACAAACAAACAAATATGAACATACAAACACGTGACATAAAAACAAACATATTTTTGACATGTGAAAATTACCTTTAAATTATTTTCTAATATTTACAAATAAAAGAGTTTGAATAAACATCTTTTGTGACATACATAACCATTAATTTATATTCAACTTATTTAAAATACAAATTAAGTTAAAATATGAACAAAATATTAAAAAATTTAATAAAATAGTGATGAATAGCTTGTGATTAAAAGCATTACTTTTCACAAAAAATAGTAAAAAAAATATTGAAATACATACCAATTTGGTTTGCAGTAATTCCCTGTTAACCTGCTGACACTGTCTAGGAAACCAGTATCGCAGACAGCAACAGCAGATTTCTGTAGGACCTTCTTTAATTTTTTGGCGAAATTCAAAATGTTTAGGATTTTGAATAGGTCGGTTATTTAATATACTAGCACGTTTTTGTTTTCTTGCAGCAGAATCTTTTTTACGCTCTGCTACACGAAAGTCCTTATCTTGCCTTTTCTTTTCTTTCACAGCTTTGTTTCTAAGGCGTTCAATTTGACGTTGGGTTACATCTTGCATTTTCTTATTTTTAGAATCTTTATCCTTTTGACGCTTCAGTTTTCTTATAGCTTTATTCTGTCTCTTTCCTTTTTGCACTGCTTTATTGATATCCCTTTTAGATTTCAATTTTTCAACATTATCTTGAATTTTCCTTTGACTCAGTCGATTCAAAGCCTTTTTTTTCTCTCTGAAGACTAAACTGGATTGGTTTTGAATTTGTTTTTTCAACTTGTCCTTTTCTTTTTCAATTTTACGATAGTTTGAATCCTTTCGCATTTTAGCCATTAATAATCGGTGTCTTTCAGAAGAAGAGACTAGAGACTCTACTATGCTTGGAATGGGCTCGAACACAGGATCAGTTGAGTCCATTTTTTGTTCATCTATTTTTACTGCATCATTTGATGAAGTAAGAAAAGAAGGAATTGACGAAGCTTCAACAGACTCGGATACAAACGGCTCATCACAGACAACTTCAGTTATTTTATTTTTCAATTTTTTTTGTAACTTGCGTCTCTTTTCGATCGACTGCTTCTTTGTTTTCGGCATCTTTTTAATTTACAGTTGAAACTTGAGATTGTATATTTACACTACCTCTTGAAATTGATATCAATAGGTTCTCTCTTTTGAATTGTTTAATTTTGTTATTTTCACTTCGGGTGTTTTCACTCCAAGTTTTTTTTGACACCTGAAATTATAGATTTGATATTCTGAAAAATATTCAAATGAAAACTTGATATTATTGAAACTATTAATATTAATATAACTAAAATATTATTAATATAATGAAAACTTAATTAATAATATTATTACAAAAATTTTTCACTTACAATTTAATTTAATAACATAACTATCCAAGATATTATTGTAGAATATTTTTTCCTAATTTATTCGAACTTTCAAAATTTTGACCTTCCTACAGTTTTTCAAGCGTTTTTTTATTTTCAATCTTTTCTTGTTATGAGAAAAAAATTACACATCAAAATATGTAGGTATATAACAGTAATACAAAAATACTTATTAAATAATTAATCAATTTGAATACTTTTTTTGTCTTATGATAATTGGAAATTTTTCTTTGTATTCGAGTTATTTTTAAAAATTAACCAGTTTCGCATATTATAATTAGTACTATTAGAGTTTAAAATTACGTTATTGTTGTTGTGAATATTTTCAAAAAATAGACAATCAAATAATACAGGGTTAGTCAGTTTTTTGTAGCAGGACTTCACTAATTTATAAAAAATTTGTTTTAAGAAATAAAAGTTCCCATATACCTTGGAAATACCTTAGTAGTTATACCTTGGTCGAGAAAGGCTTAAAAAAAGATAGTTTTCGCCGCATAACTTGAACATTTCTCAATATTTTAATTTCTTATAAAATACTAAATAAGTTAAAAGATTCTTTGAACTCATGCTCTCTTGCCATATGTTATGACGTCATTCTCCAATTGGGATTAGTTTGCTTTACAATAATTCATTATTTTTTACCAGTGACACACTAAGATTTCTAATGTCTTTAATTTACCAAAAATCAGTTCAATCATAATTTGAACTTTTTCCCAATCCAATCTATCCAATCCACAACCAATTGTTGGGATACATAATTTGGTGATATTATTTGCGATTATATAATCTTGCAATCTTAATAAAAAACTGCAAAGATCTTTATAAGTGGGTTTACCACACGAATATTCTTTGGTGACCAAATAATAAATAAATCTATCTCCCTTTTTTAAAACGGCTAATCCTCCAGCTTTTTGGTTCTGAGCTAAAAGATATCCAACTGAACCATATCTTTTTTTAAATTCTACAGCAATGCCACTGCTCATCCAAAAGTCCGCTCCTACACAATGGGCTAAACAATAATCTTTAAAAACTGTAAAAATATCTTTGTTGACGTGTCGCATACACGTTATATCCACTTTAGTTTTTTGAAAAATCACTGTTACAATATTTTTGTATTCTTTTTCAAGATGATCTTCAAATGAAGTAGACATGATAATTTCTAGGTAGGCAAGTTCTAAACTATTTATTCCTTGTACCGTCCCAAAGTTTTAGTCACTTTTACTTTTTTTCCACTTTTTTATTTCAATTTAAAAATTACTTATTACTTTAAGTCGCTCGCACAAAACATCCAATTTTTGATAACTTTTAAATTTGTCAAATCTGTAATAAATAATAAGGTAATCCTATAGAAGTGGTATATCAGATTAGGATAGTCAGACTAGGTATTTTTTGCGTTGCCCTTACGACTTTGTCTATGTCATCTAAATTTTTTTACTAAGTAAAGTATTTAAAATTTAGATGACATAGAAAAAGCCGTAAGGGCAAGGGAAAAAAATACCTAGCCTGACTATCCTAATCTGATGTAACACTTCTATAGGATTACCACTAATAAAATGCGATGTTTAATGAAAATAAGAAAAAATTTGTGATAAAAATAGAAGGTTTAAAAGTGTCATGAATGTTTTATAAAATGCAAGTTAAATAAATTGAACCAGAAATGAAAAATAATTTTACTTATTGACTTATCGAAAAAAAAAACTTCAATTTTATCAAGATAGCGAAAAACGGCTTACATGTCCCTATTTCAACTTTGCATGTAATTTCCTATGATGTAGATTAAATGTTTATACAAGGTAATAACATTTTTTCAATATTCTGAGAATTACATATTCTCCATGCGTCGCCAAATAAAAAAAAAAACAAAGAAAGTAGAAATGTTTCTATACCATAGGTACATGAAAAGGTAAAATAGGGACATGTAAGCCGTTTTTCTCTATCTTGAGCCGTTTTCGTTGTACTTCTAAAATGACGATTTTCACTTGTTAATAACTCACAAACTTCTGAATTTAAACACCAACTGTAAAAGCCAGTTCTTTTTTTTTCTTCTCAGACAATCTAAAAATGCCATAACATAGGAGCGTTCAATTAAAAAAAAAAACTTTGATATGCCACTCTCATATAAGACACTCTGTATACCCCAAAATAATTTTAAATTATGGCCATTGTGATCCTGTACTTGAATTTGCAAATTTTTTTTGAAAAAATCCATCGTTTGACCTACAGAGACCACTTCGAATGAGCTGAGGCACCCTCTGTATTTTTGTATTTTTATATTTCCTAAGTTTATCCAGTAAGAATGATTTTTCCAGTTGCAGTTTATATTAATTAGTTTTTGAGTTATGAACAAATGAAAATCGCAAGTTTTCTTTTTGAAAGCAGTCTTCATCGAAAACGACTCAAAATATTGCAAAACATTGATTTTCTCAGATGATTGCCTGTTTCCTTGACCTTGACAAAAAATTTACGTTCTGACTAGAAGTAACGGCGGTACTCTCCAATTCAATAATTATAAGTTATTACATCACCTGTTGAACATAACATATTCCTTATTTGATTATTATAAAACACATGTTTAAATATTTTATAGTATATTAAAGTGTGAGTAGATAATCAGATCTCTAAAACACAAGTGACTTTTTTGATCTAATTGATAACTGTCATAATATGTCAAATCTGGAATTAGAATTATGTAAAAAATACGATTACACGTGGAGCGAATATTTTTTACAGCTATCAAATTTCAAATCTAACAACCGCCAAATGTCAAATCAAAGAGCAGTCAATGTCTAAACTGACAGCTGTCAAACATGTCAAATCAGACTGCGTGTTTTAATAAAATAAGACTTTTCGTTGACTGAGAAAGCCTTTACGGGAAACCCAGGTATGAATATTTTAACCACTTTATAAATTGGCATTCTGAAATTTTCCATAGTCGGGTCATATTAGCGTAATGGTTTACTGTAAAAATTACATTTCAATTGACTTGAAGGCGTGCCATTAAATGGATTTTAAATTTTAACAAAACACAAAACATTGACAAAATTCAACAATTTTGTCCATTTTCCTATGCCCGCCGCTGACTAGATTTACTTAACAATTCCTAGCTTTACACTACCTTTAATAAATTCGAAAAAAGTGAGAGGGGAGTTTCGAAAACCGAAAATTTAAAATTTTAGAGGAGAAATACCTATACGCTGTTTTCATTATTTGCTTCTTGAAATTTTTCAGAGTTAAGAGTTATCAGTATAGTTGTCTACTGGAAAAATTTCAGTTCAATTCCTTCGAAAATGTGCTTATAAACGGTTATAAAAATTTACATCAAGTATTATAAAGGCTTAATATAGGCCAATGAGCAGATTTTTGTGTTCGTTTTTGAAGAAAATGTAGACGTCGAATGAATTTTATTAACATTTTTGTAATTACTTTCATGTAAAAAAAAATATATATTTAAAAAATTTCCACTTAGACTCGATACCTTCTTCAGAAATGAGCACAAAAATCTGCCCATTAACTTAATGAGCCTTTATAATACCCACTGTTAAGCATTTTTACCCTTTTCCTACTGACACCACTAGGTTATTAATGAAATAATGCAAATTTTATTGATTTTACTCAAATTTCAATTACTTTCGAAAACCGAAAATTTAAAATTTTAGAGGAGAAATACCTATACGCTGTTTTCATTATTTGCTTCTTGAAATTTTTCAGAGTTAAGAGTTATCAGTATAGTTGTCTACTGGAAAAATTTCAGTTCAATTCCTTCGAAAATGTGCTTATAAACGGTTATAAAAATTTACATCAAGTATTATAAAGGCTTAATAGGCCAATGAGCAGATTTTTGTGTTCGTTTTTGAAGAAAATGTAGACGTCGAATGAATTTTATTAACATTTTTGTAATTACTTTCATGTAAAAAAAAATATATTTAAAAAATTTCCACTTAGACTCGATACCTTCTTCAGAAATGAGCACAAAAATCTGCCCATTAACTTAATGAGCCTTTATAATACCCACTGTTAAGCATTTTTACCCTTTTCCTACCCACACCACTAGGTATTAATGAAATAATGCAAATTTTATTGATTTTACTCAAATTTCAATTACTTTTCTTCCAATCTTGTGAATTTCATTTAAAAGTGTTTGTTTCTAACTTGATTATACAAGGTGCATCCAAAATGAACTGAGAAAATTCAAAGGGTGATTGAAGAGATCATTTTAAGAAAAAAAGTATGTATAAATATATGTACTAAGGGGCGTAACTTTTTAACTACAGGGTGTTAAAGTTTCAAGAAAAAAATGTTTTATCAATAATAACTTTGATTAGAATCAAAATATTCTCGTGAAAATTTATGTACTCCTTCCATGCATCAAGAGACATTTCCCAACCTATAACCTTTGGTTATTGTAGTAGTAGCGTTCGAGCAAGTTGCGTTACAGTTACCTAATATTTTTGAAAAAAATAAAATAAAATAAATAAATAGTTACGCCACTGCTTTTTTATGAAAATATAATTATTTTTCAAATCCTCTTTCATTTCCGAGTAAATATGATCTTTTGACTTTTTTTCAACCGTTGCAATGTTTTCTTATTAAAAAAAAATAGAATACATTTTTAGGTTGCCTCTTTCTAAAAATTGCCGTAGAACTGCAAAAGTTCGTTTCAATCTGTAATCCGATAGAAAAAACGTGTTCTCATAATATCTGACTATTTAAAAATTGGCCTGTAGATAGTAGACGTTATTTAACGTAAATAAAAGACTCGATAAAAGCGAAACTGTCAAATTTGTGAATTTATTTTTATTTGTAAAATACAAATCTCAACTCAAACACAGGTGTCTACTAAACATAGGATATTTTTTTCTTTATCAGAAAACCTTGCGTCAGTTGAAAAAAAGTCAAGGGATCATATTTATACTCAGACATGAAAGAAAATTTAAAATATAATTTTATTTTCATAAAAAAAGGAATGGCATACTAATTTTTTTTTTTAATATAAAGTGTAATGCAACTTGCACAAACGCCACTGCTACAATAACGAAAAGTTATACATATGGAAATGTCTATTGATGCATGGAAGGTGTACACAAATCTTCACGAAAACATCTTGATTCTTATCCAAAGTTATTATTAAAAAACGATTTTTTTCTTGAAAGTTCAACACCCTGTAGTTAAAAAGTAAAGCCTCTTAGGACATACGTTTATACTTACTTTTTTTCTTAAAATGATCTCATCAATCACCCCCTGAATTTTCTCGGTTCAATTTGGATACACCCTGTATAGGGGTTAAAAACCTAACCATTTTTCCTAAAATTTAAAACGCCGCCATTTTGAAACGGTTCTACCAGTTTTACTTAAATAGTACCAGACGACTACTTGAGGCTATATCTTTACTACCAAGAAAATTTCAACACCCTAGATTGAAAACTGCAACCAGAAACCATGCCTCATGGACGGTTATTTTGGAAATTTAAAGTGACATCCTGTAGAAATAACGCAACTGTAGGAAAATGTTTTTTATGAAAAAAATAAATAAATAAAATAATAATAAGTTTCACAAGAGTAAAATTTTTCATTCGCTAATCTTGAAAGATGAAGCTACAGGAGCGTTTTTAGAATTTTAGAGAAATAAACATCATTAAAAAAATCCACCATTTTTCTCATTTGCTTTTTTAAATTTTTAGGGTTAAAAATTATTAGTATGTATTGTTGACTGCTGTAAAAATTTCAAGTCAATTCCTTCAAAAATGTGCTCATAAATTGTTAGAGAAATGTAACCATTTTTACCATTTTCCTACCCACGCCACTGGCTTTAAATCAAATTTCAAGTAATTTTCTTCCAATCCTGTTGATTTGGTTTCAAAGTTTTTTTCCATCTTGCTCATACAGGGGTTCAAAGAATAGCCAATTTTCTGAAAAGTCAAATGGCCGCCATTTTGAAACGGCTCTGCCGATTTTGCTCAAGTGCAATACCAGATGACCACTCCTTGTAATCATTGTCATTGTCTTACTCCCACATAAATTTCAGCCTCCTAGATTGAAAATTGCGACTTGAAATGAGATGACTAAAATCGAATTTCTGGAATTTTGAAAAGACACCCGTAGAACTAACGCGACTTTTAGAAATTTTTTAAACAAAAATCTAACTTCATTCCAAAGTTTTACAAGGATCCAAAATTTCGTTCACTAATCTTGAAAGATAAAACTTAAAGAAGCGTTTAAAAAATTGAAATTTTGTGATTTTGAAGGAATAAATATACAGGGTGTTAGTAAATAAATTAGTAAATAAATCTCAGTGGCGTACCATTTTTTTCTTAGAAAAAAAATTGATATCAGTACCCGTATGCACGCCACTGATGAACATAAAATTCTTAATTGCATGTAAAAAATACGCAATAACTTCCTCTTAAAAGCAACCATATTGCATTTGCAAATCTCAACCGGTTTAAGAGCAAATAAATAAATCGACAGTTTTCAAGTAAACATATCCTTTAACACCCTGTATCTGGAAACGAAGCACTTGCGCACATACTTTCATATAGCAAACTGTCATTATTTTGTCTTGTAGAATCACCCCCTGAAGTTTGTCGCACTTATTTACTAACACCCTGTATATCGTGGGCAGGTGAATTTTGGAAAACAAATTTTTCGTGATCAGGGGGGTCATGATCGGTGACTTTTTTGATGAGTTTGGATGATTTTCGAAAAGTGATGTTGTCCTCAATACCTAGTGTATTTTCTTACTAAAAAATATATACCTACTTATTTTTTTAAGTTGTCCAATTTTTTTTATTAAAAAAAAATCACTAATAGATCGAATCCAACTTTAAATATTGCTGTATTATTTTATGATGAAAAAATAGATAATAATTTTGATTACACCTACACTGATAATCCTATAGAAGTGGTTGACGAGATTAAGAAAATAATACGCATGCCCCTCGGAACAGCTGATGGTCATGCAGTGTTGCCAGATTCACTGGTATTTACCAACAGACGAGTACTTATATGATAAAGTTTAAAAGAATAATTGAAGCGTTGGCCGGAGTAACGTTGTAACTTACATAATTTTTTGATGAGATTTTTTCGTCTTAGTAGGTTTATAAGGGCAGAATGCCTTCAACAAAGGAATCATTATTGTTGCATAAATTACAGTAAATCATAATGTATATAATACTTTAAGAATCGCCAAATGAAAACTATCCATTCAGTAATGTTGCAAGATACGTTTTTTGAGTCTCGTGAAAAATGTAAGTTACAACGTTACTCCGGCCAATGCTCCAATTACTATTACAAGTATATTAATTAGATATTATTAAGATTATTAAGTGAGGGGGACATAGTTTAAGTTTAATTATATGAAATTTATATGTAGTGCAAGTAATTTTAAGCTTTTAATTAATTGTACTAATACTACGGTATACTTGCCGATTTTCACTGAATATGTCGCCTAAATAAAAATCTATTTTTACATAAATAACACGTGTTTCAGTAGTTTTTCGCCCAGATAACGTATTATTTTGTTATCTTTCATTGAATTGTTATTGAAAATACTTCTCAAATACATCTTTAAATCCAGAAATAATTATTCACTTTGTTGTGATACATTTCAATCTGACAACGTTCATAACTAACGGCATTAAAGTTCTGTGGCTAAAACGTAATTTCAGGCAGTTCTTTAGGGAACCCTTGACTGTTATTATTTTGTATATACAGTATCTGGGCGAAAAACTACTGAAACATGTGTTATTTATGTAAAAATTGAGTAATTTAAGTGTAAGAGGGATCTGGCTAGTACGCCTCAAGTCATTGGTCAGGTTAGGTATTTTTTTTTAACAAAATTTCAAGTAAATAAATTATTAAATATAGATGACATATAAAAAGCCGTAAGGGCAAGGGAATAAAATTACCTAACCTAACCAAAGACCTAACTTAGTGGAGGGTCAATCAGCAAAACGGTCAGCCACCAGGTCCCTATAAGTACCTACTTAAAATTAACCAAAAATATAGTTTTTTAGGCCACATACCCATTCAGTTGATATCGGAAATTATACCATAGTATTAGAACAATAAACAGTTTAAAATTACTTGCCCTACATATAAATTTCATATAATTAAACTTTAACTTCGTTCCCCTCACTTAATATCTAATTAATAAACTTCTAATAGTAATTCTTATATTAACTTCATCTTACGGGTTGTCCCAATATTCCATGGACATGGAGCAACCACAGATTACTGAGGTAAAAAAAAGTCGCTTGGACCAAACTTATCTCTCTCTATACCAAAATGCTTCGTTTGTCCTCAAGAAGGCTTCAAAGTCTTTTGACAATTTTAGTTTTTTTTTGAAATATCTCAAAGTCGGCTGATTCCAATTCGATGAAATTTGGTAGGTAAATTTCTTATAAAAGTACTAATTTCTGATGTACATGATAATTTGCAAGAAACCCGGGAAGGGGTGAAAGTACCCCTTCCCTCCATTAAAATCAATCGCAATTATTATTATTGATAGGGTAGCAGGAACGCTGTTCATGTTTTTTTTTGTTTAAAAGTTACATCGTTTTAACCCATTATTGGTCTCCTACAAAAATCTGTATCTTTCAAAAATTTGTAACTAACCAAAATTTTATTTTATTCTTTTAATTTGAAATCAAATTTCCAATTGTCAGGTGATTATTTTATCTAATCTCATAAAAGATGTTTAATATGGTTCGGTTTTTTTTTCAAGAATTTGCAAAATTTTTCTTCATACGCAGTAAACATTTTGCAAAACGACGAGGTTCTAAGAAGAATTCAAATAAATTTTTTGATCAGGATAGAATTTTGTAGGGTCCAAACCGGCGCCCACATCAAGCTTCTTTTATAAGATTAGATAAAATAAACACCTGACAATTGGAAATTTGATTTCAAATTATTAAAAGAATGAAATAAAATTTTGATTTGGTACCATCGACTAATTTATTTTATCACTTAGCACCTCGGAAAGATACAGATTTTTGTAGGAGAACAACAAAATGGGCTAAAAAGATGTATCTTTCAAACAAAAAAAAAAACATGAACAGGGTTCCTGCTACCGTATCAACAATTACGATCGATTTTAATGGAGGGTAGGGGTAGTTTAACCCCCTCCCGGGTTTCCTGCAAATTATCATGTACATCAGAAATTAATACTTTTAATAAGAAATTTACCTACCAAATTTCATCGAATTGGAATTAGCCGACTTTGAGCTATTTCAAAAAAACTAAAATTTTCAAAAGACTTTGAAGCCCTCTAACGGACAAACGAAGCATTTTGGTATAGAGATAAGCTTGGTCCGAGCGACTTTTTTTTTTACCTCAGTAATCTGTGGTTGCTCCATGTCCATGGAATACTGGGACATCCTGTATTTACGAGAGTCTCGCGACAGTAAACATCCGGATGCACGTGACATGCGCGCAAGTTACTCTCAATAGGTAGGTTCACCTGACGTCAACAATCTTATGAGCGCAAAACGGTTGAATCTTAATTATTGCAACATGTTGAAAAATAAATAGTCTGAACGCATTGTTGAGATGTTTCTGGATACACATTCAAGTTCATACACATATTATTTTTATAATTTGTTTGTCGCTGATCGTATCAGGTACACCCTTACACAGAATGGATATTGTATCTGTCTGTGTCCCATACTTCCAACTTTTACATATAATATGGTCCGCGTTCGAAAGTGACCATTTGGACACTTTGCACGTATCCGCAACATACGTTGACTATGTTGAGCGTGACATTTTTACGTTCACAGAAATACTCAACAGTTTAGCAACAGTAAATAGTGAGCGGTATGTCTGGACGCAAGCGCTTCCTCAACAACTCAACAGTTGAAGTCAGGTAAACGTACCCATTGTCTCATTGAGTGGATTTTACTGATTAGTGCCAAGTTTAGCATTTGCATTTTTACTTTTGTAGTCCTAAAAGTTCCATAGTTATGTTAATTCTGTGGAAATTCAAAATGAGTTCTCAAAATAAATTAAAGTGTAGTGAATGTAAGAGTGTGTTCTCTGAATTTTCGATGCTCATTTGAGGAAATTTCATAATATACAGGGTAATCAGTGACTCGCGCACTCAGAGCATTCTTGTTTTTAATAAAAATACTCATGACCAGCTACAAATACATTATCATTAAGCAATAATTACTCATATCAAGTATTACAGTACCTATCTCTTTAAATAAAATCTGAATCATGACGAGCAGTAGCTTTTTTGTGATTGTAGTTCCGAAAGAAACTCAAGGAATCTGATAAGGTACTTTTATAAGTAAGTAAGTTTTCTGTGATAACCACTGATTAGGTAAAATTTTCAATATTATAGTTTGGAAGAATTCGAAACTTACAAGAATTGCAAATTTTTTCCAGCGCAGTTCTTAAAATACTGTGCTTAAAATACTAGTGTTTGTTTGGATTTAGCTTCATGAGCGTAAGTTTTTACCATAAAATAATGAATAATACATAAATTTTGAGTTTAATTTCAATTTACCGCTTCAGCATGTCTGGCTGAAGCATTTGTGCGCATGTCACGTGCAGCCGAGTGTTTACTGTCGCAAGGTACTCGTTTATATTTAAGGTGTATAAGAAAATAATAATAATAATTTAGACTGTTACTATAGAACAGTCACAGTATAGCACTGAACAACAGAATATGAGTAATAATAAACGACCTTGTTTATATGGTACGATTAAGTTTAAAAAGTCATATTTGACGTCATACTAACCGTCCGAATTTAGATTTCTCATTTCACCAGAAAACGTCAAAATATAAAATTTCAAGGTGTGAATGGGCATAAATTAATAAAGGAATCTTTCAAACTATACATTGAACAGTTTAAGTCGGTTTGACAGCCACTGACAACTACATCAAATTTATTCACGTAATGACATTCTATCCTCTGTGTTGTGCATTTAATTCTCATTCATAACCAATGTTGACGTATACTTTTTTATGCGGGATAGAGTGTTTAGACAAACTTGACGGTTTCTATGAGAATCACGTAAATGAAACAAAATAAATTAAACTATCAGAACGATTACGTCCAAAATAAGTTGGCCGTTTGACGAGGGAGTATTTTGCCTTTTACGTACTATATCTAGAAAACTTTTTAAAAATTATTAACTCGACTAGGTACCTATACACCCACTATAGCCACGGCTGAAATCTGCAATGACCAATACAGTACATTTCTAATATAACCCGTCTTCAACAATAATTATTCTCAGAACGAAAGGCCAAGTTATTCTGGTACTATTGTAATCGCAAGCATTTAAGGTACTCGTGTACAACAAACCCTCCCCGATTTTTTTTTATACCTGAACGACCTCATGTTTACAATAACAAATACATTAAAATGAATAGCGGGCACACAGGACTTGCCGCATGAAAGTGTAAAATTTACCTACTTGGCGGCGCCACAATAGTTACTTATTTCGCCTATTATTATAATAAATAAGTTCACCTAATATGAAATCTAATAATATTGAAACACATAATAAGGTATAATTATTTCACTCACCCTGCTTTTAACTCTGAACAATTATTTGTAGGGCGCAACTTTATTTATATACCTAATGCCGATAATATAGGTAGGTTAGGTATACTTAAATTGACTACCTCTTATATACGTTCCTAAACTTTTCAACAGTTGTTCTTAACACATTAATTTTTAACACGCACGCTTTCCTAATTCACAATAATTGAATAAGAATAAAGTGAATAAACAGACACTCTTAAGTAATTACAATAATTAGGTACACTATATTATACCTCCTAATAATTAGTACATTTCACAAGAAATATAACAATTAGGTGTGAATACGAGTACTTGTTCTCAATCAATGAGGAGAATAATTGAATTGACACAAGCGTCCCTAGCAACTTATCAATTAATTATCTACTGTCAAGTGTCAATTGTTTAATAAACCGGAGAGCCGCATACATTTCCGATATGCTATTGCGCATTCACATCTATTACGTAAGTGAGCATGACAGTGACGTAATTTCGGAAATAAAACACGGATTTATCGACTCTGAGTTAAAATGATGGATTTTTGTATCAAAGTTTTTTTTTTAATTGTTGTTTTCGTTTAAATTGAGGGTAAAAAACACACTTTCGAGAGGAATTTTCATGAAATTTTGTATCCACCCTGTATATTATTTCGAAATTTTGACAGCGGCTTAAGATATTATAGATAAAGAAAAACTTTTTCTAAAAAATGACTTTTTTTCCTAAGATGCAAAATAACGAAGTTTATAAGTATAGTTAGGTCCATCCGGGGACACACTGTATAGGTACATACCTACACCTAGCCTCAAAGTAAAATGCTAAAAAAAAAAACTTATTTACTATCACAAAATTAAATTGTTTCGATTTGTTCTACCGATTCCGGCAATATCTACCTAAAATATAAATTGTCCCATGTGTATAGATTTGGGAAACCGAATATTATATAATATTATAGCGACCACTCATTCAATATTTTATTGCAAAAAATACCTATAAGCTAATGAGACTTATAAAAATTCTACGACTTTGATAAAAATCCCCTACTGCATTTCATTAACTGAAATTAAAGTTCTACTCGCTATTTAAATTGGGGCCCATCGTCGACCGAAAAAGCCTTTATGGGACACCCAGTTAGTTCACAAGTGATAAAAAATATTTACAGGATTGTTATTCAGCTATACGTACCTACCTACATACCAACTGAATTCTGATTGCTTGTGTTTGAAAAAGTAACAGTGACTGAAATGAAAAGTCGACAAAAATACCTTTCCCCCGGTACATTTCATTTCAATAAGGCCATTTCGTCGACCTGGAGAAGCTTTTACAGGACAAACAGTTACTCGCAAGAGGTGAAAAATATTTATAGAACTGTTATACTCTTACAGTAGCTATTTTCAAATGTATAAGAAAATAAAATTGGGTAATCCTGTTGTTTAGTCTTCCAAAACACCCCTCACATGCCCATTCCACTTTTTCCACTCGCGTTGCTCACAGCAGTCTCAGCGTTGCTGCATTAAATCAGGTCTTTGGTCAGGGTAGGTCTTTTTTTTATTTTAGGGACATTTAAAGGGAAAAAAAACCTACCCTGACCAAAGACTTTAATGCAGCGACGCTAATGGAAAAAGTGGAATGGACATGTGAGGGGTGTTTTGGAAGACTAAACAACAGGATTACCTAAAATTGATGGTTTATAGTGTACTAGAATAAACAATCACAGTGTAACGCTGAATAACAGAGTAAACAATAAATGACGTTATTTATAACTATTATTTTCCGATAACTGTAACTGTTATGAAAAAATAACACGTTGTAACTCGTCTGTTATGGTTTCTTCTTAGTGGACTGTATTTTTAAATGACTACGCAAGCAGTAATTGATATAGTATTTATTGTAAATTGAAATAAATTGAATTGTAGGTGTATGTCTGACACCAGCCACCTGCGTAATGCTGCTCGATCTGGGGAGAACAACCCTTCACACATTGTTGCCAAACAGTGGCGAAAATATCGAGCTTATAGACAATTTTAAATAAAATAACATTATTAAAAATAACATTCTTGCCCTAACATACCGGGCGCCTTGAAATGTGTACTTTACACTTTCGAAAATAATTGAACATTACATATTGTGATAATAAAACAAATTTAATATTTTCTGACAATAAGAAAATAGTCACTCATGGTCTATATCGTTTTCAACGTTTATAGGAAAAATGCAAAGTTTGGACACTGCACGTTTTACGATAACTCGATTTACAAGAATCGATACAACACGCACTATTCCATCTTGTCCTGGATGAAGTTCCATTACTCGCCCCATACGCCATTGCAGAGGTAGAGTGTTGTCATCCCTCAGCAAAACAATAGTACCGACCTTGATAGAGGATTGACTGTCTGTCTGCCATTTGTTCCTAGCTTGTAGTTCACCCAAATACTCTCGATGCCATCTCGCCCAAAAATGTTGCACGATGCTTTGTAGACGTTCATATTGTTTTAGGCGATTTTCCGGAACATTCAAGTAACTTCTCTCCGGTAAGGCGGTTAAAGGTTTTCCAATCAGAAAGTGAGCGGGAGTGAGGGGATTTAATTGGTCGGGTGATGTAGTCAAAGGACATAAAGGTCTGGAATTGAGAATCGATTCAATCTGGATCAATACTGTACTGAAATCTTCAAAATTTAAATGCGCTTCCCCTACCACTCTCTTTAGATGAAATTTCGCACTTTTAATCCCAGCCTCCCAAATTCCACCAAAGTTTGGTGACCGAGCTGGTATAAAGTGCCAATTGATATTGTCCGACGACAAAGATGTCGCGATTTCATTGTTCTGTGATTGTAAAAAATTGTACAGCTTCTTTAGCTCAACGTTAGCACCAACGAAGTTCAATGCATTGTCGGAGTAAATATTGAGAGGTTTGCCTCTACGACCAATAAATCTCCTTAAACACGCTAAAAAACTCGCAGTTGTAAGATCAGAGACAACTTCCAAGTGAATGGCCTTGGTTGACATACATATAAATATACAAACATAACCCTTTATCAACTTGCAGCCTCTAGTTTCACGGGTTGTCCTATCTTTTAATAGAAAAGGGCCGGCATAATCGCATCCCGTGTTAAGAAAAGGTATTGACTGGCTTACTCTGCATTTTGGGAGATTTCCCATTAAATATTGAGAATTCTCTGGAGGGTTTACCCTAAAACATTTTACACACTCGTGTACAATTGATTTGCAGAGATTGCGACCGTGTACAGGCCAAAATCGTTGTCGTACTGACGAAAGTAACATTGTGGGCCCGCAGTGGAATAGCCTTTCGTGTTGTTCTTTTATAATTAATTTTGTTAATACGTGTTTGCTAGATAAAATGATTGGATGTTTTACATCGTACTTGGTCTCAGATTGTTGAATGCGACCGCCAACTCGCAGTAATTGATTATCGTCAATGAAGGGATGTAACGTAAGTATATTACTCCTTTTATTTAATGGACTATTGTGCTTCAACTGATTATACTCGTTCGCAAATGATTGTTGTTGAGCCAATCGAATTAAATTAATTTCAGAATTTTCTAATTCTTCGCATGTTAAATAACCTTTCTTTTTCATTGTTTGATTTTTAGTTTTAGCATTGAAAATAAATCTGAGAACAAATGCAAAAGTTCTTTTTAGTTTATTGTAAGATGAAAATTGACTAAATATTGGTATCTCTGTATTGACATTTATGCAGCTGATAGTACGCTGTTCCGGAATGTTTTCCATATCTGATGGTAAATTTTCAGGCTCTATATTGAACGTGTCACAATTGAGAAAACTTGGCCCTGAAAACCACATTGAATTACCAATAAGATCTTTAACATTCATGCCGCGAGAGATTAGGTCAGCTGGATTGTCCTGCGACCGTACGTGGTTCCAACTTTCAATATTTGTTATACGCTGTATCTCGCTAACTCGATTAGCGACGTAGGTTTTCCACCTTGCAGGGGATCCTTTTATCCAACACAGAGTGATGGTCGAGTCTGACCAATAATAGATTTTATTAAATTGTATTTGTATAGACTCAGTGACTCTCTGTGCGAGCTGTGCACCTAAAAGGGCTGCGCACAACTCTAATCGTGGTAGGGTCACTTGCTTGATTGGCGCGACTCTAGATTTTGCTGTTAACAACCTACATAAAGTATTACCTGATTTATCTTTACAACGAATATAAAGACAAGTTCCGAATGCCTTTTCACTGGCATCTACGAAAACGTGTAATTCAACATAATTGTAATTCGGCATGACCACCTGCCTGGGAAATTCTATGTTTTTTAATAGCGGTAAATCAGCGATGAACTGACACCAAATTGTGTGTATGTTTTGAGGCACAGATTCGTCCCAGGTAATTTTTGCCTGCCATAATTTTTGTATCAGCATTTTGGCAATTATTATTATCGGACCTAGCATACCCAACGGGTCGTATATTTGCGAAACAATTGACAATATTGATCGCTTGGTAACAGTTTTATTGTTAGAAATTGAAATTGAGAACTGAATGCAATCTCGACTAGGATTCCATAATATACCTAATGTCTTATTTGCTTCATCGTCACCGATTGACAATACGGGTACTTCCAAATTACCATTCACCAAGAATTGCTTTTGTAATTGTATATCGTTAGAAAGCCATTTTCTTAATTCAAAATTAGCCTTAGATAATATGGAAGTTATGTCGTGTTGTAATTGTAATAATTCGGATTTTGAATCTGCGCCCGTAAGAAGGTCATCTACATAAAAGTCGTTTTTTATTGTACTACTCGCCTGGCTATTGCTTTCTTCACATTCAATTGCTAATTGGTATAGAGACCTAATTGCGAGCCACGGGGCAGAAGCTGTTCCGTATGTTACGGTGTTTAGTTTATAGCATTTTAGATTTTCAGAGGGGTTTTCCCGCCAAAATATTTTTTGAAAATTGTCTTTGATCTTTATCGACAAGAACCATGCGGTACATTTTTGATATATCCGCTGCCATTACGTAATTATGTTTACGAAATCTTAAAATGATTGAGAATAGATCATTTTGAATTGTAGGCCCTACATGCTGGACGTCATTTAGACTTACACCAGAGTCGGAATTCATGCTCGCGTCAAATACTACTCTGACACGTGTGGTAGTCGATTCACGGACTACACAATGCTGTGCTATATAGCAGCCTGCACCATCATCGTCGTCTACCCTGGTCATGTGGCCCAATTGTTCATATTCTTTCATGAAATTGAAGTATTCTCTCTTTAATACAGGATTTTTTATTAGTTTGCGCTCTAAAGTGTAAAATCTGTTCAAAGCTAGTTCTCTTGTTTTTCCTAACTCATTAATGTTTTCCTTAAAAGGAATTTGTACAATGAATTGCCCCTTTTGGTTACGTTTCAAATTGCTTTTAAAATGCTGTTCACAAAATTCATCGGATTGAGATTTAATTGCGTTAACTTTTACTTCTTCTGTTTGCCAGAATTTTAAAATGCGTGTATCTAATGTCGAGTTATCTACCTGAATAGAGTGGCAATTTATAGAATATGTTCGTTGATTGGGAATTATGCTTAGTTTACCTGCTAGAATCCATCCTAATTGTGTTTTTTGCAGAGTCAGGTTATTATCGTTTAATTGTAACTGACCTACACATAAAAGTTGCCAGAATACAACAGATCCGAGCAACATATCGATCGGTCCCGTTTGATTGAAGTTGGGATCGGCTAGCTTAATATTAGATGGTATTTGTATTGTATCTTTCTTAAAAGAAATGCTAGGTAAATTCTCGGTTATTTTATTTAATACCAAGCAGGAAATTTCTGAATTGTAAGAGTTGTATTGTGAATATATTTTCACTTCTGTACAAAATTGTGCGTTTGTAATTGATTGACCAACTCCTGTAATTGAGCATTCAGTTTTGTTTAATGGTAACTTTAATTTTTTGCAGAAGTTTTCGGTCATAAAATTGCTCATTGAACCACTGTCTAGTAGTGCCCGACAGTAGTGAAATTTCCCATCCCTATCTTTTATTTTTATCATAGCTGTTGATAACAAAACTTGTGTGCTGAATATTGTAGCATTGTTTTCAATATATGTACCTAATTGTGGGTACCTGCATTCAATGTTTGATTGGGCAATATTTGATTGTACATTAAATTGTGAACTTGACTGCGCATTGTCTGGAGATTCACTATCGTTTGAATTATTGTTTATAGCTCTGAAATTGTCAATGTGCAATAGAGAATTGTGATGCCTACCGCATCTTCTACAATTTGAATATGTACATTGATTGGTACTGTGAAAAGGCCGCAAGCAATTTAAACAAAGTTTTTTATTTTTTACAATATTAATCCTATCGTTGACTGATAATTTAAGAAACGCTTGACACTGAAATATTGTGTGCTTATTACCGCAATTGTAGCAAATCGGATACTTGCTTTCGATACTACCTTTTTCAGATTCATTCGACACATAGGCGTGTGATTGACCCTTACCTTTAGGATAATTGAATTTTTCCTTTTTATTGTCATTAGAATTAATTGCTAATTTCTCCAGTACCTCACATCTCTGTTTCAGAAATTTATTCAAGTCTGTCATCAATGGTATTTGATTTTCCTTCGGAAATAACTCCCACTGTTTCCTAGTCTCGGCAGCCATTTTAGAAGTGATAATATAGATAATCAAAGAATCCCAATGGTCAACTGGTTGATTGAGTGCTTTTAATGACCTTAAATGCTTTGTAATAGTGTCATAAAGAATTCGCAATTCTCCATGTGTTTCTTTACTAGACCCCTGGAATTCGAAAATTGCTTTTATGTGACTGTGAATAATTAGACCTGTTTGTTCAAATCGTTCTGACAGCATTTTCCAAGCGATTGGATAGTTATCAGAGGATACTTGTATGCATTGAATAATTTGAGAAGCTTTTTCAGTAAGAGACGATTTCAAATAATAGAATTTTTGTACATCTGTCAATGTTTTATTGTCATCGACCATAGCTTTGAAGCCGTCTCTGAACTCACTCCATTGATCGTACTCCCCATTGAACTTCGGAAGTGATATCGTTGGGAGTTTTATTGATTGACTAAAGGCACTAGATACATCGTTGATAGTATTGACTGTTGGTGGAATCCGGCTCGAAGGACCATGTTATGGTTTCTTCTTAGTGGACTGTATTTTTAAATGACTACGCAAGCAGTAATTGATATAGTATTTATTGTAAATTGAAATAAATTGAATTGTAGGTGTATGTCTGACACCAGCCACCTGCGTAATGCTGCTCGATCTGGGGAGAACAACCCTTCACACATTGTTGCCAAACAGTGGCGAAAATATCGAGCTTATAGACAATTTTAAATAAAATAACATTATTAAAAATAACATTCTTGCCCTAACATCGTCTTTAATATTTCCAGCCTTGTTGGCCAACGTTAGTGATTTTTCACCAGATCTAGTGAATTCAAGCTTTAGGTATTTGGTAATTTGGTGAAAACTTTTAACAAACGCCTAAAATCTGGTGATTTTGAATATTTGTGATTTTTTAACACAAATACGGTTTATTACTTTCACCCTTCGATCAATTTTCCTATTTTAAACAACCCCAAAGACAGTAAGGTTGTCTTAATTACTTCTAAAAATAGATTTATACGGCCAATATTATAAATGCTGGTTAAGTTAACTGGCAGATTTCTGTGCCCGATTTTGAAGCTAATATTGACCTCGAATAACTTTTATTAATATTTTTGTAATCCCTTTTATGCCAAGAGTAAATAAAATGCAATAATTTCGAGCTATAGTCTATATCTTCTCCAGAAACGACCACAGAAATCGGCCAGTTAACTTAACCAGCGTTTATAATATTGGCCATTAATGGGTTACTTTAAATTACCTAACTTGGTTATGGTGGTTACTATTTTGTTTTACATTCGATATGAATAGTTTTTTTTTTACTTCTGATGATTTAAAATAAAATCTGATGAAATTTGGAGGTTTTGAAAAAAAAATCTGGTTATTTTACTACTAAAACATAATCTAGTGACTTCTGGTGATTTTTTTTACTATAATCTGGTGAAATCTTGAAATTTTGGTTGGCAATGGCAACGCTGTTGTTGGCAAATTTGGCGAATTATAAAATAAAGTCTGTACACTGAGAGTTGTCTGTTGTGAGAACTAAGGATACATCATCTCGTTATGTCTCTTACTCCTTCTATTGCATTGCATAGTCAATCGAGTTAAAATGGGACGTATTGTCAGAAATACGTTTGAATCGTCAGCAATTCTAAAAAGATGAGCGAGAGTGAGACGGAAGTATCGACTCGCGTCTTGATATGCTTAGATCGATACGATATTACGATAAGATTGTCGTCGTTACTATCAGTAGTGTCAGTGTCAGCGGTAAATATACTAAATATGGTTTGTCTTGTGATTTGAAACGTTTTTAATACGAAATTAGCAGAATTACCTGTGTCCTGTGTTGTATTGTTGTTTGTATTTATTATATTGTCCTGTGATAAACTATGAGTAACTTATTATAATTGCTCGAATGCCTAAAAATCTACTTCCTTGCTTTGCCTGGGAAACGATTGAACTCCCTAGTAGTCTTGTGGTAAAATTGCTGGAATATTTTACTTGCAAATAAGAAAACGGAGGTGTTATTCTTACTTTTAAACGGCAACCAGCAGGTAGGTGACATGATATTTCTATCATGATGATAACAATAATTATTATGATTCTTATTTACTTGCATTATATAATATTTGTTATCAAAAAGTTGCAAGGCTCTACTTCGTCAATAACTTGTCGAAATAATATATTTATAGGATATTCATTATTCCTCAACACACGCCACTGACACGAACTGCGATACCACATCTGGTTCGACTTAGAAATAAGTGTACGATTCAAATCGAATTAAATGAAATTGTTTAGTCAGAATCAGTGTGGCATGACAACGGACAACTCTCAGTGTACAGAGAGTACCTTATTATTATTATAATAAATAAGCTCACCTGATACAAAATATAATAATAATAATGAACCACATAATATAAGTATAATTATTTCACTCACCTGGCTTTTCGGTCTGTACAATTTGTTATTTTGTTATGTAGGACGCCGCTTGATTTTTATATTGCCGTTAATATAGGTTAAATGCACCCAAGATGGCTACCTGCACCTAGGTACGTACCTACACTTCTTGTTAACACAATTCACAACACACACACAAAAACACACACGCTTTCCACATTCACAACTGAATAGAAATAAACAGGTACTCGTAAAAGTAGTAATAATAATTATAAATGCCGTTCACTTATTATAAAAGAATTGGGTTATGGTGTAGGGTGATAGAAATCACTGGGTATAACCGCTGTCAATCACTTGCTGGAGTTGGGTTATGTCTCTTTTTTTACGAGGTTGAAGTTTTATGACAACGAACAGGGACATAGTTGCAAAATGGATTCTTGATATTTTTGCTATTCTTCTTATTATCTTTACGTCTTTATGGACTTTTTATTTTGGAACCTTTAGTCACGTTATTTTATGATATTGCAATCTTTATCTAGAAAGCAAACTCGTCAAGTCTAATAAGCTTGCCATAAATTATAACATGAGAAAAAAGTTTTATTGTATTTTGATATCTTAAAGGAACTAATTGTAGCGTTGGCCGGAGTAACGTTGCAACTTACATAATTTTTTGGAGTAATTTTTTCGATTCAGCACGTTTAAATGGGCAGAATGCTTCCACAAAGCTTTAATTGTTGCCTAATTTACCTTAAATAATATTTTAACAATATTTCAAGAATCGCTAAATGAAAAAAACATTCCATTTAATAATGTTGCCAGGTACATTTTTTGAGTCTCATGTAAAAATGTAAGTTACAACGTTACTCCGACCAATGCTGCAATTAAAGGAACTCTTAATTATAAAATAGATCAAAAATTAGTAATTACTTATTTATTATTAAAAAATAGAACATTAGGTAGGTACTGAATCGGCCAATCGGCTACGGTCATGGTGATTGGCGATCTTGTTATTGGTGATGGCTGTTTGGATCCATTCTGGTAGATCCATGTTTCGTCCAGGTACACGAACGTTACATTTTCACTCGAATTTTGATATTGTAAGTATTTTCTTAGAAAGGTAATTTTGGATGCAACGACATGCTTTTGTTCACAAAGAATTTTGCGTCCGTTCACATATTCATATTTATAACTGAGATATTTAAGAATTTTAAATAAACTAGTTCTCCCCTTTTCAAAATCCAAATGTTTTACGTTCGTCTTCCAAAAGTTTTCCTAGAGTAAAATGTTCGTTTTTCAAGTTATATTGCCAAATCAGTTGTTGCGAATCTTTCCGAAACGTAAAATTTTCATGATTATTGTCTGGTTTAGGTCGTCTGCCCAAAGACTTAACTTCAAATTTATCCTGTTTAATTATTGTTTCAATCGCACTTACTGAATACTATAAAAGAGGAAAATTACGTAACATCATTTTATTAGGTGTACACTTAATAATACTTACACCCCAAATGTGTTTTATACTTTCAATATGACTTGTCGTTCACTTAGGTTGTCATTTTCAGATTTAAATAACTTGAATGCCTTTTTTATACGAATTTTTTCTTCAATCGATATTAATTTCGGCATTATGAAATTTATAATGTCAAAAAATTAATATTTATTTTTATTTGACAGTTCGAGAAAAATTTGTCCGAATAAAAATTATCCTAGATAATCTACTAAAACTTCGATTAGACAAGGACATTCAATTAATCAGCTGAGGCAATCTGAGCGATTTGACAAGTGTCGGTGTTTACTTAACCTTCAATACCTCGATCAGCTGATATTGTCAATCAAGATCTAGGGAGTTTTCATTTTTGTAAACCTAAAAACAAAAGTTCATGGCCTACCAATGCTTTTTTAATATGTGAACGGCATATAGGTACACTTATTACAACTGTGAATAATATGAGTACGTGTTCACAAGTGGCGCTGTGCCAGTTATTATAAATAAGCGTCCCTAACAACTTGTCGATAAATTATCAACTGTCATTACTGTCAATCACGACACTCATATACACGATTATACCAATAGACCATGACTGCGCAGGCTGCGCTTGTGACGTCACGCAGCTGAAAGACTACACGTAAAATTGCTCATATCTTTTTTATTATTAAGAATAAATAAATAATTCTCTGCAGGCTTACATAAGTCGACAACAGCTATCCATTTAACGTTTTAAATATTTTCACGGCCAACTAAATCCCAGAGTTTTCATAGTCATTTTTTGTTTTTCTTATAGCCGCTATATTGTTTTTGTATGTCGATTGATACAAAAAAAACATGGATATCAAATTTCAATAACATTGTATAAATTTGTAAGAATTTAAATATACTTTTTTCGAAAAAAAAATTAAAAATTTTTCTATTTATCTAGCATAAAAATAAAACCCAAGCAAGAAGGATGGAAGCAATTTAATTTAATATTTAGTTTATAAGCAACCTCAACGCGATTGATACTTTTAATAAAAATACTAGAAGCAATCGACATACTGTGTATGTATGTATCGTGCTGTCAATCATTTAATAAGCCAGACACATTTCCGGCATACTATTATAATTGCTTATTGCGCACGTGCACCTATTACGTAGATGCACATGACTGTGACGTCATTTCGGAGAAAGAACACGGATTTATCGACTTTGGGTTAAAATTGTAGTTAACACAAACTTTCGAAAAGATTTTCTGTGAAATTTTTCCAGATATGAACGCTTTTGAGTAGGTCGTAATTTTGACCAATAAAATGACCGTTTTTTTTTTGTGGTGTTATAATAAATTCGCAACGTTTTACGAATCCAGATGTATGGAAATAAGTAAACAATTTGCTCGGAAGAAATTATCATGAAAGTGAATCTGGCCAAATACATAAGTAGAAGTCAAAAATAAAAAAAATTAAAAGATGAAGAATTTAAGGTTAAGAAGACAATTTAAATAATTTAATAATTCATTCATTTCATTACTGATGCTATCTAGTTTATTTAGATGTATATTCCAAAATTACTGATAAATAAATCTAGCAAATTTTTACGGTTGCTGTCACAATGTCGTACAGCAGAAACAATACCTACATACTGAAACTCGCAGTAGTAGTTGTAGTCTACTCGGAGATCACCCTTTCTTCAACTTTGCGAAAACACATCACTATCAATAGCTATTATGGATGAATAAAGGTCCTGAGTTATCCTGTTAAATTGGACGAGAATTTACTTTACCAAGGATTAATCAGCACACTTTATTAATGAACCAAATTCACTGCCAGTGTAAGTAGTTATTGCATGGTCACAGTGCGTTCATGGAATTGTACTGGCATTCATCTGAATAAATTATAGAAATGACGTTTTATTATGAATCTGCATGTACAGGATTAAAATTTACACTTCCTATTAAAACATGTTTAAATAAAATAAAACTGTGTAAATAAAATAAAAAATTAAGAATATTTTCACTCTCCCCTTTACGAAATTGTAACTTTCTGTCTTGATAAGACAACCGAAAGCGAAAGTAAAACATGCTAGGTGATAGGTTGCTAGCTATGAAAAACTTTCGTGCCCTGGACAAAAAAGTAAAAATGTCAGTTTGATTAACGTTTATTTAGATGGAAAATTAAATGTAAAACTACAATAAAAATTCCAGTAAATCTTTCTGGAACATACAAATAATTATTATTGTTTGTTCCAGAAAGATTTACTGGAATTTGCAGCTTCTTGAATGAAATTCTAAAATTATAGCGGTACAGAGTTTTAAACTTGACAGTGTCATAAATTGATAATTTAAAACTATCGTTACTATGGTAATGTTAAAAACATGCCACCTTATAATAATTCCATTGTTATCACTGAATCGTATTATTTTACTCATTTCTTCTTACTCCGTGGTTCAATATGGCAAGGGAAAAATGAAAAGTTTAATACATTACACACTACGAAAGCTCTTTCAGGTGTTCAGAGTTTTTAAATATCCTCGGCTACGCTACGCTTCGCCTCGGCTATTCAAAAGACCTCACACCTAAAAGTGAACTTTCGTAGCTTGTAATGTAAATAACTAGGTATTTTAAATTAATAGAAACTATTACGTTCAACTACGTATTTAGCCATTATAGAGCTGCACTGGACAAATAAACGAAAAGGCCTTGGATGGTTTTTGATACATACGATGTTAGAGAACAGAAAAAAAAGAAGGAGAGTTCTTCACATTATACAAAGAATCCGAAAGAGAATCTTATTGATGATGAAACCAATTTTTTAAATTATTTTCAGGTAGAAAGATCAGTTTTGTTACATTTTAAATACTTACGCCCCGTTTTCACATACAATAATTACTTAATCAATTTTCTCCATCTCATTTAATGCATATAAACTGCATCATCTCCATCCCATCTATTTAATTATTTTTGAGATTTTGCAAGGTAGGAATGCTTTATGAATACGGGCAAAACTATCACAAAAGAAATAAGTATTATAGAATACAGTTTTTTATACATCGCGGTCCAGTCTCGATCCGATCAAAATATCGTTGAACAGGAATCCCGCGAAGTTAGTTAACTGGAGCGTTATCTGACCATTCCTGAAAATGTGAATTGCGCTTGTGACAATATTTGATCTGATCGTGACTGTACCGTGATCTGATCGTTACTTGTCCTATTGTGAGAATCAGCCTTAATTTTGATTTTCTCTGATGGCTGCCTGTTTCCTTATAACCTTGACAAAAAATTTATATTGTAATTAAAGTTACGGCAACACTCAACTCGAGTACAGGCTATGACGTCACCTGCATGACATATTTCCTTGTTGCACTGTTATAAAATGCAAATTTAAAAACTCCAACTCAATTTTCTTCGAAAATAGTTCATTTCTAGCAGTTATTCATCTTTCGAGCATAAATTTAACTGTTGTTTAGCATGACTTTATCTAATGACGTTTCGCAAAAACAGAATCGGGCTCCTTGCTCCAGCTGCTACTCTTGTCACAACGAAAACGCCAAAGAACTTTTTGAAGAGTTTGTTAAAGTTGTCAAACTGATAAACTAAATTAAATTCAAAATTAATAAAACGCCGAAGCAGGTAAATTTATTTTAAAAGAAAGAAATGAATGAATGCTCAAAAAATGCTGTGAACAATATTTTTTCTTGTTGAAAGATATTTCTCCAAATTAAACAACAATTCTATGCAATCAGATTTCTGGAAATATCTGGAGAAAACTTATAGAAAAAAAAAATGATTGAAAGTACCTACCTTTTTGTCAATAAATCTTCTATTTTCAATATTTTTGCAAAAAAATAAGAAGTGAAGGGTTTAATCCTGTGTACATAAGACTTGTAAAAATAAATAGGTGTTTACACTTGTTTTTAAGTCTACTTATGAAAAATTTGCGTTTGGGTATGGATGGGTTTTTGGATTTTGAATTTCAAAATAAAATGACATCTCAAGTAATCGATACAACCCAAATTAGTTTAGTAACTATTTAAGTAACAACTATCAACATAACCTACCTAATCAGTCTTTTTACCAATCGTTTCCCTAGAATTTTGACTCGGTGGAATCCATCTAATTTAAAAATAAAACATAGGTAGGTACAGTGAGTTTCTTTTTAAATGCAACATTAGGGAGTTTACATGTGAAAACTTTACCTCGTGTTCATGGTTTTCCCGAATAAGTTTTTGATATTTTTTTCTCTGGATCATTGTACACACTATTCTACACGACATTTTGTAGGTCTGGTACCAATGGAAGCAATACTTTTTTAAATGAAACGCAAAAAGTGAAACAATTTCCATCGATTTTCAAAACTAATTAGCTAATGTGTTTGTTCACTGACAGTTTTCAATCTTGAACGACTGCCTTTTTTATAATTATTGTAAAAAATTAAAAGAAGACGACACTACTTCTTGTAGAAAGCAATTTATTAATAAGACAAAAAGTATAAAAATTTGGAGAATATGTTCAAACTATCGTTCAAAATGTAAAAATTTCAGAGATTTGATAGACCTATTATACCGAACAAACACACATCAGCTAATTAATCTTGAAAATTACTATAAATCGTTGCACTTTTTTGATTTTAATTAAAAAGTATTATAGGTACCTACTTCCATTGATACCAAACCTTCAAAAGGTCATGTAGAATAATTATTGTTTAATACGATCCAAAGAAAAAATATCTAAAAAATTTACACCATGAAAACCATTAACACAATGTAAACTTTTCACATGTAAATCTCTATGTTGCATTGAAAAAGAAACTCACTATATAAGTTACCTAAATAATTTCTGTTTATCAATTTTGTTTTCTGTACTGGAATTTGCTGCTAGGCTTGCTTAAATTATTATGAAATAATTTAAAATTTGCCGCTACTTCATGAAATTTTTCCAGTTTTTTGTTTTTCTGATGCAAAACAGCTGTAGCAAAACATCTTGTAAATTTTTAAAAATTAGAGTAGCTAATTTTTATCTATTAATAAAACAGTAAAAAATGCATGTAATAAAAATCTATATTCTTGTCAATTCACTAAAACTTCTTGATTAACTACGTGAATTCCAAAAAAATATTAAAAAAAAGTAATTATAGAAATGACAAAACAATTTTTCACTACTACTACTATTAACAACAAATTACACTACAGACACCCCTAATTTTTACAACTTTTGTCAAGTTCATGTACATATCGTTTGAATGTGAAGAAATTACAGAAATACAGGTCTGACTACCTATTTTATACTTTTTAAGAATTTGACACAAATTTTAGGATAAGTTCGTTTGTTTCTGAAATATCCGGAAAAAAAATTGGATTCTAGAAATTTTATAATCAACATTTTTGCTTTTCTTATGGTTGCCATTAAAATTTTTTATGTCATTTGAAATAAAAAACAAATTGATTTTTTAATGATGCCAGTTACTGCATTTTACTTCAACCATGGTATATAAGTGTCATAAATAACCATAAGGCAAACAATAATTCAAGAAGAACGTTATAGGTATTGTAGTTATTATAAAATAATAATTTTTCAAATAAATAGAAAATTATTGAAATTTTATTAATTATTAATTTATTGTTTATTTAGGTACATTGGTGGTAGATTAAATGAAAAAAAAAAACCAAATTATTACATTTCCGAAAATATTTTCATTAATAAAAATGCCACATAAGAGGACCGCCCCGGCTGGCCTCTTCCACGACCGCGGTACATTCCGCGGTACGCACCACGGTAATTCCTCCATCTGTAATTACCGTTTCCTAAAAGAAATGAACAATTATAATTAATAATAGATAACAAAAATGGACTACCTTTTATCACTGTTCTGTAAAAAAAACGTCATTTTAAATAACAAAATTAACATAATATTATTATTTTCAAAGGAAAAAATTGAAAGATTGATATAATTGTTGATATTTTTTTTTTCATATTGTGTAAGATTCTCGAAGGGTTTCTGAATAATTACGAAATTGTGTAAAGCTTGCTGCAATTGAATTTTAAATATGGTAAGCAATTTATTTAAATGATTAGCAAAATTATTTTTTAGAATTTTACCTCTCGCCGCTCCTCTCGCCGCTCCTCTCGCCGCTCCCCTTGTCCCTCCCCTCTCTCCCCTGGTCGCCCCTCCCCTCTCTCCTCCCCTACTCGCTCCACCCCTCTCTCCTCCGCTATTTCCTGGAGCGGAGTGTTCTCCAGAGTTTTGCGGTGGTGTCTCATCCTCCCCTTCTCTTCGCCCTTCCTCCATCTGTTCCACAGCTTCCAGTGTCTCAGGGACACTGAAACTCTCCCCCACATTAGCAGCCTAAAAAAGTATAAAAAATAAAACACTATATAGTGTCAATATTATTCTCTATAGTACAATTAAATTTTTTAAATTAATAATGATTCCAAACTACCTATTCTGACTTATTTAATTAAATTGTTTTTTTTTCGAATTTGTGATTTTTCCATTAAATCTTACAGAAAGAATGAGTATAATTAATATTTCATTAATAAATTTAAATTTTGAAAAAGGTTTTCATGAATTAAGTACAGTAAACTCACTATCATTTGAAATATCCTGTTTCTCCCTAACTAAAAAAATTTTGTTACATTTTTTTTTTAAATCATCATTATTTGCCCCAAGTTATATGCCTAAGTTAGGGCAATTTTATGTTTGGATTAGAGCACAAAATTGCCCTAAGGTAATGTGTACCTATATAGGTTAAGAATCACCCCCTAAAGTTTGTTGCATTTATTTGCCAACATCCTGTATAATTTTCAAAAGAAAATTTTCCTTTTGACTACTATAAGTATAGGTAAAAGGCTAAAAAAGCTAAAATATTAAGAAAATTTAAATAAATTTTTTCCGAAAATATTTTTTAACAGAGATACAAAGTGTGTCAGTGTCGATTTACAAAACATTTTAGTGTATTTTTTAACAAAAAATACACTATTGAGGACGACATCACTTTTCGAAAATCACCCAAACTCATCAAATGTCCACCGATCATGACCCCCAGATCACGAAAAAGTGGTTTTCCAAAATTCACCTGCCCACGATATATATATATATATATATAAAAATTCCCTCTTAGTCATCGACTAGTTTGCAAAAGCACTAACTTAGTGGGGATTACGATGAGGGAAGCTAGGATTGAATCAAGAACACTCTTTCTTCATTAAAGTTTAAGCTTTCTGCCATTTATTTTGGCCATCATCAGAAACCTACAATAATTCAATTAGTACAATAGTAAAAAAGGACACTAGTTTTATAATGTTAGACTTACTAGAAGTTGAGATTATTTAGCTAAGATGTTGAATTTTTACAATTATTTCTACACAACTCCTGGGGCACATGTTAGTTATCCTTGAGGAAATCCAATTTTATTCATTTACACATTAAAAGAACATTTAAAAGAGAAGTTAAAACTATTAATTATTGCACTGATTATCACACTACATATTTGGTTTCTATTTCTTTGTCAAAGGGGAGGAGAAAAATGGGTTACATTGTTAGCTAAAAATTATTCTCTATCAGAGAAAACTGAAAAGGAGTTAAAATGGCTTCCTTGTTCATGAGGTTTACAATTTTTACAATTTCACGATTTTACATCATTTAGAATGTCAGAAATGATTTATTAAAAGTCATTTTATGAGTGAAGTGACAGTTGAAGGAGTGTAGTCGGTCTTGTCTGTGTCGTTGCCAGATTGTGTGTGTTTTCTTAGCTATTGTAGATCTAGGGTGAAATTTGGTGACATCTGGTAATTTTTCTGGTGACTATTTTTCTTACTAGTATTGTTCAATTTTCACCTCTATTTTCTTCTTCTTCATTTACTACCACTCTTCTTCTGCTCTTTTCTGCATCTATAGCTATGAGGTATGTATAAATGTGGCTCAAACCTGCTATATCACTCCTCTTGTTCATTGAGTTAGGTTCTTGGGCTATTCTACACATCTCTTTGAAAGTTCTTCTTCTAAGTGAGTGGTCAGTGTCTAGGATGGTAGTTTCTTCGTAGTTGGGGGTGTGTCCCTGTTGTATGACATGTTCAGCCAGGGCACATGTGTTCTTTGAATGTCTACAGTCACTTTTATGTGAAGTAATTCTATGTTTCAGATTTCTGGAGCTTTGGCCGATGTAAACTAAAGGGCAGTCTCTACAAGGGATTCTATAAACCGTATCACATTTGTCAAGTAGATTAGTCTTGTCTTTGATTTTTGAAAACAATAGGTTGGTCGTTGTTATATTTTTTACTGCTATTTTGATTTGTAAGGTCTTCATTATATCAATTAATTTGCTAGTCAATGGTTCAGCATTAGGGAGTGTGCCAAATTTCTTGATGGTCGTCTCGGTATTGGTCTCCTCAGTGAGTTGAATTACATTGTTTGCACTAATCTCTTCTATTGGACTGTTAAGCAGGTTGTTCAGCAATTTTCTGGGGTAAGAATTCTCTAGTAGGGTGTTCCTCAGCTTTATTAGGTTTTTGTTGTAGAAATCTGGGTGGCTGATTTTGTAAATTCTATTCTTCAAATTTTTGATTAGGTTGATTTTCATTTTCATTTTATGCGCCGAGTGGTAGTTGAGGTATCTTCCTGAACTCGTAGGTTTAATATACCAATCCAACTTTATGATTTGTTGTGCTGTTCTGATAACAAGTGTGTCTAGGAACGGGACGCAATTTCGTTGATCTTCTTTTTCTACTGTGAATTGGACATGTGTATTGTAAGAATTAAAAACTGTCACAATTTCTTCTACTTTGTCTTCTGGTACCGAGCAAATTATGTCATCCACGTATTTCTTGATGAAGTCTATTTGGAAAGTTAGTTTTGGGATGCAATTGTCTAGCAGGTCGTCCATAATATATTGTGCGATGATGGGGGATCCCCCATGATCGCACAATATATTATGGACGACCTGCTAGACAATTGCATCCCAAAACTAACTTTCCAAATAGACTTCATCAAGAAATACGTGGATGACATAATTTGCTCGGTACCAGAAGACAAAGTAGAAGAAATTGTGACAGTTTTTAATTCTTACAATACACATGTCCAATTCACAGTAGAAAAAGAAGATCAACGAAATTGCGTCCCGTTCCTAGACACACTTGTTATCAGAACAGCACAACAAATCATAAAGTTGGATTGGTATATTAAACCTACGAGTTCAGGAAGATACCTCAACTACCACTCGGCGCATAAAATGAAAATGAAAATCAACCTAATCAAAAATTTGAAGAATAGAATTTACAAAATCAGCCACCCAGATTTCTACAACAAAAACCTAATAAAGCTGAGGAACACCCTACTAGAGAATTCTTACCCCAGAAAATTGCTGAACAACCTGCTTAACAGTCCAATAGAAGAGATTAGTGCAAACAATGTAATTCAACTCACTGAGGAGACCAATACCGAGACGACCATCAAGAAATTTGGCACACTCCCTAATGCTGAACCATTGACTAGCAAATTAATTGATATAATGAAGACCTTACAAATCAAAATAGCAGTAAAAAATATAACAACGACCAACCTATTGTTTTCAAAAATCAAAGACAAGACTAATCTACTTGACAAATGTGATACGGTTTATAGAATCCCTTGTAGAGACTGCCCTTTAGTTTACATCGGCCAAAGCTCCAGAAATCTGAAACATAGAATTACTTCACATAAAAGTGACTGTAGACATTCAAAGAACACATGTGCCCTGGCTGAACATGTCATACAACAGGGACACACCCCCAACTACGAAGAAACTACCATCCTAGACACTGACCACTCACTTAGAAGAAGAACTTTCAAAGAGATGTGTAGAATAGCCCAAGAACCTAACTCAATGAACAAGAGGAGTGATATAGCAGGTTTGAGCCACATTTATACATACCTCATAGCTATAGATGCAGAAAAGAGCAGAAGAAGAGTGGTAGTAAATGAAGAAGAAGAAAATAGAGGTGAAAATTGAACAATACTAGTAAGAAAAATAGTCACCAGAAAAATTACCAGATGTCACCAAATTTCACCCTAGATCTACAATAGCTAAGAAAACACACACAATCTGGCAACGACACAGACAAGACCGACTACACTCCTTCAACTGTCACTTCACTCATAAAATGACTTTTAATAAATCATTTCTGACATTCTAAATGATGTAAAATCGTGAAATTGTAAAAATTGTAAACCTCATGAACAAGGAAGCCATTTTAACTCCTTTTCAGTTTTCTCTGATAGAGAATAATTTTTAGCTAACAATGTAACCCATTTTTCTCCTCCCCTTTGACAAAGAAATAGAAACCAAATATGTAGTGTGATAATCAGTGCAATAATTAATAGTTTTAACTTCTCTTTTAAATGTTCTTTTAATGTGTAAATGAATAAAATTGGATTTCCTCAAGGATAACTAACATGTGCCCCAGGAGTTGTGTAGAAATAATTGTAAAAATTCAACATCTTAGCTAAATAATCTCAACTTCTAGTAAGTCTAACATTATAAAACTAGTGTCCTTTTTTACTATTGTACTAATTGAATTATTGTAGGTTTCTGATGATGGCCAAAATAAATGGCAGAAAGCTTAAACTTTAATGAAGAAAGAGTGTTCTTGATTCAATCCTAGCTTCCCTCATCGTAATCCCCACTAAGTTAGTGCTTTTATATATATATATATATATATATATATATATATATTTATATATTTATATACAGTAGAATCCGTTTATAATGACATCGAAAGGAATTGACAAACACGTCATAATAAGCGGACGTCATATAAAGCGTTATGTGAAATGAAAAACTTTTTTTATGTAAATATGTATGTATTTTAGTATTTTAATACAGAAACATAGTACATATGTAATTACATATGTATGTATACATACATATTAAATCAAAATCAAAATTGCACGTAATCAGCACATTATTATAATAACACATATGTACAAGTGTATTTTTTACTGTAAGTAATCTGTAATTTTTGTCTGCTTTTGTTTTTTCATTTTATTATATACAGGGTGTCCCAGCTTATTCGAAGCGGTCTCTGTAGGCCAAACGATGGACTTTTTCAAAAAAAAATTTGAAAATTCAAGAACAGAATCACAATCGCCATAATTTAAAATTATTTTGGAGTGTACAGAGTGTTCCATATGACAGTGGCATATCGAAGTTATGTTTTTTTAAATGGAATGCTCCTATGTTATTGCATTTTTAGATTGTCTGAGAAGAGAAAATAAGATTGGCTTTTACAGTTGGTGTTTAAATTCAGAAGTTTTTGAGTTATAAACAAGTGAAAATCGTCATTTTTCAAGTTCAAGGCCCTGTACAACGAAAACGGCTGAAGATAGAGAAAAACGGCTTACATGTCCCTATTTTAACTTTTCATGTACTATCCTATGGTATAGAAACATTTGTACTTTCTTTGATTTTTTTATTTGGTGACGCGTGGAGAAATCTCAGAATTTTTCAAATTTTTTATCACCCTGTATAAACATTTTATCTACATCATGGGATAGTACATGAAAAGTTAAAATAGGGACATGTAAGCCGTTTTTCTCTATCTTGAACCGTTTTCGTTGTACAGAGCCTTGAACTTCAAAAATGACGATTTTCACTTGTTTATAACTCAAAAACTTCTGAATTTAAACACCAACTGTAAAAGTCAATCTTATTTTCTCTTTTCAGACAATCTAAAAATGCAATAACCTAGGAGCATTCCATTTAAAAAAACATAACTTTGATATGCCACTGTCATATGGGACACTCTGTATACTCCAAAATAATTTTAAATTTTGGCCATTGTGATCCTGTACTTGAATGTGCAAAATTTTTTTTGGAAAAAATCCATCGTTTGGCCTACAGAGACCGCTTCGAATAAGCTGGGACACCCTGTATATTGTAAAAATAGTCTCTAATACTATTGTGTATAGAAGACATAGCTGTGGTCAAATGATCATTTTCAATATTGTTGTGAACAAATCGTGATAATAATTCTGCAGCTTTTAATGCCTCTTCTGCGGTATTTTTTTTTTCGACACATGAGTTAGATTCTCCATTTTCTAATCTGCATATTATTGCACCTTTCTCCTCAATTGTAAATGCTTTACGTCGTTGAGATGGCATTTTTTTCATAGTAACAAACGAAAAACAATGCGTGACCTTCAACCGTCAATTACTCACTGAGATTCAATGATTCAAAACAAAAACGAGCCACGTGCCGAACGTTGTCGGGAATCAACGAACAATAGGTACCGAAGGTGTAAAGAATCATGTCGGTCATTATAATCGGACATAATTTATTAAAAATGGTAAAAATGGGTCATAATAAGCGACATGTCACTGTAAGGGAAGTCATTATA
This sequence comes from Malachius bipustulatus, assembly GCA_910589415.1. Taxonomy (NCBI): domain Eukaryota; kingdom Metazoa; phylum Arthropoda; class Insecta; order Coleoptera; family Melyridae; genus Malachius; species Malachius bipustulatus. The sequence continues at coordinate 6,489,955 of OU342634.1, forward strand.
TACGACTTTTTTATAAAGAATTTTATATGAAAACCAAACTTCGTAGTGCAATTACGTCATAATAACCGGCTGGTCAATATAGGCGGAGTCATAATAAACGGATTCTACTGTATTTATATATTTCTCCAAAATCACGAAATTTCGATTTTCAAAACGCTCCTGTAGCTTTATCTTTCAAGATTAGTGAACGAAATTTTGGATTCTTGTAAATCTTTGGAATGACGTTGGATTTTCGTTGAAAAACTTTCCAAAAGTCCCATCACTTCTACAGGGTGTCCCTTCAAAATTCCATGAACCCGGTTTTTGTCATCTCATTTCAGGTCGCAGTTTTGAATCTAGGGGGCTGAAATTTTTGTGGGAGTAAGATATCCACAAGGAGTGGTCTGGTATTGCACTTGAGCAAAATCGACCGAGCCGTTTCAAAATGGCAGCTTTTTTTAATTTTCGGAAAATTTCCAATTTTTTGAGCCCCCGTATGAGCAAGATGGCAAAAAAACTTTGAAATCAAATCAACAGGATTTGAAGAAAATTATTGGAAATTTGAGTTAATGCAATAAAATTAGCATATTTTCCATTAATAAGCCAGTGTCGGGGGGTAGGAAAAACGGTGAAAATGTGTCAATTCTATAACCGTTTATGAGTCCATTTTTGAAGAAGTTGAACCGAAATTTTCCATTTTTTTTTGCTTTAACATATAATTTGATGTCTTAGCTTCAATTCGCCTCGATTAATGTAGCACTTTAAACGAAAAACAAAAAAGTTTTTCGCTTGTGCAAAATTAGCTTACACTTATATAAAATTATTAAATCAATGAAATGGTTCGCAATTTCTTTTTAATTTGTTTTCACATTCAATTATGAATGGTTCTGAAAATTAGAAGAGCAAACGCAACGACAATTAAATCACCTACATGCAGGTGAAAAAAGTATTCAAATTGGTTTTTTAATAACAAAGATACGACCAGTTTAAAAAATAAAATGTGTAGGTGTAGAAGAGGTGTAGGTACCTGACGTACTACATAATATCTACCCGATCATCGCTACAAATTTGAAACCCAACTTGGCGCAGTTAGTTAGGCAAGGGTCCTAGTAAACTGTTGGTGCGGGTTCGAAACCACGAGAGGGTCATTCTTTTTTTTTTTTTTTGGTAGGTAGGTGATTTTCCCCCAAAAAAAATCGGATTATTTTTCCATTATATTCATTATAAAAATAAATCGCATAAAAATACACTATTTCTGCGATTGATGCGCAAGAAGGTTTTTTTTATTTCGTCTTTCTACAGAATGGACCAATAGGTAATTCTGAATTTATTGTACATACCTATAGGCTTTCTATTTAATAACCCGTGTTTAAAAAATATCTGGGTAGGTACCTATAACCGAAGCATCCAATGACATATAGAATACAAGGTAACAGAACATCCTTTTTTCTTGTAAAAATTTTTTAGTGTTTTAATTTTTTTTTTTTTAATGTCAAATTAAATTGCTATAAAAAATTAAAATTTTAATTTATAATAATTATATAATTTAAAAAAAAATTAATTACAATTAAAAAATTTCGCCGTTTTTGAGAAAAATTCAAATGTAGCTTTTTGTAACATTTTTTAAATTTTTATTATCTTTATTGTACCATAATTTAAAGAGCTTGTAAATAAAGCTAAAAAAGAAGAAAGTTCATTAAAATATTTTTTCGGAAATGTTTTTAAACCAAGATGCAATTAAGGGTGTTGAATAATCTGTTTGTAAAGGTCATTTTAACAACTTGTATCTCGGTTAAAAAACATTTTCAACAAATAATTTCTTTGAACTTTCGTCATATTTTAGCTTTATCTACAAGCCCTTTAATTTGGAAACTCATTTAAGACTATTGAATAAAAATAATAAAAATTAAAAAAATGTTTAGAACACTACATTTAAGTTTTTATCGAAAACAGTGTGTCCTATCGAAATTTTATAAGTATGACTTTTTAATAGCAATATAATCTGACATTCCAAAAAAACAATAATAAAAAAAAAACAGTTCAACATTTTTTCAAGAAAAAAAAGTAGGTATCTTGAGACCTCGGTTACACGCGAATTGGTGCTTCAGTTATCATCAATTTTTTTTTTTAAATATGGATTATTAAATAGAAAACCTGTCTACAAAAATTCAGAATTATTAGTGCACTCTGTAAAAAGATACAATAAAAACCAATTTTGTAAATCAACACTTAAACTGTATCTGGATTGAAAAACATTTTCGAAAAAAAAATCTATTTGCATAAAAAAAAGGCAAGAGACACTAAACTACGAATAACATTACCAAATATAAAGAAAATTGAGTATAAAGGATCCCTAAAATATTTACAAAGCATCATTTTTAAGTTTAACACCCTGTATTCATTTGCGAACTTATATTTATTTGAACTCTCGATTTTAAAGTCTTACAATTACTTCAATTATTACACCTTCTAGAATAGGTAACTTATTGTAAGTACCTACCACTAATAAGTTTAAAAAAATTTCAGAATCAAATTTTTTCCAGATTTAGAGAAATTTTAATAATTAAAAGAAGTAATTAGATAGATACCTACACAATTTATAACTTCGTTTTTGCAGCATTTCCTGCATTTCATAAATTGCTAAAGAAATAATTAATGAATTTACAAAGATCGATCATTATTATACCTATACCTACCTAGTTAATTGAAGATTTTAAAACAAAAAAAAAATTAATTAAATAAATTATATTTATTAATATTTAGAATTATTATCTATTTCTACATAATTCATTTCAATATTTTTACATATCAATAATGTAAGTGTACCTTATCAGTTGTCATTACATAGTTGTATATAATATTATAATATAATATAATAAAATAAAATTGTGAAAACCTTAAAAAAAAAAAAAAAAAATTTAATAAAACAGTTCAACAAAATTTTGTGAATTTTTTTTAAACTTTATTTAAATGATAATCACTATAGTACCTATACCTAAATAATATAAAAAGTAAAATCGTTTTGCATTAATTTTTTTTTCAATTAATTTTAATCCTATGTTTAGAGGTATTTAAGTACCTACCTATTTACTTTTTTATAATTACATAATAATTTAACAATATTAATTTTAATTTTAATAGGTATTCAGAGAATAAAATTCAATATAATATCTTTTAAAAAGATTATTTTTGATTATTAAAGTGGACAATTTTAAATTACTGTTATTAAATAAGTCAGCTAATTTATAAATGATCCCGCAATTAGGCAAACTATCCCACAATAAATTTGGAGAATAATAATAATTACTTACCTACTAACTTATAATAATAATATAATTTGATTAGGTACTAACCTTATTTTCAACAGACATCACTTTTCTATTTATTGGCAAAACAACAGACCGACTGAACCGTTCTCTTCAGAGGCTTCTATCAAATAATGAATTCCCGCCCGTTCCTTCCTTATATGCACTTGGGGAAAAACGAATGACAGGGTTGCCACATTTCAAAATAAATTTAAAATTTTATGTAATTTTCTACAAAGTTTTAACATTTAGAGAGTCCTGTCATTTTATAATCGTTTTTGGACAAATTACGACTATTGGAATACATTGTTTATTCTATTAGCTTCATTTTGATGTAAATTTCGTTATAATCAGACATTGCTCTACATGTAAATTTATGTTTCAAAGAAAATGAGAAGTGAACTTTCAGGAGGATCGATTTTTATAATTCAAAAATTTCTACTAAAAAACATATATCGGTTTAATTTATGAATTGGTGTTTGTTTATTGAAATATTATTCAACTTTTGTACACGTTTTCCAACCTATATCAATAACATAAATACTTTAAATAGGCACATTCTTGATATTACTTCTGGCCGCCGTTTAAATTCTTTCGATTTTTTCGATTTCAACTACAAATTACATGAAATTTTCACATGCAACATGTAACATAAAGTGCAAATTTGAACCGTTGCTTCATAAACTATCAATCAAAACAAAATTTACTGAATTCTGAGTCTATTTCATTGGTCTTTTTACCCTTTCAATGTGGGCTCAGACGACCAAATTTTAAAATGGAAATTTTTCTTATAAATTTCACTGTAAACCTAGAGCTGTACATATTTTCAAGTGTGGAATGTCCTGAAGAACGATTATTTGCGATTAGTTTTGTTCAAAGTTGAAACTGGAAAGCAAGGACTCAATAGAAGAGGCATATATTTCATTTTCGGTTATGCGTTAAGTAAACGTTCAAAATTTTTCTTAATAAAGTTATGATTGGTTCGATTTGAGAACTGATGTTTGTTTATTAAACTGTCTTTAAACTGTTTTGCAGCTTTTTCGGTTCATATTAAGAACTGAAAACTTTTTAAAATGCTTAAATTCACTGTCATGTTTGCTGCCGATGATTGTTTTCGGTTTTTCCATTTCAAGTATGAATTTTCACTTGCAACATGTAACATAAGGTGCAAATTTGAACCGTTGCTTCATAAACTATCAATCAAAACCAAATTTCCTGAATTCTGGGTCTTTTTCATTAGTCTTTTTACCCTTTCAATGTGGGCTCAGACGACCAAATTTTAAAATGGAAATTTTTCTTATAAATTTCACTGTAAACCTAGAGCTGTACATACTTTCAAGTGTGGAATGTCCTGAAGAACGATTATTTGCGATTAGTTTTGTTCTAAATTGAAACTGGAAAGCAAGGACTCAATAGAAGAGGCAAATGTTTCATTTTCGGTTATGCGTTAAGTAAACGTTCAAAATTTTTCTAAATAAAGTTATGATTGGTTCGATTTGAGAACTGATGTTTGTTTATTAAACTGTCTTTAAACTGTTTTGCAGCTTTTTCGGTTCATATTAAGAACTTAAAACTTTTTAAAATGCTTAAATTCACTGTCATGTTTGCTGCCGATGATTGTTTTCGGTTTTTCCATTTCAAGTATGAATTTTCACTTGCAACATGTATAACATAAGGTGCAAATTCGAACCGTTGCTTCATAAACTATCAATCAAAACCAAATTTACTGAATTCTGGGTCTTTTTCATTAGTCTTTTTACCCTTTCAATGTGGGCTCAGACGACCAAATTTTAAAATGGAAATTTTTCTTATAAATTTTACTTTAAACCTAGAGCTGTACATACTTTCAAGTGTGGAATGTCCCGAAGAACGATTATTTGCGATTAGTTTTGTTCTAAGTTGAAACTGGAAAGCAAGGACTCAATAGAAGAGGCAAATGTTTCATTTTCGGTTATGCGTTAAGTAAACGTTCAAAATTTTTCTAAATAAAGTTATGATTGGTTCGATTTGAGAACTGATGTTTGTTTATTAAACTGTCTTTAAACCGTTTTGCAGCTTTTTCGGTTCATATTAAGAACTTAAAACTTTTTAAAATGCTTAAATTCACTGTCATGTTTTCTGCCGATGATTGTTTTCGGTTTTTCCATTTCAAGTATGAATTTTCACTTGCAACATGTATAACATAAGGTGCAAATTCGAACCGTTGCTTCATAAACTATCAATCAAAACCAAATTTACTGAATTCTGGGTCTTTTTCATTAGTCTTTTTACCCTTTCAATGTGGGCTCAGACGACCAAATTTTAAAATGGAAATTTTTCTTATAAATTTCACTGTAAACCTAGAGCTGTACATACTTTCAAGTGTGGAATGTCCTGAAGAACGATTATTTGCGATTAGTTTTATTCTAAATTGAAACTGGAAAGCAAGGACTCAATAGAAGTGGCAAATGTTTCATTTTCGGTTATGCGTTAAGTAAACGTTAAAATTTTTCTAAATAAAGTTATGATTGGTTCGATTTGAGAACTGATATTTGTTTATTAAACTGTCTTTAAACTGTTTTGCAGCTTTTTCGGTTCATATTAAGAACCTAAAACTTTTTAAAATGCTTAAATTCACTGTCATGTTTGCTGCCGATGATTGTTTTCGGTTTTTCCATTTCAAGTATGAATTTTCACTTGCAACATGTAACATTAGGTGCAAATTTGAACCGTTGCTTCATAAACTATCAATCAAAACCAAATTTACCGAATTCTGGGTCTTTTTCATTAGTCTTTTTACCCTTTCAATGTGGGCTCAGACGACCAAATTTTAAAATGGAAATTTTTCTTATAAATTTCACTTTAAACCTAGAGCTGTACATACTTTCAAGTGTGGAATGTCCTGAAGAACGATTATTTGCGATTAGTTTTGTTCTAAATTGAAACTGGAAAGCAAGGACTCAATAGAAGAGGCAAATGTTTCATTTTCGGTTATGCGTTAAGTAAACGTTCAAAATTTTTCTAAATAAAGTTATGATTGGTTCGATTTGAGAACTGATGTTTGTTTATTAATCTGTCTTTAAACTGTTTTGCAGCTTTTTCGGTTCATATTAAGAACCTAAAACTTTTTAAAATGCTTAAATTCACTGTCATGTTTGCTGCCGATGATTGTTTTCGGTTTTTCCATTTCAAGTATGAATTTTCACTTGCAACATGTCACATTAGGTGCAAATTTGAACCGTTGCTTCATAAACTATCAATCAAAACCAAATTTACCGAATTCTGGGTCTTTTTCATTAGTCTTTTTACCCTTTCAATGTGGGCTCAGACGACCAAATTTTAAAATGGAAATTTTTCTTATAAATTTCACTGTAAACCTAGAGCTGTACATACTTTCAAGTGTGGAATGTCCTGAAGAACGATTATTTGCGATTAGTTTTGTTCTAAATTGAAACTGGAAAGCAAGGACTCAATAGAAGAGGCAAATGTTTCATTTTCGGTTATGCGTTAAGTAAACGTCAAAATTTTTCTAAATAAAGTTATGATTGGTTCGATTTGAGAACTGATGTTTGTTTATTAAACTGTCTTTAAACTGTTTTGCAACTTTTTCGGTTCATATTAAGAACTTAAAACTTTTTAAAATGCTTAAATTCACTGTCATGTTTGCTGCCGATGATTGTTTTCGGTTTTTCCATTTCAAGTATGAATTTTCACTTGCAACATGTATAACATAAGGTGCAAATTCGAACCGTTGCTTCATAAACTATCAATCAAAACCAAATTTACTGAATTCTGGGTCTTTTTCATAGTCTTTTTACCCTTTCAATGTGGGCTCAGACGACCAAATTTTAAAATGGAAATTTTTCTTATAAATTTCACTGTAAACCTAGAACTGTGCATATTTTCAAGTGTGGAATGTCCTGAAGAACGATTAATTGCGATTAGTTTTGTTCTAAGTTGAAACTGGAAAGCAAGGACTCAATAGAAGAGGCAAATGTTTCATTTTCGGTTATGCGTTAAGTAAACGTTCAAAATTTGTCTAAATAAAGTTATGATTGGTTCGATTTGAGAACTGATGTTTGTTTATTAAACTGTCTTTAAACTGTTTTGCAGCTTTTTCGATTCATATTAAGAACTGAAAACTTTTTAAAATGCTTAAATTCACTGTCATGTTTGCTGCCGATGATTGTTTTCGGTTTTTCCATTTCAAGTATGAATTTTCACTTGCAACATGTAACATTAGGTGCAAATTTGAACCGTTGCTTCATAAACTATCAATCAAAACCAAATTTACCGAATTCTGGGTCTTTTTCATTAGTCTTTTTACCCTTTCAATGTGGGCTCAGACGACCAAATTTTAAAATGGAAATTTTTCTTATAAATTTCACTGTAAACCTAGAGCTGTACATACTTTCAAGTGTGGAATGTCCTGAAGAACGATTATTTGCGATTAGTTTTGTTCTAAATTGAAACTGGAAAGCAAGGACTCAATAGAAGAGGCAAATGTTTCATTTTCGGTTATGCGTTAAGTAAACGTCAAAATTTTTCTAAATAAAGTTATGATTGGTTCGATTTGAGAACTGATGTTTGTTTATTAAACTGTCTTTAAACTGTTTTGCAACTTTTTCGGTTCATATTAAGAACTTAAAACTTTTTAAAATGCTTAAATTCACTGTCATGTTTGCTGCCGATGATTGTTTTCGGTTTTTCCATTTCAAGTATGAATTTTCACTTGCAACATGTATAACATAAGGTGCAAATTCGAACCGTTGCTTCATAAACTATCAATCAAAACCAAATTTACTGAATTCTGGGTCTTTTTCATAGTCTTTTTACCCTTTCAATGTGGGCTCAGACGACCAAATTTTAAAATGGAAATTTTTCTTATAAATTTCACTGTAAACCTAGAACTGTGCATATTTTCAAGTGTGGAATGTCCTGAAGAACGATTAATTGCGATTAGTTTTGTTCTAAGTTGAAACTGGAAAGCAAGGACTCAATAGAAGAGGCAAATGTTTCATTTTCGGTTATGCGTTAAGTAAACGTTCAAAATTTGTCTAAATAAAGTTATGATTGGTTCGATTTGAGAACTGATGTTTGTTTATTAAACTGTCTTTAAACTGTTTTGCAGCTTTTTCGATTCATATTAAGAACTGAAAACTTTTTAAAATTCTTAAATTCACTGTCATGTTTGCTGCCGATGATTGTTTTCGGTTTTTCCATTTCAAGTATGAATTTTCACTTGCAACATGTAACATAAGGTGCAAATTTGAACCGTTGCTTCATAAACTATCAATCAAAACCAAATTTCCTGAATTCTGGGTCTTTTTCATTAGTCTTTTTACCCTTTCAATGTGGGCTCAGACGACCAAATTTTAAAATGGAAATTTTTCTTATAAATTTCTTTGTAAACCTAGAGCTGTGCATATTTTCAAGTGTGGAATGTCCCGAAGAACGCAGGAGCTTGCATGCAAAACCGGATATATCCATTTCACAAAAATGTTCAGGAGATGAGAAAAACGTGTGGCTCACTGACCTTTTGGCTTACTGTAGAGGAATAAGTTTTAATATATTCTGTTTGGCCTATTGCACCAAAATATATAATAGGATTTTTTTTTCCCAAATAGTTTTTCGATAATTTCAAAAATAGTTTTGGATATATCCCATTTTGAAACAAAACAGATGGAAATTTGAGTAATATAACACAAAGTAATAAGTAATTTTTATTTTCTACATCTATGTAATACTTATGATAGGTATTAACAACCAAAATAATTGAAAATTTAAATTTGAATAGCCGGTTCTTCAAAAAGACAGTCACACTGCTCTCCACTAGGTCCCGCGGTGTTAGCGTTGTCTTCGATTGTTTCCTTAGTAATACTTAAGAGATCTTTATACCATACTAGATCCTGTCTTAGTTCCCAGTCAACGCCGAATTGCTCCTTCATCAGGTTTCTTAGGGAATTCTTCTTTTTAATAGGTAAGCAATTTCTAAAATCAACGCACTGCAGATCAATGTTATTGTCATCTTTACCTTTTTTTGTTAATGATTGCCTTTCCTCATGATAAGTCCTAAATCTATAATATGCATAAGTTGTCACTTTTATTTCATTATCTTTTTTTTTGAATGACTCTTGTTTATACTAATTACTTTAGCTTCAGAAATAGCTGGTACTTTTTTGTAAAAGTTTTCAAGTTCTTTTAAATTATAAATTTCCCAATCTTGTCCCAGCATTTTTATATCCCCCACTTCGGAATATAATTTCAAGTATTCCTCTTTGGAAAGTATTACTGGATTCTTCCGTAGCAATTTCTCCACTCTACCAAAACATCTATCTGCTGCCATGAAGCTGTGACCACGCACCGGAAATGTCATTGAAATTTCTGTAACGTGACTTGGAGACTTTTTTTTCAGCCAAAACATTAATGCATGCACTATGTGCGAATCTTATTTTGGCCAGCACAGCCATCGCAAAACAATCGAATTTTATGAATATCCGTAAGGTCTAAAGAATTTAAATAATGAAGCAAAGCAGAGCCAACTTCAGTAGATCCACGACCAGCTAAATCTTCAGTCCACGTGTAAAATGTTGGTTTTCTTGAAGACATGCCTACGCAACAAAAAGCATAAAAGCTTATTTGATGAGCATAGAAAGCCTCTCCTATAGGAGTTCGTGGTAGAGGCTGAACTTGTTGTAAATCAAAACAAAAAGTAATGGTGCGTTCTGGGTTTTCTTTTGCCAAAGTATAGAAAGTAGAGGCCCTCTTTCTATGAATGGAATACTCCAATACTAGTTGCTTTCTTTTAAGATCACTGGTTTCCATTTTATGCTGCTGTTTTAACCTTGTGCATGTTGAGCAGACATCGGATGCAGGAGAAGAAAATCCAATGTTGAATTCTCCTTGAAAAATCTTTCTGAACATAAAATATGAGACATGATTTTCAAGTGTATTCTCAGCGTTAAAGATCTTGTGAAGTCTTGACATCGATAAATTAGCACTAAGATAAATTCGTTTAGATTTTTTCCTATTGTAGTGGCTTTCTCTACCACGTAGTCTTTTAATAAATCTACGGACAAGATCTTTTTTACATTCCGATTTCTTTGACATGCGATCCCCTCCTCTCTTCTCCTTTGGAACGTTGCCTTCAAGAAGTACTTTAGCTACTGAATTTACCCTTTGTTTTGTGACGCCTAATGCTGCAGTGAAAAATTTTAAACAAACCCGAATCGCACTTTTGGAAATTTTTATAAAATATGACACACTCATCTGTTTCAGTGGGATTTGACTACCGGATCTTCTGCGCTGAACAGGCGAGACAGACAACATATGACATAGTCTAATATCTTGATTAACTTTCAAGGTGTCTTGATAAAAATTTCTTCTTAACATTCGGATATCACGAAGTAATACATTGTTACATTTGAAGGATTTTCCATTATGATTGCAAGGTCGTTTAAAGTGTACCAACCCTGGATCTGAATCTCCATACCTGCAAAATTAACCAAACATAATCATATACCACCTAACCTTGCAATCATAATTAAAATAAATAACTCACCTATATGATTTTTTCATTTCGCGATCTGTTCGACCTTTAAGTTTCTTTCTAGTTCCTCGATTGCCTTTTTCAACACATAATAGTTCTTCATCCATATTTTAGTACCAGAAGGGAATAGTTACAAAGTTATAAACACAGAGCCCACTAACCATTAAACTACTGTAAACATCAGAGGCAATAGCTACTGCACTTTGTGCACCTGTGCCACCTGTGCTGACTGTGCTCTGCTACCTTCCTTATTCCTTATTCCCACAATAATAATAGACCGTACTTCGACTACGGCGACATCTTTATCATAACATAAATATTATTATGTTCAATAGTAAGGAAAATCATCATTAAACATAGCGACATCTCTCATCCTATAGCAAAACTGCGAATTGAAGCATTGCAGTTATCTACTATGGATTTGTCCGGTTTTGCTCCAAAAACATGGATATATCCCACTTTGGTGCAAAAGCTTACTTTTAAATGGCAAATAAACACATATATAACCGACTTTCCTTCAAAACAACTGCAGATTCAGATGTAGCTTGCCCTCATATATAAGAATCGGTAAAACCAATAAAATCGAAAAATATGGATATATCCGGTTTTGCACGCAAGCTCCTCGATTATTTGCGATTAGTTTTGTTCTAAGTTGAAACTGGAAAGCAAGGACTCAATAGAAAAGGCAAATGTTTCATTTTCGGTTATGCGTTAAGTAAACGTTCAAAATTTTTCTAAATAAAGTTATGATTGGTTCGATTTGAGAACTGATGTTTGTTTATTAAACTGTCTTTAAACTGTTTTGCAGCTTTTTCGGTTCATATTAAGAACTTAAAACTTTTTAAAATGCTTAAATTCACTGTCATGTTTGCTGCCGATGATTGTTTTCGGTTTTTCCATTTCAAGTATGAATTTTCACTTGCAACATGTATAACATAAGGTGCAAATTCGAACCGTTGCTTCATAAACTATCAATCAAAACCAAATTTACTGAATTCTGGGTCTTTTTCATTAGTCTTTTTACCCTTTCAATGTGGGCTCAGACGACCAAATTTTAAAATGGAAATTTTTCTTATAAATTTCACTGTAAACCTAGAGCTGTACATACTTTCAAGTGTGGAATGTCCTGAAGAACGATTATTTGCGATTAGTTTTGTTCTAAATTGAAACTGGAAAGCAAGGACTCAATAGAAGAGGCAAATGTTTCATTTTCGGTTATGCGTTAAGTAAACGTTCAAAATTTTTCTAAATAAAGTTATGATTGGTTCGATTTGAGAACTGATGTTTGTTTATTAAACTGTCTTTAAACTGTTTTGCAGCTTTTTCGGTTCATATTAAGAACCTAAAACTTTTTAAAATGCTTAAATTCACTGTCATGTTTGCTGCCGATGATTGTTTTCGGTTTTTCCATTTCAAGTATGAATTTTCACTTGCAACATGTAACATTAGGTGCAAATTTGAACCGTTTCTTCATAAACTATCAATCAAAACCAAATTTACCGAATTCTGGGTCTTTTTCATTAGTCTTTTTACCCTTTCAATGTGGGCTAAGACGACCAAATTTTAAAATGGAAATTTTTCTTATAAATTTCACTGTAAACCTAGAACTGTACATACTTTCAAGTGTGGAATGTCCTGAAGAACGATTATTTGCGATTAGTTTTGTTCTAAATTGAAACTGGAAAGCAAGGACTCAATAGAAGAGGCAAATGTTTCATTTTCGGTTATGCGTTAAGTAAACGTTCAAAATTTTTCTAACTAAAGTTATGATTGGTTCGATTTGAGAACTGATGTTTGTTTAGTAAACTGTCTTTAAACTGTTTTGCAGCTTTTTCGGTTCATATTAAGAACTGAAAACTTTTTAAAATGCTTAAATTCACTGTCATGTTTGCTGCCGATGATTGTTTTCGGTTTTTTCATTTCACGTATGAATTTTCACTTGCAACATGTAACATAAGGTGCAAATTCGAACCGTTGCTTCATAAACTATCAATCAAAACCAAATTTACTGAATTCTGAGTCTATTTCATTGGTCTTTTTACCCTTTCAATGTGAGCTCAGACGACCAAATTTTAAAATCGAAATTTTTCTTATAAATTTCACTGTAAACCTAGAGCTGTTCATATTTTCAAATGTGGAATATCCTGAAGAAAGATTATTTGCGATTAATTTTGTTCTAAGTTGAAACTGGAAAGCAAGGACTCAATAGAAGAGGCTAATTTTTCATTTTCGGTTATGCGTTAAGTAAACGTTCAAAATTTTTCTTAATAAAGTTATGATTGGTTCGATTTGAGAACTGATGTTTGTTTATTAAAATGTCTTTACTTTTTAAAATACTTAAATTCACTGTCATGTTTGCTGCCGATGATTGTTTTCTGTTTTTCCATTTTGTTATGTATTGTCGTATGCTCAGCTCTTGTAGGTAAATTAAACACACAGAAGAATAAATTAACTGCTTTATAATAACGAAAAAGTATAACTAATATTGGTAATGATGTTCGTAACAAAATTATTAAATTGTAATTGACATTCCCCAAAGATGACAGTTCATTTTATTAGACTCAACACTGGCTGTGTTTCTGTAAAATAAAGGTAATAAATATTGCCACTCTAGGACACAATATTTCCTTCCCTGTCGGGAATTCATTTCTTCTATCAGAGAAGACGTAACGTAAGTAGGTACATAAAATAACTTAGATAGTTAGTCAATAAATTGTCATAAATGGTAACATAAGCAAATAAATACGTAGATGTAACATGTAACATGTAACTTAAAGTTAACATAATAACAAATTAAAACTAAAATGTAATTAATATTGATCGTAAGTAAAGTTTTCACAAATTAAGTTTTTGTACAGGCTTCCTTGCCCGATTTGAACGTTTCACAAATCGAGAATTACTTTGGTAGGAATTTCTCGACTGATCGTTAGAATTGAATTGACTTTGATCTGTAAAGTCATCTGTATTTGATTCACCATTATTTTTGATACGGTGGTTAGTATTTGCAACAGCTGTATTAGGATTAAAATTTGGTAAATTAGTATGCTCTCCTAATGCTCGCATTTGATTAACATGTTTTTTTTGCGTTGGACCAATGTCCAATTTAACTAGATAATGAAGTTTTCCTAGTTTCTTAAAAACGTAACCGAAATTCCATTTATTTCCATTTGTATAGTTCCTTACTGATACTCTTTCCCCCTTCTCGAAAGATCTAATTCTTTTATCAGTTTCAGGTAATAAGTCACTCGCATTACATGTTAATAAATCAGGTTTAATTAAATCTAAGCGAGATCTAATTAATCTTCCAAACATAAGTTCTGAAGGAGAAACCTTTGTTTCTGAATTAGGAGTCTTCCTATAATGTAATAAAAAATCATGTAAAGCTTGATGTACATCGTTACATTTACTTAGAGACATTCTTAATGATTGTTTAAATGTCTGAACGTAACGTTCAGCTAATCCGTTAGTAGCGGGATGATATGGAGCACTAAATTTATGCATAACTCCATTTGACTTTAAGAATGAAGAGAATTTGTAAGATGTGAAGCTAGTTGCATTATCACTTACCAAAACTTGTGGAATTCCAAAAGAACTGAATATTTCTCTGCATAATTTAATTGTTGCATCTGTTATAATATTTTTTGTTATTCGTACTTCTGGCCAACGAGTATAAGCGTCTACCGTAACAAAAAAATTATATCCCATAAATGGTCCTGCATAATCAATATGTACTCGCTGAAACGGTTTTGTAGCTTGTTCCCAGTGGTGTGTTTCTACCTTGGGAGGATTATTCTTGTGTTTATTACACTCTATACAATTTTTACATAATGATTCAATGTCGGTAGTAATTCCAGACCACCAGCAATAGCTTCTTGCTAGAGCTTTCATTTTAACAACTCCTAAATGGCCTGTATGTAATTCATTTAAAATAATTTTTTGTAACACTAATGGAATAACAATGCATTGACCCTTTACAATACAACCATCTTGTAAAGAAAATTCTGATTGTAAAACTTTAAATCTATCTCTAGCATTAACAGCGTAACCTCCGTGTAATGCTTGTAAAAGTGGTTGTAATGTACTATCTTTTTCAGTTTCTGTAAATATTTGTTTGTATGTAATTGGTAATGTATCCATTTGATTTATGTAGAAAATATCACATTCATCATATTCGTTATTTTTGATTGTATCTTTCATTGGTAAACGTGACAGAAAGTCTGCATTGCCATGGAATTCTGTATTCTTGTACTTAATATCAAATTTAAACATTTGGAGATATACTGCATAATGTTGCATTCGTGTAGCACATAATACTGGTAAATTTTTAGTTGGACTAAAAATTTGTACCAACGGTTTATGATCAGTATACAAAGTAAAGAAATTACCAAATAAATATTGATAAAACTTTTTAACTCCAAAAATTATTGCGTATGCTTCTTTATCGATCTGTGAATATTTACGTTGAGTATCTGATAAAGTTTTTGAAGCAAATTGTATTGGTCTCTCAGTACCATCAGGATAAATATGAGATAAAACTGCCCCGACTGCATAGGGACTTGCATCTGTAGCTAAAATTAATTGTAAACTCGGATCATAATGTGCTAATACTTTTTCTGACTGAATTTCTCTTTTAATAATGTCAAAAGATTCTTGACATTTCTTGTTCCAAATGAAAGGTACATCTTTCTTTAATAAGTTATTCAAAGGAACAAGTACTGCACTAAGATTAGGAAAGAATCTTCCATAATAGTTTATTAATCCAATGAAAGATTTTATTTCTGTTTTATTTTCAGGTATTTTCGCATTTTGTATCGCTTCAATTTTTGATTTGGATTTATGTATTCCATTTTTATCAATTACGAATCCACAATATTCAATATTGTCCTTCATAAATTCACATTTCTTTAAATTTACCTTAATATTGTATTTATCAAGTCTTTGTAAAACTTGTTCTAATCTTTGTAAATGTATTTCGTCATTTGGTGCGGTTAGTTTAATGTCATCTAGGAACACTGAAAGTCCAGGAATATCCTGTAGTATCGTTTCGATTAACCTCTGCCAAATTGCAGGTGCTGACGAAATCCCATATTGTAATCTGGTACTCTGGTAAAGTCCTAAATGCGTATTCAATGTTAAATATTGTCTATCTTCAGGTCTAACCTCCAACTGAAGATATGCTTGACTCAGGTCTAGTTTTGTAAACTTTTGACCTCCTGCTAAACTAGAAAATAACGTCTCGATAGATGGTAAAGGGTGATCGTCTACTATTAAATTTGGGTTGATTGAAACTTTAAAATCACCACAGATACGTATACGTCCGTTCGTCTTTACAACTGGAACAATGGGTGTAGCCCACTCTGACTGCTCCACTTTAACCAAAACACCTTCTTTTTCTAGTAATTTGATTTCATCCTCAATTTTATCACGTAAAGCAAAAGGAACTGTCCTTGCTTTCAGGAAAATAGGTTTCGTATCCTTTTTTAATTTCAGTCCAGCTTGTATACCTGTAATTTTACCTATAGTGCCATCAAATACAGAATTATACTTTGTAAATAACGATTCTAATTTCAAATCAGTATCACTTGGGCTAAGATTATTTACATTATTGAGATCAATTTTTAATTGTCTAATCCATTCTCTACCAAGTAATGGTTTTTTATCAATGTCTACTAAATACATGTTCAGTAACATCTGCTTACCTTTGTAATTTGCATTTACCTCAACGTATCCTACAACATTTACGTTTGTTTTACAGTATGAAACAAGTGTCAATTCTGTACCAAATATTTGCGCATTTGTAAAATTTTCTTGAAATTCTTTTATGTTCATCACTGTGACTGCAGCACCGCTGTCCACTTCGAAACAAATGGTTTTTCCATTAACTTTTACGTCCGTCAAAAATTGTTCCCTGTAATGCAGCTGGGCACTTTCCAATTTGCAAATTTCTTGTAAAGTGTTCATATTATCCCTATTATTGGCCTTTTTACACACCTTTGCGACATGCCCTTTGGTCTTACAGAGACTGCAGAAAAGATTGTCCTTGCTTCTGCACCTGTTTGCAAAATGATTGTTGTTTCCACAGCGAAAGCATACCACCTTGTTTGTAGTTGATGGTACATTGTAAGTTGTATTTGAATTTGTTGCCATGTTGTAGTTTGTATTGGTTTTCTTCCCATTATAATTAGAATTATTATATTGAGAATGAGGTTTATTATTCTGTTTGTACTTGTAATTCTTCTGTTTCACTTGGTTTACCTGGTTGTCTTGTATTGTTCTTGTATGTAGTTTTGCAGCATTTTTAGAAGAAACATCAATATTGTTTGCTACTTCTACAGCTTTTTCCAAAGTTAAGTCCTTGTATTCTAGAAGTCTGCTTTGTATTGACTCTGACCTAAGTCCAAATACAAATTGATTGCGAAGAGCTTTCTTCAAATGCTCCCCGAACTTACAGTTTATTGATAAGCGTTGTAACGCTGTAAGGAAATCCTGAATACTCTCTCCCTCATGTTGTTTACGTTGATTGAAACGAAAGTTTTCCGCAATTTCTGAAGGTTCTGGATTATAGTATCCTTTAATTTCTTGCACTAGGTCCTCATATGATTTTTGAGCAGGATCGACTGGTGCAATCTTATCGCATAATAAATCATACGCTTCAGGTCCCATGTAATGTAAAAGATATGCTACGTAATTGGACTGTGGTACATTAAAAACTTGGAATGCTGATTCTAATCTTCTGAGCCATCTTGAAAATATTGTCTTCGTCGATTCAAAATTTTCGATATTGAAAGTTGTATGTACTGTATGCTGTACTTGTTGAACAGGCTGCTCTTGAGCTGCTTCCTGTTGTTTCGTTTCTTTCGGTTTAGGCATTTTTTATTGAATCGTAAAATTTTTCTTTGAAAGTTTTTAAAAATAATAACACTTTCTTTTCTTTATGTTACTATGGTTAAGCTTGTTACTGTAAGTAGGCCTTGAACTAACCTGAATATTATGTATTTAATTTTCTTCTTTTATTCATCCAATTCCATTATCCTCGTCGCCACTGTTATGTATTGTCGTATGCTCAGCTCTTGTAGGTAAATTAAACACACAGAAGAATAAATTAACTGCTTTATAATAACGAAAAAGTATAACTAATATTGGTAATGATGTTCGTAACAAAATTATTAAATTGTAATTGACATTCCCCAAAAATGACAGTTCATTTTATTAGACTCAACACTGGCTGTGTTTCTGTAAAATAAAGGTAATAAATATTGCCACTCTAGGACACAATACATTTCAAGTATGAATTTTCACTTGCAACATGTAACATAAGGTGCAAATTCGAACCGTTGCTTCATAAACTATCAATCAAAACCAAATTTACCGAATTCTGAGTCTATTTCATTGGTCTTTTTACCCTTTCAATGTGGGCTCAGACGACCAAATTTTAAAATGGAAATTTTTCTTATAAATTTCACTGTAAACCTAGAACTGTACATATTTTCAAGTGTGGAATGTACTGAAGAACGATTATTTGCGATTAGTTTTGTTCTAAGTGGAAACTGGAAAGCAAGGACTCAAATGAAGAGGCAAATCTTTCATTTTCAGTTATGCGTTAAGTAAACGTTCAAAATTTTTCTAAATAAAGTTATGATTGGTTCGATTTGAGAACTGATGTTTGTTTATTAAACTGTCTTTAAACTGTTTTGCAGCTTTTTCGGTTCATATTAAGAACTGAAAACTTTTTAAAATGCTTAAATTCACTGTCATGTTCGCTGCCGATGATTGTTCTCGGTTTTTCCATTTCAAGTGAGAATTTTCACTTGCAACATGTAACATAAGGTGCAAATTTGAACCATTGCTTCATAAACTATCAATCAAAACCAAATTTACCGAATTCTGGGTCTTTTTCATTAGTTTTTTTACCCTTTCAATGTGGTTAATAGGTCAACCAACTTGACCTATAGTGAGAATCAGCCTTAATTTTAATTTTCTCTGATGGCTGCCTGTTTCCTTATAACCTTGACAAAAAATTTATGTTGTAATTAAAGTTACGGCAACACTTAACTCGAGTACAGGCTATAACGTCACCTGCATGACATATTTCCTTGTTTCACTGTTATAAAATGCAAATTTAAAAAATCCAACTCAATTTTCTTCGAAAATAGTTCATTTCTAGTAGTTATTCTTCTTTTGAGCATAAATTTAACTGTTGTTTAGCATGACTTTATCTAATGACGTTTCGCAAAAACAGAGTCGGGCTCCTTGCTCCAGCTGCTACTCTTGTCACAACAAAAACGCCAAGGAACTTTTTGAAGAGTTTGTTAAAGTTGTCAAACTGATAAACTAAATTAAATTCAAAATTAATAAAACGCCGAAGCAGGTAAATTTATTTCAAAAGAAAGAAATGAATGAATGCTCAAAAAATGCTGCGAACAATATTTTTTCTTATTAAAAGATGTTTCTCCAAATTAAACAACAATACTATGCAATCAGACTTCTGGAAATTTCTGGAGAAAACTATAGGAAAAAAATAATTGCTTTCAATTATTTTTACCTACCTATTTGTCAATAAATCTCCTATTTTCAATATTTTTACAAAAAAATAAGAAGTGAAGGGTTTAATCCTGTGTACATAAGACTTGTAAAAATAAATAGGTGCTTACACTTGTTTTTAAGTCTACTTATGAAAAAATTGCGTTTGGGTATGGATGGTTTTTTGGATTTTGAATTTCAAAATAAAATGACATCTCAAGTAATCGATACTACCCACATTAGTTTAGTAACTATTTAAGTAACAACTATCAACATAACCTACCTAATCAGTCTTTTTACCAATCGTTTCCCTAGAATTTTGACTCGGTGGAATCCATCTAATTAAAAAATAAAACATAGGTACAGTGAGTTTCTTTTTAAATGCAACATAAGGGGGTTTACCGTTTACATGTGAAAACTTTACCTCGTGTTCATGGTTTTCCCGGAGTAAGTTTTTGATATTTTTTTCTCTGGATCATTGTGCACACTATTCTACACGACCTTTTGTAGGTCTGGTACCAATGGAAGCAATACTTTTTTAAATGAAACGCAAAAAGTGAAACAATTTCCATCGATTTTCAAAACTAATTAGCTAATGTGTTTGTTCACTGACAGTTTTCAATCTTGAACGACTGCCTTTTTTATAATTATTGCCAAAAATTAAAAGAAGACGACACTACTTCTTGTAGAAAGCAATTTATTAATAAGACAAAAAGTATAAAAATTTGGAGAATATGTTCAAACTATCGTTCAAAATGTAAAAATTTCAGAGATTTGATAGACCTATACCGAACAAACACTCATCAGCTAACTAGTCTTGAAAATTACTAAAGATCGTTGCACTTTTTTGATTTTAATTAAAAAAGTATTATACCTACTTCCATTGATACCAAACCTTCAAATTTTTCACATAAACTCTTCACATGTAAATCTCTATGTTACATTGAAAAAGAAACTCACTGTATAAGTTCCCTAAATAATATCTGTTTATCAATTTTTTTTTTCTGTACTGGAATTTGTTGCTAGGCTTGCTGAAATTATTACGAGATAATTTTATAATTCATTCAATTTTTCTAGTTTTTTTTTTCTAATGCAAAACAGCTATAGCGAAACATCTTGTAAATTTTTAAAAATTAAAGTAGCTAATTTTTATCTCATTAATAAAACAGTAAAAAATGCATGTAATCATTCTATATGCATGTCAATTCACTAAAACTTCAAAAAAAAAACAGTAATAGAAGTGACAAAACAATATTTCTCTACTATCAACAACAAATTACACTACAGACACCCCTAATTTTTACAACTTTTGTCAAGTTCATGTACATAATATGATTGGAATGTGAAGAAATACAGGTCTGACTACCTATTTTATACTTTTTAAGAATTTGACACAAATTTTAGGATAAGTTCGTTTGTTTCTGAAATATCCTGAAATAAAATTAGATTCTAGAAATTATATAATCAACTTTTGCTTTTCTTATGGCTGCCATAAAAATTTTTGATGTCATTTTGAAATAAAAAACAAATTGATTTTTTAATAATGCCAGTTACTGCATTTTACTTCAACCATGGTATATAAGTGTCATGAATAACCATAAGGCAAAGAATAATTCAAGAAAGACGCTATATTGTAGTTATTATAAAAAGAGTTAATTTTTCAAATAAATAAAATATAATTGAAATTTTTTTAATTTTTAATTTTATTAATGATATAACATATCCCTACATAATTGTTATATGTTAATTCATGTGACTAAACACCTTCATCAACCAATAGGCCACATATGCCGACTGGCCCCTTTCTTGGCCCCTTCCACGGCCACGACCACGGTACGAACCGCGGTACGCACCGCGGTACGCACCACGGTAATTATTATTACCATTTCCTAAAACAAATAAACAATAATAATTAATAATAGATAATTAACAAAAGTGGACTCCCTTTTATCACTCTTCTGTAAAAAAAACGTCATTTTAAATAACAAAATTAACATAATATTATTATTTTCAAAGGAAAAAATTGAAAGATTGATATAATTGTTGATTTTTTTTTGTTTCATTTTGTGTAAGATTCTCGAAGGGTTTCTAAATAATTACGAAATTGTATAAAGCTTGCTGCAATTGAATTTTAAACATGGTAGGTAATTTATTTAAATGATTAGCAAAATTATTTTTTAGAATTTTACCTCTCGCCGCTCCTCTCGCCGCTCCCCTTGCCCCTCCCCTCTCTCCTCCCCTGGCCACCCCTCCCCTCTCTCCTCCCCTACTCGCTCCTCCCCTCTCTCCTCTCCTACTCGCTCCACCCCTCTCTCCTCCGCTATTTCCTGGAGCGGAGTGTTCTCCAGTGTTTTGCGGTCGTGTCTCCTCCCCTTCTCTTCGGTCTTCCTCCATCTTTTCCAAAGCTTCCAGTGTCTCAGGGACACTGGAACTCTCCCCCACATTAACAGCCTAAAAAAGTATAAAAAATAAAACACCCTATATTGTGTCAATATTACGCTCTATAGTACAATTAAAATTTTTAAATTAATAATGATTCCAAACTACCTATTCTGACTTTTTTAATTAAATTGTTTTTTTTTCGAATTTGTGATTTTTCCATTAAATTTTACAGAAAGAATGAGTATAATTAATATTTCATTAATATATTTAAATTTTGAAAAAGTTTTTCATGAAGTAGGTACAGTAAACTCACTATCATTTGAAATATCCTGTTTCTCCCTAACTAAAAAAATTTTGTTACATTTTTTTTTTAAATCATCATTATTTGCCCCAAGTTATATGCCTAAGTTAGGGCAATTTAATGTTTGGATTAGAGCACAAAATTGCCCTAAGGTAATGTGTACCTATATAGGTTAAGATTCACCCCCTAAAGTTTGTTGCACTTATTTGCTAACATCCTGTATAATTTTCAAAAGAAAATTTTCCTTTTGACTACTATAGGTATAGGTACAAGGCTAAAAAAGCTAAAAGATTAAGAAAATTTAAATAAATTTTTTCCGAAAATATTTTTTAACAGAGATACAAAGTGTGTCAGTGTCGATTTTCAAAACAGTTTTTTATTTAGTCTTTCTACAGAGTGGACCAATAGGTAGTTCTCAATTTATTATACATTGGTACCTATAGGCTTTCTATTTAATAACCCGTGTTTAAAAAAATTCTGAGTAGGTACCTATAACCGAAGCATCCAATGACATATAGAATACAAGGTAACAGAACATCCTTTTTTCTTGTAAAAATTTTTTAAAGAGTTTTAATTTTTTTTTTTTGGAATGCCAAATTAAATTGCTATGAAAAATCAAAATTTTAATTAATAATAATTATATAATTAAAAAAAAATTAATTAAAATTAAAAAATTTCGCCGTTTTCGAGAAAAATTCAAATGTAGCTTTTTGTAACATTTTTTAATTTTTATTATCTTTATTGTACCTACCATAATTTAAAGGGCTTGTAGATAAAGCTAAAAAAGAAGAAAGTTCATTAAAATGTTTTTTTCGGAAATGTTTTTAAACCAAGATGCAATTAAGGGTGTTGAATAATCTGTTTGTAAAGGTCATTTTAACAACTTGTATCTCGGTTAAAAAACATTTTCAACAAATAATTTCTTTGAACTTTCGTCATATTTTAGCTTTATCTACAAGCCCTTTAACCCTTAGTTGGTAACATACTTTTTTTCACTTTATAAGTAACATCCGTCTCTCAGTCGGGGATCATATTACAGTTCCACCATTATAGGTAACATCCGTCGCTCAGTCGGAATAGGTATTATAATAATATGTATAATTACATATTTATTCGAATGTATTCTAGTAAACACAAATATATTTTATTAAAACAAGACTTATTCCATTTTTATACATTTTTTTATATATTATACCTTTTCATTCACCATACTTTCGACCACCAGCCGACTGAGAGATGGACTGAAATATATCGTTCTGAGTAACACCCGTCTCACAGACGTATTTTTGCGAAGGCGGCTACGGACTTTTTGACAACCAACTAGAGCATACCTAATACGAAATTTTTGTACATTCATTCGTTTGGATTCAGCGCAGCATCAAAACTTGGCATCCGCCTCAGAGTCGGATGTTACCAACTAAGGGTTAATTTGGAAACTCATTTGAGACTATTGAATAAAAATAATAAAAATTTAAAAAATGTTTAGAACACTACATTTGAGTTTTTATCGAAAACAGTGTGTCCTATAAAAATTTTATAAGTATGACTTTTTAATAGCAATATAACAACATTCCAAAAAAACAATAATAAAAAAACACAGTTCAACATTTTTTCAAGAAAAAAAAAGTAGGTATCTTGAGACCTCGGTTACACGCGAATGGGTGCTTCAGTTATCATCAATTTTTTTTTTAAATGCGGATTATTAAATAGAAAACCTGTCTACAAAAATTCAGAATTATTGGTGCACTCTGTAAAAAGATACAATAAAAACCAATTTTGTAAATCAACACTTAAACTGTATCTGGATTGAAAAACATTTTCGAAAAAAAAAATCTATTTGCATAAAAAAAAGGCAAGAGACACTAAACTACGAATAGCATTACCAAATATAAAGAAAATTGAGTATAAAGAATCCCTAAAATATTTACAAAGCATCATTTTTAAGTTTAACACCCTGTATTCATTTGCGGACCTATTTTTATTTGAACTCTCGATTTTAAAGTCTTATAATTACTTCAATAATTATTACACCTTCTAGAGTAAGTAACTTATTGTACCTACCACTAAAAAGTTTTAAAAAATTTCAAAATCAAATTTTTCCAGATTTAGAGAAATTTTAATAATTAAAAGAAGTAGATAGGTAGATACCTACACAATTTATTACTTCGTTTTTGCAGCATTTCCTGCATTTCATACATTGCTAAAGAAATAATAAATTAATTTACAAAGATCAATCATTATTATACCTATACCTACATAGTTAATTGAAGATTTTAAAACAACAAAAAAGTTAATTTAATAAAACAGTTCAACAAAATTTTGTGAAATTTTTTAAATTTTATTTAAATGATAATCACTATAGTACCTACCTATACCTAAATAACAGAAAGTAAAATCGTTTTGCATTAAATTTTTTTTTTCAATTAATTTAAATCCTATGTTTAGAGGTATTTAAGTACATACCTACCTATTTACTTTTTTATAATTACATAATAATTTAACATTAATTTTAATAGGTATTTAGAAAATAAAATTCAATATAATATCTTTTAGAAAGATTATTTTTGATTATCAAAGTAGACAATTTTTAATTAGTGTTATTAAATAAGTCAGCTAATTTATTAATGATCGCGCAATTAGGCATAAACTATCCCACAATAAATTTGGAGAATAATAATAATTACTTACCTACTAACTTATAATAATAATATAATTTGATTAGGTACTAACCTTATTTTCAGCGGACATCATTTAACACAATATTAACTTTTCAAAGTTTTCTACAGCAGAGCAACAGTCTTATAGAATCAGATGCTTTCTATTCAGCGATCACTGATCAAATAATGACGTCCCGCCCGTTCCTTCCTTATATGCACTTGGGGAAAAACGAATGACAGGGTGGCCAAATTTGAAAATAAATTTCAAATTTTATGTAATTTTCTATAAAGTTTTAACATTTAGAGAGTCCTGCCATTTTATAATCGTTTTTGGACAAATTACGACTATTGGAACACATTGTTTATTCTATTTGCTTCATTTTGATGTAAATTTCGTTATAATCAGACATTGCTCTACATGTAAATTTATGTTTCAAAGAAAATGAGAAGTGAACTTTCAGGAGGATCGATTTTTATAATTCAAAAATTTCTACTACTAAAAAACATATATCGGTTTAATTTATGAATTGATCTTTGTTTATTGAAATATTATTCAACTTTTGTACACGTTTTCCAACCTATATCAATAACATAATACTTTAAATAGACACATTCTTGATGTTACTTCTGACCGCCCTTTTTTTTTTCTTTCGATTTTTTCGATTTCAACTATAAATTACATGAAATTTTCACATGCAACATGTAACATAAAGTGCAAATTTGAACCGCTGCTTCATAAACTATCAATCAAAACCAAATTTACTGAATTTTGATGTCTTTTTAATTAGTTTTTTGATTAGTCATTTCAATATGAGCATTGAATTTTCAGACGCCAAATTTAAAAATGGAAATTTTTCTTATAAATTTCACTGTAAACCTAGAGCTGTGCATATTTTCAAGTGTGGAATGTCCTGAAGAACGATTATTTGCGATTAATTTTGTTCTAAGTTGAAACTGTAAAGCAAGGACTTAGTAAATGGAGGCAATAATTTCATTTTCGGTTATGCGTTAAGTAAACGTTCAAAATTTCCTGAATAAAGTTATGTTTGGTTCGATTTGAGAACTGATGTTTGCTTATTAAAATGTCTTTAAACTGTTTTGCAGCTTTTTCAATTCATATTAAGAACTGAAAACTTTTCAAAATGCTTAAATTCACTGTCTTGTTTGCTGCCGATGATTGTTTTCGGTTTTTCCATTTCAAGTATGAATTTTCACTTGCAACATGTAACATAAGGTGAAAATTTGAACCGTTGCTTCATAAACTATCAATCAAAACCAAATTTACCGAATTCTGGGTCTTTTTCATTAGTCTTTTTACCCTTTCAATGTGGGCTCAGACGACCAAATTTTAAAATGGAATTTTTTCTTATAAATTTCACTGTAAACCTAGAGCTGTGCATATTTTCAAATGTGGAATGTCCTGAAGAAAGATTATTTGCGATTAATTTTGTTCTAAGTTGAAGCTGGAAAGCAAGGACTCAAAAAATATAGGCAATAATTTCATTTTCAGTTATGCGTTAAGTAAACGTCCAAAATTTTTCTTAATAAAGTTATGATTGGTTCGATTTGAGAACTGATGTTTGTTTATTAAAATGTCTTTAAACTGTTTTGCAGCTTTTTCGGTTCATATTAAGAACTGAAAACTTTTTAAAATGCTTAAATTCACTGTCTTGTTTGCTGCCGATGATTGTTTTCGGTTTTTCCATTTCAAGTATGAATTTTCACTTGCAACATGTAACATAAGGTGCAAATTTGAACCATTGCTTCATAAACTATCAATGAAAACCAAATTTACCGAATTCTGGGTCTTTTTCATTAGTCTTTTTACCCTTTCAATGTGGGCTCAGACGACCAAATTTTAAAATGAAAATTTCTCTTATAAATTTCACTGTAAACCTAGAGCTGTACATAGTTTCAAGTGTGGAATGTCCGGAAGAACGATTATTTGCGATTAGTTTTGTTCTAAGTTGAAACTGTAAAGCAAGGACTTAAAAAATGAAGGCAATAATTTCATTTTCGGTTATGCGTTAAGTAAACGTTCAAAATTTCCTGAATAAAGTTATGATTGGTTCGATTTGAAAACTGATGTTTGTTTATTAAAATGTCTTTAAACTGTTTTGCAGCTTTTTCAGTTGAAGACCACACAGCAAAAACGATGGAAGTCACTTTTCTATAATTTTGCATAAAATTAAATTTTAAGTTCAAAACATGTTTTGGGGATCATAGAATTGAGATTAGAAGTAGATTTTTTTTGTCAACAAGAAATCATACATCAGTCAAGAAAATAAAAGTATTCATAGACTTCCATGACTTTCCGATTTTCTCAATTTTTTATTTTTCTTCAAAGACAACAGAAAAAAAAAGACAAAAACGATGTATGTTATTAAAAAATAGCAAAAATGATGAAGGTTCAAATAAGGATATATTATTTTTGACTCGTAATTTATGACATTGTATTATTGCACAACCAAATTATTGGTTTATTTTTTCTTCACCAATTTCCTTGCAGTTTGTTTTTTATCGGCAGCTTTCTCAACTCTTGATTTCTTCTTTTTTGATAACTCTTTCTTTTTTACTTTATGAGGAAGATTCTCAAAGAAGTTTTTGGCAGCATCGTCGCAAAACTGTTTCAGCTGTTGCAAATCTTCCCACTTTTCCAGACTGATTGGCAAAAAATCTAAAACGATCAAAAAAATAAATGAGCTAAAACTAGTATGAATAAGATTTTATTGCCTGTGTAGCTTCTGTCGGGCAAATAAAATTCCTGGACTTCTGGTATATTAGTTGGAACAGTAGTGGTAGTAAGAACTACAGACGTTTCGAATGGTCCATTGTAGGTTTCTCTAAAGGTTACATACTGAGGATGAATGGCTTCACACAGTATTTCACGAATAGGTCTTACAGCGAATGGACATTTTTTTTTAAATCTCGGTGCAAGAAACTGATTCCATTGACGAATTAGGGATTGATCAACTTCTATAACTTTAAATGGGGTAGGCTTGGTTCGGGCCCTCCTAAACTCTTCCAACCAATCTTCAACATTTTCAGCTTTGGTCCGCTGGTTAATCAGTCCCATATTCTTATCACATTCTAAATAAGAATGGCCCCTTATTGGAAAAAACATTCTTATGCTGTCGAGCCTTCGAGTGGAGGTTACTACGTAATGGATGAATTTAAATACGTTATAATTTTTATTTTGACCTCCACACGAGTCGCAAAATATTACCAAATCTCTTACTCTGGGGTCTAACTGAGTGAATATGAAATGGTGCAAAAATGAAACAACTTCCTCTGACCCTTTAGCTGCAATATTTTCGGAGTAACAATAAAAGTATGACTCGGCGGTAGACAGTACGTGAATATTAAAAGAACAAAAAGTAAGTTGTCTTTTATAATATACATCGTTGGTTGTAATATTTGGTATGGGGAGGTTTTTTTGGAAATCCATCGCTATTGCTTCAAACACGTTACTCTTTATACTTTTCTTTTTTGCTTCTCTTTTGCGATCATAGAATACTTCAGCCTTTCGTAAATGAAGTTCATGTTGGCTTTCTTTTTGTTTAAGTTCTTTAAGTATTGCATTACTTTCTGGTATGTTCGTGTCATTTACTTTTTTTAATAATGATGTTTTTTCTGCATTATATTTATCGCAAATACTGCATGTATCACTGCGCGGATATCCAAATTTAATGTTGAAATCATTGTTAAATATTTTACGATAAAACTCATATGAAACATCAGGAAGATTTAAATCCTTGTACATATTGTACATTTTTTTTATTGTAAGCGTGTCAGGTAAATACACGACCACAGATTTTTTTCGACTATAGTGGCTCTGTCTGCCTTTAAATGAACTAATATGATTTTTGACAGCCTCTGCGGCACGAGACTTCGTACAATGTACATGTTTATATTTACCCCTCATATCTTTAGGCGCGTTACCAGTTTCTTTTAGGGACTCCTGAATTGTTTGTAGACGACGTCCTGTAATTCCATGTAATGAAACAAAAGCCCGCATGCAAACGGATACTTCAATACATCTACTAGCCTCACGCTTAACTCTTACTTTATAAAAAAATGAATTATCCCGAAACGTAGCTTCATTTTCATTTTTTCTTGGCCTGCGGTGCTTTATAGGAGACATGGCTACAAGTCCAGCTAAGTAATAGTTTTGCTCATCTCTGCTCGCCATGGCATTAAATTCCCTAATAATGGTATTTTTTTTCCAAAACTCCAATAACTTGGAAGCATTTGTACCTGGAGCATTTACAATCTGGTCCTAATTCGTGTGTACTCAACCTTAATTGTTTCATAACATCACATACTCTTCCACTCTTTTTTCTCTTCTTTGATCCCTCGTTTAATTTTTGCACTGTACTTCCATCACTGCTTTCATCACTTAAAGTTTCCATTTTCTTCTCCAACATCAGCTTCAAAAATACACTAACCAGGAGGAAAAAGTACACAATAAATCACTAGTTAGTTGCAACAAACAACTAAGAAATCGAAAACGTGCAATCTGCAAGCTTCTGCAGGTTTGAATCTTACAGTAGCTGCGCGATAAGGCCGATAAGCAATATAACACTTCGACTTACATCGTTTTTGCTGTGTTTTGCATTGACTTTCAGCGTTTTTGCTTTGTACGAGATTATTTGTTTCATGAATAACTCTACGACTATAAGCGATATTGCCAGGCATCACGGGCCATTCGATTCTACTTTTCACACAGATTTTTTTGGTACTAATATCTCATTTCACAATAAAAATTGACTTTCATCGTTTTTGCTTTGTAGTCTTCAGTTCATATTAAGAACTGAAAACTTTTTAAAATGCTTAAATTCACTGTTATGTTTGCTGCCGATGATTGTTTTCGGTTTTTCCATTTCAAGTATGAATTTTCACTTGCAACATGTAACATAAGGTGCAAATTTGAACCATTGCTTCATAAACTATCAATAAAAACCCAATTTACCGAATTCTGGATCTTTTTCATTAGTCTTTTTACCCTTTCAATGTGGTTAATAGGTCAACCAACTTGACCTATAGTGAGAATCAGTCTTAATTTTAATTTTCTCTGATGGCTGCCTGTTTCCTTATAACCTTGACAAAAAATTTATGTTGTAATTAAAGTTACGGCAACACTTAACTCGAGTACAGGCTATGACGTCACCTGCATGACATATTTCCTTGTTTCACTGTTATAAAATGCAAATTTAAAAAATCCAACTCAATTTTCTTCGAAAATAGTTCATTTCTAGTAGTTATTCTTCTTTTGAGCATAAATTTAACTGTTGTTTAGCATGACTTTATCTAATGACGTTTCGCAAAAACAGAGTCGGGCTCCTTGCTCCAGCTGCTACTCTTGTCACAACGAAAACGCCAAGAAACTTTTTGAAGAGTTTGTTAAAGTTGTCAAACTGATAAACTAAATTAAATTCAAAATTAATAAAACGCCGAAGCAGGTAAATTTATTTCAAAATAAAGAAATGAATGAATGCTCAAAAAATGCTGCGAACAAAATTTTTTCTTATTAAAAGATGTTTCTCCAAATTAAACAACAATACTATGCAATCAGACTTCTGGAAATTTCTGGAGAAAACTATAGGAAAAAAATAATTGCTTTCAATTATTTTTACCTACCTATTTGTCAATAAATCTCCTATTTTCAATATTTTTACAAAAAAATAAGAAGTGAAGGGTTTAATCCTGTGTACATAAGACTTGTAAAAATAAATAGGTGCTTACACTTGTTTTTAAGTCTACTTATGAAAAAATTGCGTTTGGGTATGGATGGTTTTTTGGATTTTGAATTTCAAAATAAAATGACATCTCAAGTAATCGATACTACCCACATTAGTTTAGTAACTATTTAAGTAACAACTATCAACGTAACCTACCTAATCAGTCTTTTTACCAATCGTTTCCCTAGAATTTTGACTCGGTGGAATCCATCTAATTAAAAAATAAAACATAGGTACAGTGAGTTTCTTTTTAAATGCATCATAAGGGGGTTTACCGTTTACATGTGAAAACTTTACCTCGTGTTCATGGTTTTCCCGGAGTAAGTTTTTGATATTTTTTTCTCTGGATCATTGTGCACACTATTCTACACGACCTTTTTTAGGTCTGGTACCAATGGAAGCAATACTTTTTTAAATGAAACGCAAAAAGTGAAACAATTTCCATCGATTTTCAAAACTAATTAGCTAATGTATTTGTTCACTGACGTCTTTCAATTCTCTGACATTTCAGTAATACGTGATTGCTTAGATCAGTTTTCAATCTTGAACGACTGCCTTTTTTATAATTATTGCCAAAAATTAAAAGAAGACGACACTAGTTCTTGTAGAGAGCAATTTATTAATAACACTAGAAGTATAAAAATATAGAGAAAATGTTCAAACTATCGTTCAAAATGTAAAAATTTCAGAGATTTGATAGACCTATACCGAACAAACACACATCAGCTAACTAGTCTTGAAAATTACTAAAAATCGTTGCACTTTTTTGATTTTAATTAAAAAAGTATTATACCTACTTCCATTGATACCAAACCTTCAAATTTTTCACGTAAACTCTTCACATGTAAATCTCTATGTTACATTGAAAAAGAAACTCACTGTATAAGTTCCCTAAATAATATCTGTTTATCAATTTTTTTTTTCTGTACTGGAATTTGTTGCTAGGCTTGCTGAAATTATTACGAGATAATTTAAAATTTGCCATAAAATTTATAATTCATTCAATTTTTCTAGTTTTTTTTTCTAATACAAAACAGTTATAGCAAAACATCTTGTAAATTTTTAAAAATTAAAGTAGCTAATTTTTATCTCATTAATAAAACAGTAAAAAATGCATGTAATCATTCTATATGCATGTCAATTCACTAACACTTCTTGATTAACTACGTGAATTCTAACGAAATTAAAAAAAAAAAAAACAGTAATAGAAGTGACAAAACAATATTTCTCTACTATCAACAACAAATTACACTACAGACACCCCTAATTTTTACAACTTTTGTCAAGTTCATGTACATATGATTGGAATATGAAGAAATACAGGTCTGACTACCTATTTTATACTTTTTAAGAATTTGACACAAATTTTAGGATAAGTTCGTTTGTTTCTGAAATATCCTGAAATAAAATTAGATTCTAGAAATTATATAATCAACTTTTGCTTTTCTTATGGTTGCCATAAAAATTTTTGATGTCATTTGAAATAAAAAACAAATTGATTTTTTAATGATGCCAGTTACTGCATTTTACTTCAACCAATAATTCAAGAAAGACGTTATATTGTAGTTATTATAAAAAGAGTTAATTTTTCAAATAAATAAAAAATAATTGAAATTGTATTAATTTTTAATTTAATAATAATAGATATGTACAAAACAAAATAAAAATGAGTTCATGTAGCTGAACACCTTCATCAATAAGTAGGCCACATATGCTGATTGCTGACTGGCCCCTTCCACGGCCACGACCACGGTACGAACCGCGGTTCGAACCGCGGTACGCACCGCGGTACGCACCACGGTACGCACCACGGTAATTATTATTACCATTTCCTAAAACAAATAAACAATAATAATTAATAATAGATAATTAACAAAAGTGGACTCCCTTTTATCACTCTTCTGTAAAAAAAACGTCATTTTAAATAACAAAATTAACATAATATTATTATTTTCAAAGGAAAAAATTGAAAGATTGATATAATTGTTGATTTTTTTTTGTTTCATTTTGTGTAAGATTCTCGAAGGGTTTCTGAATAATTACGAAATTGTATAAAGCTTGCTGCAATTGAATTTTAAACATGGTAGATAATTTATTTAAATGATTAGCAAAATTATTTTTTAGAATTTTACCTCTCGCCGCTCCCCTTGCCCCTCCCCTCTCTCCTCCCCTGGTCACCCCTCCCCTCTCCTCCCCTACTCGCTCCTCCCCTCTCTCCTCTCCTACTCGCTCCACCCCTCTCTCCTCCGCTATTTCCTGGAGCGGAGTGTTCTCCAGTGTTTTGCGGTCGTGTCTCCTCCCCTTCTCTTCGGTCTTCCTCCATCCTTTCCAAAGCTTCCAGTGTCTCAGGGACACTGGAACTCTCCCCCACATTAACAGCCTAAAAAAGTATAAAAAATAAAACACCCTATATTGTGCCAATATTACGCTCTATAGTACAATTAAAATTTTTAAATTAATAATGATTCCAAACTACCTATTCTGACTTTTTTAATTAAATTGTTTTTTTTTCGAATTTGTGATTTTTCCATTAAATTTTACAGAAAGAATGAGTATAATTAATATTTCATTAATAAATTTAAATTTTGAAAAAGTTTTTCATGAATTAGGTACAGTAAACTCACTATCATTTGAAATATCCTGTTTCTCCCTAACTAAAAAAATTTTGTTACATTTTTTTTTTAAATCATCATTATTTGCCCCAAGTTATATGCCTAAGTTAGGGCAATTTAATGTTTGGATTAGAGCACAAAATTGCCCTAAGGTAATGTGTACCTATATAGGTTAAGAATCACCCCCTAAAGTTTGTTGCACTTATTTGCTAACATCCTGTATAATTTTCAAAAGAAAATTTTCCTTTTGACTACTATAGGTATAAGTACAAGACTAAAAAAGCTAAAATATTAAGAAAATTTAAATAAATTTTTTCCGAAAATATTTTTTAACAGAGATACAAAGTGTGTCAGTGTCGATTTTCAAAACAGTTTTTTATTTAGTCTTTCTACAGAGTGGACCAATAGGTAGTTCTCAATTTATTGTACCGGGTGGTCCATCACTTATGTCCACCCCCGAAATAGAGGTTAATTTTAAAGATAAAAAATTGAAACTTTGAGGATTTGTGTAATTAATATATGACCACATAATGGCATAATCAGAATAATAATTTTTTTTTTAGTTGAGCCATCAGCGATAAAAAACTGTAATTTGGTGTTAATGTGACCAAAATAAATTCGATTTTTCTTTAATACATCGATAGAAATCAAATAAGAAAATCAAAATCGCTTAAAAGAAATATCAAAAACCTAATTACAAGCCTTTAATTAAATAAAATACTTAAAATATGGAAATCACAGCTAGAATGATTGATTTATGGAAGCAATAAAACTGACAAATCTAATGAGGGTAGGTACCTACCATAAATAATCTTCAAAGCAGTCAGAAGAATGTGCCATTGAACTCGAATGGGGCTTCTTTTATGAATGTTTACTTAGGATATGTTTACTTAACAATTGTGCTATACCAGCCCTTCAAAATACTGATAGTTATATTGCTTCCATAAATCAATCATTCTAGCTGTTATTTCCATATTTTAAGTATTTTATTTAATTAAAGGCTTGTAATTAGGTTTTTGATATTTCTTTTAAGCGATTTTGATTTTCTTATTTGATTTCTATCGATGTATTAACGAAAAATCGAATTTATTTTGGTCACATTAACACCAAATTACAGTTTTTTATCGCTGATGGCTCAACTAAAAAAAAAAATAATTATTCTGATTATGCCATTATGTGGTCATATATTAATTACACAAATCCTCAAAGTTTCAATTTTTTATCTTTAAAATTAACCTCTATTTCGGGGGTGGACATAAGTGATGGACCACCCGGTGCATAGGTACCTATAGGCTTTCTATTTAATAACCCGTGATTAAAAAAATTCTGAGTAGGTACCTATAACCGAAGCATCCAATGACATAGAATACAAGGTAACAGAACATCCTTTTTTCTTGTAAAAATTTTTTGAAGTTTGTTATTTTTTTTTTCGGAATACCAAATTAAAATGCTACAAAAAATTAAAATTTTAATTAATAATTATATAATTAAAAAAAAAATTAATTAAAATTAACAAATTTCGCCATTTTCGAGAAAAATTCAAATGTAGCTTTTTGTAACATTTTTTAATTTTTATTATCTTTATTGTACCATAATTTAAAGGGCTTGTAGATAAAGCTAAAAAAGAAGAAAGTTCATTAAAATATTTTTTTCGGAAATGTTTTTAAACCAAGATGCAATAAAGGGTGTTGAATAATCTGTTTGTAAAGGAAATTTTAACAACTTGTATCTCGGTTAAAAAACATTTTCAACAAATAATTTCTTTGAACTTTCGTCATATTTTAGCTTTATCTACAAGCCCTTTAATTTAGAAACTCATTTGAGACTATTGAATAAAAATAATAAAAATTTAAGAAATGTTTAGAACACTACATTTAAGTTTTTATCGAAAACAGTGTGTCCTATCGAAATTTTATAAGTATGACTTTTTTAGCAATATAATCTGACATTCCAAAAAAAAAACAATAATAAAAAAACAGTTCAACATTTTTTCAAGAAAAAAAAGTAGGTATCTTGAGACCTCGGTTACACGCGACTGGGTGCTTCAGTTATCATCAAAATTTTTCAAAATACGGATTATTAAATAGAAAACCTCTCTACAAAAATTCAGAATTATTGGTGCCCTCTGTAAAAAGATACAATAAAAACCAATTTTGTAAATCAACACTTAAACTGTATCTGGATTGAAAAACATTTTCGAAAAAAAAAATCTATTTGCATAAAAAAAAAGGCAAGAGACACTAAACTACGAATAGCATTACCAAATATAAAGAAAATTGAGTGTAAAGGATCCCTAAAATATTTACAAAGCATCATTTTTAAGTTTAACACCCTGTATTCATTTGCGGACCTATTTTTATTTGAACTCTCGATTTTAAAGTCTTATAATTACTTCAATAATTATTACACCTTCTAGAGTAAGTAACTTATTGTACCTACCACTAAAAAGTTTTAAAATATTTCAAAATCAAATTTTTTCCAGATTTAAAGAAATTTTAATAATTAAAAGAAGTAGATAGGTAGATACCTACACAATTTATAACTTCGTTTTTGCAGCCTTTCCTGCATTTCATACATTGCTAAAGAAATAATAATTGAATTTACAAAGATCAATCATTATTATACCTATACCTACATAGTTAATTGAAGATTTTAAAGCAACAAAAAAGTTAATTTAATAAAACAGTTCAACAAAATTTTGTGAAATTTTTTAAATTTTATTTAAATGATAATCACTATAGTACCTACCTATACCTAAATAACATAAAAAGTAAAATCTTTTTGCATTAAATTATTTTTTTTTTCAATAATTAATTTAAATCCTATGTTTAGAGGTATTTAAGTACCTACCTATTTACTTTTTTATAATTACATAATAATTTGACAATAATTTTAATAGGTATATTTTTAATAGAGAATAAAATTCAATATAATATCTTTTAGAAAGATTATTTTTGATTATTCAAATAGACAATTTTAAATTAGTGTTATTAAATAAGGCAGCTAATTTATTAATGATCCCGCAATTTGGCATAAACTATCCCACAATAAATTTGGAGAATAATAATAATTACTTACCTACTAACTTATAATAATAATATAATTTGATTAGGTACTAACCTTATTTTCACCAGACATCATTTACCACAATTAATACTTTTCAACAGCAGAGCAACAAACTGATGGATGCTTTCTCTTGCAGTGTTCTCTTATCAAATAATAACTTCCCGCCCGTTCCTTCCTTATATGCACTTGGGGAAAAACGAATGACAGGGTTGCCAAATTTCAAAATAAATTTCAAATTTTATGTATTTTTCTATAAAATTTTAACATTTAGAGAGTCCTGCCATTTTATAATCGTTTTTGGACAAATTACGACTATTGGAATACATTGTTTATTCTATTAGCTTCATTTTGATGTAAATTTCGTTATAATCAGACATTGCTCTACATGTAAATTTATGTTTCAAAGAAAATGAGAAGTGAACTTTCAGGAGGATCGATTTTTATAATTCAAAAATTTCTACTAAAAAACATATATCGGTTTAATTTATGAATTGGTGTTTGTTTATTGAAATATTATTCAACTTTTGTACACGTTTTCCAACCTATATCAATAACATAATACTTTAAATAGGCACATTCTTGATGTTACTTCTGGCCGCCGTTTTTTTTTCTTTCGATTTTTTCGATTTCAACTACAAATTACATGAAATTTTCACATGCAACATGTAACATAAAGTGCAAATTTGAACCGTTGCTTCATAAACTATCAATCAAAACCAAATTTACTGAATTCTGAGTCTATTTCATTAGTTTTTTTGAATAGTCATTTCAATATGAGCATTGAATTTTCAGACGCCAAATTTAAAAATGTAAATTTTTCTTATAAATTTCACCGTAAACCTAGAGCTGTGCATATTTTCAAGTGTGGAATGTCCTGAAGAACGATTATTTGCGATTAATTTTGTTGTAAGTTGAAACTGAAAAGCAACGACTCAAAAATATAAGCAAAAATTTAATTTTCGGTTATGCGTTAAGTAAACGTTCAAAATTTCCTGAATAAATTATTATGATTGGTTATTATGATTGGTTCCATTTGAGAACTGATGTTTGTTTATTGAACTGTCTTTAAAATGTTTTGCAGCTTTTTCAGTTCATGTTAAGAACTGAAAACTTTTTAAAATGCTTAAATTCACTGTCATGTTTGCTGCCGATGATTGTTTTCGGTTTTTCCATTTCAAGTATGAATTTTCACTTGCAACATGTAACATAAGGTGCAAATTCGAACAGTTGCTTCATAAACTATCAATCAAAACCAAATTTACTGAATTCTGGGTCTTTTTCATTAGTCTTTTTACTCTTTGAATGTGGGCTCAGACGACCAAATTTTAAAATGAAAATTTTTCTTATAAATTTCACTGTAAACCTAGAACTGTACATATTTTCAAGTGTGGAATGTCCTGAAGAACGATTATTTGCGATTAGTTTTGTTCTAAGTTGAAACTGGAAAGCAAGGACTCAAAAAAGAGGCAAAAATTTAATTTTCGGTTATGCGTTAAGTAAACGTTCAAAATTTCCTGAATAAATTATTATGATTGGTTATTATGATTGGTTCCATTTGAGAACTGATGTTTGTTTATTGAACTGTCTTTAAAATGTTTTGCAGCTTTTTCAGTTCATGTTAAGAACTGAAAACTTTTTAAAATGCTTAAATTCACTGTCATGTTTGCTGCCGATGATTGTTTTCGGTTTTTCCATTTCAAGTATGAATTTTCACTTGCAACATGTAACATAAGGTGCAAATTCGAACAGTTGCTTCATAAACTATCAATCAAAACCAAATTTACTGAATTCTGGGTCTTTTTCATTAGTCTTTTTACTCTTTGAATGTGGGCTCAGACGACCAAATTTTAAAATGAAAATTTTTCTTATAAATTTCACTGTAAACCTAGAACTGTACATATTTTCAAGTGTGGAATGTCCTGAAGAACGATTATTTGCGATTAGTTTTGTTCTAAGTTGAAACTGGAAAGCAAGGACTCAAAAAAGAGGCAAATATTTCATTTTCGGTTATGCGTTAAGTAAACGTTCAAAATTTTTCTTAATAAAGTTATGATTGGTTCGATTTGAGAACTGATGTTTGTTTATTAAACTGTCTTTAAACTGTTTTGCAGCTTTTTCTTATTCAGTTCATATTAAGAACTGAAAACTTTTTAAAATGCTTAAATTCACTGTCATGTTTGCTGCCGATGATTGTTTTCGTTTTTCCATTTCAAGTATGAATTTTCACTTGCAACATGTAACATAAGGTGCAAATTTGAACCGTTGCTTCATAAACTATCAATCAAAACCAAATTTACTGAATTCTGGGTCTTTTTCATTAGTCTTTTTACCCTTTCAATGTGGGCTCAGACGATCAAATTTTAAAATGGAAATTTTTCTTATAAATTTCACTGTAAACCTAGAGCTGTACATATTTTCAAGTGTGGAATGTCCTGAAGAACGATTGTTTGCGATTAGTTTTGTTCTAAGTTGAAACTGGAAAGCAAGGACTCAATAGAAGAGGCAAATATTTCATTTTCGGTTATACGTTAAGTAAACGTATAGTAAACGTTAAGTAAATGGATGTCCCATAGCAAGTGAAGACCTGAACTTGGTGCCAATGGGGCTCCTGAGACAGTGGAGATAATTTGACTAATGGTAAATTTCTGTGCAGGCCGGATTGCTTTCACCAACAGCTGTGCATCGGGTATACAAATTCCATATACAAACAGTTACCAAATGCGAACAGTTACCGTGGACGGACACCCTGCAAAAGAGAACATCTGTAACCTGCTGTCGGAGACTAAGAAAGTTTGGCTGACACAAAGCGTGCCAGCAATATCCTTTTCGTTTGACAAAAATAAGTGTCGTAGTAGACGGAACTGCAGTTACTCACCTCCGATGCAGAAGGAGGGTGTTTAATGAATAATCGGAGGAGAGTTTCACCACCATCTTTATTTTAGAATTTTCGTCTACCATGAAACGTTAACTGAGAAAAGTGTTTATTCAAACCAATATGAATTTTATTTTCATGAAATAAATATTTAAACTGCATACAGAGAAATAAAGATGTCAATTGATTCAACTAAATCGTATGAATGAATCGTTTGCCTCAACTATCTACATCATTTTTAATTTAACAGAAATAATTTCTAGATTTTATTCAAAATTTAGCTAAATACTTGTAAAAAATAAATTATTTAGTTGTCACCATCATTTATTATACCTAGTTCATTAATAAAAACCTTGTATTTGTGTAAAATAAACACTTTCATATAGGCAAATTTACGCTTGCGACGACCTATCATGTAGATGAAATGTTTATACAGGGTGATAAAAAATTTGAAAAATTCTGAGATTTCTCCACGCGTCGCCAAATAAAAAAATCAAAGAAAGTAAAAATTTTTCTATACCATAGGATAGTACGTAAAAAGTTAAAATAGGGACATGTAAGCCGTTTTTCTCTATCTTGAACCGTTTTCATTGTACAGGGCCTTGAACTTGAAAAATGACGATTTTCACATTTTTATAACTAAAAAACTTCTGAATTTAAACACCAACTGTGAAAGTCAATCTTATTTTCTCTTCTCAGACAATCTAAAAATGCAATAACATAGGAGCATTCCATTTAAAAAAACATAACTTTGATATGCCACTGTTATATGGGACACTCTGTATACTCCAAAATAATTTTAAATTATGGCCATTGTGATCCTGTACTTGAATTTGCAAAATTTTTTTTGAAAAAATCAATCGTTTGGCCCACAGAGACCGCTTCGAATAAGCTGGGACACCCTGTATAGTAAATTATTTTATTGAACTTTTATTAACTATGTACTTGAAAAAAAATTAAAAAAAAAAAACTACTTGGCAAAACAAAGAAACTTTAAACAAAACTAAAAACAAAACTACTGCTAACCTCGCCTCCCCTGCTGACCTCTCCCCCCCTGCTGACCTCTCCCCTCCTGTTGACCTCTTCTCCTTCCGGGGTGGTCCGAATGGACACATTTCCACGTGTCCTAGTAAGGTGGCTGCGTGAATCCGACGATGATATTCCCCCCGGTTCCGGCGAACAGTAGGGTTGCCCCGCAGGACCAGACGTCGGCGAGGTGGTCGTAGAGCTGCCCCCGGACTACTTCGGGGGCCGCAAATCTCGGGGTCCCGGCGGGCCCGTGCCAGTGTGGTGTGCAGGGCTTGACCCACTCGGTTGAGCTGAAGCCGTCCAGCTTCACCACCATGGACGGCCCGGTTCCACATACTAGGACGTGCGCCGGCTTGACGCGGTGCAGCACGCCCGTCACATGACAGAAAGCTAGGGCTTTCATCATACCCACGACTAAGCCGCCCAGCTCAGTTAGGGTCACCGCGCCGCGCATCGCCACACGCTGATGGAGGTCGGATTCGGCCAGTTCTTTGATAATTACGGCGACCTGCCGATATCGGTGGGC
This sequence comes from Malachius bipustulatus, assembly GCA_910589415.1. NCBI lineage: Eukaryota > Metazoa > Arthropoda > Insecta > Coleoptera > Melyridae > Malachius > Malachius bipustulatus. The sequence continues at coordinate 6,530,473 of OU342634.1, forward strand.
TTCCAATAAGCGGTTGATGTGGGGATGTCGGAGGAGCAGCCCGCACACCTGCTCCCTGAGGACGGCGACTTCGTTGCCGGGGTGGAGACGCACCATCTTCACCGCCACTTCTTCGCCGTCTCCTTTCCGGGTACAGCGGCGGACGCAGCCGAAGGTTCCCTCTCCAAGCACGACACCCGCGACAAAACGGTTGCTGAACGGCGGGGCTTCCCACTCGGGGTCGGCGCTCATCGGCACCGGTGCTGGGACGGTCGCGGACATTGTATACCTAAGACATAAGAATAACTAAATATACTCGGTTGACGATGTTAAATGTTTAAACGGTTACGGACGTGAAGGGGAAGGACGGTGGGGTTATTCTTCGGGCCTCTGTGCGGGGTCGGTGTCGGCGTCGATGTACGGTTTCAGATCTTTAACGTGAATTCTATGGAGACGCCGGCCGGCCTCGTCCTTCAGCTCATATACTACGGGTGATCTGCCTTTGATGACGGTATACGGGCCGGCGAACTTGGGCGCTAATTTGGCGGCAAAACATTTCTCTCCTGAAGAGCGGTGGTGCTCCTTACGCATGACTTTGTCCCCCACATGACATCTCCAGTCGCGATGTGTAAGGTCATAGTACTTTTTTTGTTCGGTACTAGCCTGATTCAGGTGTAAACGCACCAGCTGATAGAGTTCACGTAACTCCTGTAGGCGTTGTAGTCGGGGGGAATGATCGCACCCGGTTTGTTCGGCAGCGGTTTCTTCGACGGCGGGGAAAATGATGCTCGGTACTCTCGGTTCTCTTCCCAAGTTCAAAAACGCCGGGCTATACCCGGTGGACTCGTGCTTCGCCGTATTGTACGCCATAGATAGTTCGGGGATGCGTACGTCCCATTTTCGGAGGTCGGCCCCGCAGAATTGAGCGATCATCGTCTTCAGCGTTCGGTTTTGGCGTTCGACCGGGTTACACTGCGGGGAGTAGACGGGGGTCAATCGGTGTTTAATATCCCAGTCCTCCAGGAATTCTTCAACAGGTCGTCCGACGAACTGGCGTCCGTTGTCTGAGATCAGCGTCTTCGGGCAGCCAAATTTGACTATCACGGTTTCTAATAACATTCGGATGATCGGGGCGGACGTTGCGGCTCGGATGGGGCGGCATTCCATCCACTTAGTGAAGCGGTCTTGCACTACCACGGCGTAATTGTTCCCTTTTGCTGTCCGGGGCAAAGGGCCGATCAGATCTATGGAAACCACCTCCCACGGGCTGCTGATTGGGGTCGGCTGCATGAGTCCGGGGGCTTTTTGCTGTGAGGGCTTGAAGCGCTGGGAATGTTGGCAGTCCCGGACATACTTAGCGGCGGCTCGAAATATTGCAGGCCAATAATACCTGCCGGCGAGACGCGCGCATGTCTTGGCAACTCCCAGGTGTCCCGCGGTGAGCGCGTCGTGGTTTTCTTCCAGGATTTGACTACGCAGGGAGGCTGTGACACACAGCTTCCACTCTGCGTCGGTTCCTGCTTCAAACGGACGGCTGAGGTCGGATAGGCGGCGTTGCAAGCGGTCCTCCTGGATCCGGTAGTCCGGGAAGCTTCCTGGGTCCCGTACAACTGCTTCCCGCTTCTTCACGTACCAGGCATCCATTTTCTCCCGCTTCTCGGTCTCTGCGACGCAGATCTCTTCTTCGGTGTTCGGTTTGTCGGTGGCATAACGGGACAAGAAGTCAGCCACCTTGTTAGATGCTCCCTTCCGGTAGACGACCTCGAAATCATAGGCCTGCAAGCCTAGTGCCCAGCGGGCCACACGTCCAGAGGGCGACTGCATTAAATGCAAGTAACGGAGGGCCTGATGATCAGTAATGACGGTGAATCGGTATCCCTCCAGGTAGGGCCGCATTTTCTGCACCCCCCAGACGATCGCTAGGCATTCCTTCTCGGCCACGATGTACTTGAGCTCGGCGCCGTGTAGGGTCCTGCTGGCATACGCGATTTCCTTCTCGCCGTCGTCGGTTCGCTGAGTGAGGGCAACCCCTATTCCCGTGTCCGATGCATCGGTCTGTAATGTGAACGGCTGGCTGAAGTCCGGACACGTCAGGACTGGGGCCTCGGTCAGATGTTCTTTCAGAGCGGTCTTGATCGGTTCCCCAGCTCCATCGCTGCGCTTTCTTGAGCAACCGGGTCAGGGGCGTCGCAATTTGAGCGTAATTGGGGATGAAGCGGCGATACCACCCTGCCATACCCAAAAATCGGCGGAGCTGACGCACGGTCTTGGGGGCGGGCACATCCCGGATGCACTGCACCTTGTCCGGGTCGGTGGAGATCCCTTCGGCCGTGACAACGTGCCCCAAATATTTCAGCGACCGAAGACAGAAATGGCACTTCTCGGGGTTCAATTGCAGGTTCGCTCGCTTTAGGCGACGGAAAACTTCTCGTAAGTTGTCTAGGTGCTCCTCGAAAGTCCTCCCCAGGACGATGATGTCGTCCAAGTGGGCGAAAGCGAACGGATCGGTCTCCGGCCCCAAGACACGGTCGAGACACCTCTGGAACGTAGCACCCGCCGAATGCAGCCCGAACGCCATGACTCTAAATTGAAACAGGCCGCGCCCCGGCACCGTGAAAGCCGTAACGGGGCGGCTATCGGGGGTCAGCGGTATCTGCCAGTACCCCGGCTTCAGATCCAGGCTGGAAATATACCGTGCCTCTCGCAGCTTATCTAAGATCGCCGAAATATACGGTAACGGGCAAGCATCTTTTTCCGAGGCGTCGTTCACTTTTCGGGAGTCTATGCAGAATCGGGGCGTCCCGTCCTTTTTGCAGACTATCACCACAGGGGAGTTTCAGGGACTGTTAGATGGCTCAATAACTCTTTCGGCGAGCATACGGTCGACCTCGGTGTTAGCTATGGATAGGAGCCTCGGGTTCATAGGGCGGTACCGTTGCTTGATGGGCTCAGAGTCTTCAGTTTAATGCGGTGACTAGCCATGTCAGTAGTACCTTGGATCTTCGCAAATTCGGCCAACTCCCTTTCGAGAAACTCGTCCAACTGGCAACGCTGTTGTGTAGGAAGATCGCATATTAGCGCTGGCGCTGGCGCCTCGGGCGCCGTATCGGTCGGCTGCACTACTGCTACAGAAGCGCCTAATAAGGGAGACGCGCTTGCTGGTCTTCTCCGAGCCGCGTTCGAGCGGGAGCGGGGACGATTGCGCCGCTTGCGCGAGACGATGTCGGCTGTTCGCCGAGCGCAGGCTCCGTTGTCTCGTCGGGCACAGCAGCAGTCCGTGAACGTCGGACCCGGAACAGCTGACTCGAGGCTGCGGCAGGGCCAGACACCCTTATCGCTCGACGAGGTCGATGACCTTTCCTGCCGGCGAGCGGGCGGTCGCTCGTTCTATCGGCAGGGTTGGCGGGTTGAAGCGACACGGTATCTTGGTCGGTCGGCGGCTGACGGTGTTGGCATTCTGAAGAGGCCAAAGCGAGGTTGCCAGACGTCGCAATAACTCCGGATTCGGCCGAACGACATTCGGTGACGTTGTTCGCCTTCCGTCGGTCGTTTCTCGTCGGTATGGCGCGGAGAGGATATCTTTGTCCTTTGACACGCACCTCTTGCGTACCCAGGTCCAGTGAAAAGTCGGTACAGCCCAACGTGTCCATACCTGGGACCAGATCCACCGGCAACGTTGGCAATGCCAGGCCTGCTACTTGCAATTTCCCTTGTCCGATGATCAGCTTTAGCAGGAACGTCTCTCGGATCGACACAGAGGTGCCGTCGGCGACCCGCGCCGAGGTTTCTTGGTACTTACGGGCGCGGACTCCGTTCTCTCGGCAATGATGACCCAGTCGAGCTCGCGAGATGGCTCCGTGACGCCTACACAGCCTCTGCGTTGCGGTGATGTACTGGAGCACGTCTTCGTAGGGCCCCTGGACACTGTGGCTGATCTCAGTCTCCAGGTGGAATAAATAATCGTTCCTCTGAAAATAATTACGGAACGCTTGGAGAAAGCCAGACCACGTCGTCATCACCATCGAGTTGTTTCGGTACCAGGCTAAACACTCGCCTTCCAATAAGAGGGGCATGGCTCGGAGCATGCGCGCCTCACTCACCCCGTATATCTCCCAGAGTTCTTCCAACCTCTCCAGGAAGTCGGCGGCGTCGCTTCGGCCGTCGTATCTCAGGTTCCAGGCTGACAGGTTCGGGGGGTCTAACGGCTCGGTACGACTTTGAACTGGCGGTGTGGGGGCGGGAACTAAAGGCGTCATTGTGAAGAAGGTCGAAGTGGGCGGCGCGAACATCTGCGCGCCGGATGGCGGAAGCACGGTCGGAAACGGCGGCTGTTGACTGCGTGGCACGGTTCCGGGGAGGAAGTAGGTCGTTGCTGAGGCCGGCACGAACTTGGGAGGTGCCCAGAGGTTCCCACGTCATCACATTCGGCGGCGAGACGGCGGCTGGGGGCGGATGGGTGGTGCTCCCGGCCGCGGTCAGTTACAAAGCGTCGGGCTAAAATTGTTTTTTTAAAAGAAAACTAAAACTCTTATTTAACCCTTTATTTCGCTTTGGACCCTTGAAAAGTATATTTAGTTTCGGTGGTATAAAGGATTGACAAATCGACCGGTCCGAACAAACACAAGACAAGAAGTGGCGATCAACTAGGTTCAAGCCTCTCGCTACAAATAATTACGCTGATTAAACATTTACCTACGGTGGTTTTATATTTCTATGAAAGTCAGCCGTTTCAGCTACATAATTCCTCCACCCTTAAAAGGAAACTTTGGGGGTTGAACAAAGTTGACGTTACAAAAATTATTTTGTTTGCTAACAATAATTATTATCAATAGACCGGTTAATTATCTTAAATCTAAATACAATTAATATTCACTTAAGGCGTGTTCCGTTTTGTTACCGAAGTTACAGAAGACAGTTGACAGCTATAATCAATATGTAATCAAAAGTAACTTGGAATAAAAGAACGCAAAACTATTATAGACTTCTGTCATTTTTATAATAATTTATAAAACTTAACTCAAAACAAATTAGGTTTACTACCGTATTGATTTCATGTTTTATGTTATAAAGCTATGAAAATGAATGGTAATAACGATGCGAATATTTTTTATTTGTTGATGCTGGATTCGTCATCTTCAGGCGACTCTTCTGATGATTAACAGGTTGTAGGACCAAGGGAGGAGTATGTTACGTTTGAATAGTTTTTTTTAGAATTCGTTAATCTTTAAGAACGATATCTAGTCCCAGAAATAAATACAAAAATTGTCAATGTTTATGTCGTAGGAATGCCTCACATAATAAATTATGTACAAGAAGTGGTTGATAACTTTTTGTAAATGAAAACCTTTGGAGGGTGGTTCTTGGCCAAGGGGGTGGGCGTAGGGTGACGGGCAGTTTGTTGTCATTAGATAAAAAGCGATTTGGACGCGTTATTTCCGACCCGGGGGTATTAGAACGAAGATTCTAAAAAAGGGGGTGTTTTTGACCAATAGGGGGTGAACGCAACCCGAAAAAGAAATTTAGCCTATACGCCATAGTGTTCAGCACCCTCGAAAACAGGGGGCGAAAATGGTTTCGTTGCGTCTGATAAAATTCTGGTGTTTTCCGACTCATAGAGACCAGAATGCAGAGCAGTCAGCAGATTTTTCCGTTTGTCTTATACCTACCATATTTTTTATTATCAATTTTTTCCTCACTATAGGCACACTTTATGGAGAATGTGCTATTTTTACATAAAAAAATTGCAGAATTTTCATGTCGAGAAAATTTATCGTTTTCAATCAAAACACACTTACACCCGTATTCACAAACGATATTTTCCTAAATAATTACGTAATCAATTATACCCATCTCACTCTAACGCATAGAAACTGCATATTATTTCCATCCCATTTATTTAATTATTTTCGGAATATTACAGGACAGAAACGCTTTGTGAATACGGGCCTTACGCGTTTTTTAAGACATCGTAAACTATGATATTTCAATTAATAATTTTTATAATAAATAATGAATTTTATGAAATTTATGAAACTTTCTTAAAAAATGAAAAGGGACTTTTTGAGAATCTTTTGTGGTTAAAATGTGGTTTTTATTGAACGCTGCTCTTTTATCGCTGCATGTGATAGAAGGACTGGACAAAAATACCATAATTATTCATGATTTTGAAAAACCTTTCGGTGCGTTTTTATTGAAAATTATACATTCGTCTCGACATGAAATAAGTATAACCTAATTATGTATAAATAACGTATTATCCATAAAGTTGACCCGTAAAGACGAAAAGATTAATAAAAGAAATTCATACCCCCACCACAAGTTATACAGAACTTATCGCGGTGAAAGCACGATCACTTCTGTAATTTCTTGTAACTTCGTGCGGCGTTCCGTAATATTATAATTTAATTACCGAAACGCATTTCGGAACGGATTTCTGTGACTTTGGTTACTTTGGTAACTTCGGTAACAAAACGGAACACGCCTTTAATGTTAATATTACGATTAGATGGTGTAGGAAATGCAGGTTGCATTTCGACATCATCTGTTGCATTACAGCCAGATTTTCCAACCATGTTTTTATACATGTTCATGAGGTTGGTTCTAAAGTATATTATAATAACAATAAAAATAATAATGATTAAAATAGTAAACACTGGAAAATTGGAATGTGTCCACAAAGTGTCACTGGACATTAATGACACTGGTTCACTAGCGTCTTGGTCTAAGGTTAATTTAGACAGCTGATCGAGGTCAAATGATTTAAGGTTTAACTGAATTGGTTTCACATGCGACACGTTTTGAACGATTGGTGGTAGGTACACTGGTTCTTCTGATATTTCACCTTCCAGGTTGGCTTACTCGAAGTTCTTGGTTGTGAACTTACACGAGTAGGGGACATTAATTAAATAAGTACCTTTCAGACGGTGGACTTCTTCAATTCCGCATTTTTCATGCAACAAGGTCTCGGTGGGTGCAATGATGAGATACTTTTGATCACTGATGGTTTCGACCAGTATACCAGATATCTGTACTCGAACATGATTACATTGAGGGTCTTCCTTAACACGAAGGAGGTTTTGGATGCAAGTGTCCTGCTGGTAATTCTTCTCGATGTTGGAGGATTTGCAGAAATATTCTTCTTGTATCTTGGGACATCTGGTTTTCAAGTAGTATGTGTGTTCATCCGTCATTGCCACGTAGGATGTTGGAGGGATAACAATAGTGGATTCGGCGGTAGGTACAGAATATAAGTGATACATGTCATAGGTGACAGGATTAAGTAAAATAACATGCAAAAGAAATACAGCGTGTTCTTCGGAAACATAATAATTAACTGATATACTTCTGGTGAACAGAACGTTGTCGTAAGAGTAGTAATTATTATTATCGTGATACCTCGATAGTTCAACCTTCATTGAATTTATAGATTTTTAATCTATTATTGACAAGTGCAATGTATTAAGTGAAGCAAAGCTGATGGCAGTTAGAATTCTTTCAACACTTTGCGTTAGGTCAAGTAAACTAATTTTGAATAATGTTATGGCATTGATAAACTGTTGGTCTTCACCTCTGACCATTCTTATGCATTCTTCAATTCTGTGAAAATTTGTTGACATGTTTCTAACGGTGTCTTGATATTGCCGAATTAGTTGCTTATTTAATGACAATTGTTTGTTGAAATGTCTTAGCATATTTTCTTGATTAAGTTTAATTTCCTCGATTGCTTTATCGTAACGAGCGCCATCAGAGGCGTCCAGGTTTCCGGATATAAATTTGAATACCGAACCTAATGCGTTCAGAATACCTCTTTTCGGTCTCGCTGAGTTTTCTAACAAGTCGGGAGTAAAGTACTTAGCAAGGATTTTAATTTATTACATTGATTTTGCACATATTCCAAATCAATGACTTGCGCAATTGTTAGCTTACCTTTTGTTTTACTACTGAAGTCGCTAATATGACGTTCTAATTCGAGAACCTTGGTTCCTAACTCTTTTATCGGGTAGTTGTGGATAAAGGTATGGTGGGAGTATTGAACTCGCGCTGGGCCTAGTTTAAGGGGTAGTATTCCGGGATTATGATCTAGGGACTTAATTTAAATTTTGGGCTTCGTCACTTGAGCACGGCTGGGGACTGTTTTCGCTACTACTAGGAGCATCTGAAACAAAAGGGTGTTTCGCTTGGAATTTCCTGATGGGTTTTAATTACTTCTACCACATTGGTAGATGTAAGTTCTTCATACATTAGGAATTTCGAAAAATTGTCAATACATGTTAGGTATTTAGTTTTGTTGCAAGAGAAGATATCCATATAAACTATATGAAAAGGTGTCGTTGGTGTAAAGGTAGTTTCTAGTTTATACTTAACTGGATGTCTCTCGTATTTGGTCTGTTGACAGATTACGCAATTATTTACATGTCGTTGACAGTCAATTGAAATATTGGGCCAGTAATACAGTCTCTCGATTTCGGTTTTTAATTCATGAATTCCTCTGTGCGATGTTTTATGTAACCTATCCATGATTTCGCGCTGTTGTTTTTCGTCATCTGCGTCTTAGATTAGTGAAAACAAATTTGGTATCGTTGGAAAAGTTTTCATTAATTATGGTGGCTAGCTTTTCATACATGCGATCATCTGGTGAGTGTATCGCAGTAGTAATATGAGGATTGACATATTCTTTTAACAAATTTAACACTTCGTTCTTATAATTATTTGCGGTAATTTGCAAATCAATTCTGTCTTTGTTAAATGGTTTCAACATTTTAAATTTGGGTTCGTTACCTAATCTGAAAATGAACTGTTTTTTAAACAAGTTAAGCGGTTTTTCAGTTATTAATAATTCTGCAGAGATGTCATTTTCCTGCGAGTGCACCGTGTTATTATCTGCGGTAGCTGGTCTTGTCTCGACATTAACGGGGGATTCGGTTTCAGGCTGCATGTTCTGCGTTGAGAATGGAGATTTAATTTTTATGTCTGATAAAATTTTTATCTTGGCTTTTGGAGTTTCAGACGGGAGTATGCTACTTATGTCTTCGAGGTCGTCTAACTCTGCTAGAGGACGTTCGTTGACATCACCAGGCTGTGCGAATAATGACAGCAAATCGTCAGGTGTTTCGAGTACATTGACGGGGTGTGCTTCTAAACGTGACAAAAAGTCGGCATTTGTGTTCATCTTACCCTTTTTATATTCGATAATATTATCGTACTCCATCAATTTAAGGGACCATCTAACTAATCTAGAGGTGGGCTCCTTCATATTGAAGAGCCACTTTTGTTTGTGGTCCGACATAATCTTGAACTTATGCCCGTATATATATGGTCGAAATTGACTGGTTGCCCAAACTATTGCCAGGCATTCCTTTTCAATAGTCACATAATTCTTTTCGTGATCGTTAAGGGCTCGCGATATGTACGCGATAGGTTTTTCTGCGCCATTGGGCCCATGTTGTGCCAAAACTGCGCCAATTCCTACGTTTGAGGCGTCGGTGCAAATTAAAAACTCCTTACTGAAGTCCGGGTAGGCAAGAACTGGTTCATTACACAACAATGTCTTAATGGTCTCAAAGGCATGAATAAATTTTGGTGTACTTTCTACCTTGGCTCCCTTCTTTAGACATTCCGTCAAAGGTTTTGCGATGGTAGCATAGTTCTTTATGAACTTGCGGTAGTAACCGGAAAGGCCTAGGAAGCTTTTTACAGCTTTAGGGGTAGTAGGAATTCTAATGTCTTTTATCTTGTCAATCAGTTTTGGGTTTGGCCTTATGCCATCTGTCGTTACGATGTGGCCCAAATATTCTATTTCTTTCAGGAAAAATTCAGACTTGTCGAGTTGGACTTTGAAACGATGTTGACGTAGTTTCTCAAGGACCTGCCGTATATTTTCTAGGTGTTCGTTTACGGTTCCGCCGAAAATGATAACATCATCTAGGTATACTAGACATACTTTATCCAAAAGTCCTCTTAAGACTTCACTCATAACGCGTGCGAAGCACGCAGGCGCGTTACGTAACCCAAAGGGCATCCTTAAAAACTCAAAGTATCTATTTTCGGTAGAGAAGGCAGTTTTAAATCTGTCTTCTTCGCTGATTTCTATCTGGTGATAGCCAGATTTTAGATCGATTTTTGAGAAAAATTTAGAATGTCCCAAAATGTCCAGAATGTTGCTTATGTTTGGTAGGGGATACTTGTCCTCAACTGTTATCTCATTAAGCTTTCGGAAATCAACAACCATGCGCCATTGTTTCTTTCCGTCTTTGTCTTCCTTTTTAGGGACTAAGAAGACTGGAGCCGAATAAGGTGAAGTACTATTCGTAATGATGTTTTGTCGTAAAAGCTCCTCCGTTTGGCGATTTACTTCCGCCTTTTGGAAGTGTGGGAATCTGTATGATTTAGCAAAAACTGGTGTTTCAGATGTTAAAGGAATTTTGTGTTTAACTATCGACGAGAACGTTAATTTGTCGTTTTCCTGATAGAAAACATCTGCGTAATCTTTCAAGATTTCGAAAGTTAGTTTTTCTGTTGTCAAAATTGAGGTGTTGTAATTTATTATCTACGCGATCGAAAAATGAATTCAAATTTTGGTGTTTTTGTTGTGCATAACACACATTAACTTCCTTTAAATTTATGTGTTGAGCTAAGATCGGTTTTTCTAAGGTTAACGTATGTGATTGATTATCATCAGTTCTCAATAGAGGGACTTTGACCTGAAAGTTTTCGGCTTCTGCTATATGTTCGGGAATTTCGTAGTGTCCTAATTCCTGTTTGGGAATTAATACAGTACCCTTTTTTATATTTATTGGCATAGTCACTCGGGATTGTTTAGATTCGACCTGGGTATGAAAATAGCTAATAGACGGGGGTTCATATCTGGAATAAATCGTGTTCGAATCCATTGAGTAAAATTTTACCTCTTTTGTAATCGAGTACCATGTTTAGTTCTTCAAGAGTTTGAGTTCCTAATAACATATCAAAATGTTCATGGAAATTTACCACATAGAATTTTAAAAATTGTCCGGGATGAAAGAAATCAGTTCTCACAGTTTGATTATGGTTTGACTGATTTAAAATTGATTTGATGGTAAAATTTTCATTACTAATATCATCTCTAAAGTATTTATATGCTACTTTGGGAGTGATTAATGAATTTGTAGCTTCGGAATCAAATAAAATTTTAAGTCCTTCGATGTCTAGGTAGGGTAAACTGGACTTAATTATATTGTGATTTGTCTCAACTATTCGGTTTCCGAGGCGAAAATTTTCGTTATCAGAATATGAAAGATTAGAGTTTTCGTACTCTTACTTACTAGGAGTAGCAATTGTGAAATTTTCAATTTGATTTGTTATTTCAGAAATTGGAATATCGGGTGCCTGAGTATTATTGAGAATGCTCTCTACGGGAAGTTCATGATTTAAATTTGAAAATTGTTGAGAATTTTCTAACTGTGATTCTTCTGAATCTGAACTATATTCAACAATTATTACTCTTTCTGGGTTCTCAGACATATACACAATGTTTGATTGAAAATAAAATGATGCAAAAATTATAACATTTCGACATTTGTTTATAATATACGTATCAAAAGAACAAGCAATATTTATTTATGCAAATATATGAAAGGTAAATTGGTAAAAAAAATGGTAAAAGGAATCGTGACTTACTACTTATTAGTTGCTGTAGTATTCCCTAATTTATGGAACGTTGGTGTGGAGTCCTCGAAGTGAACGAGGTTGCTCTATTGCTGCTGCGGTGTGGAAGACCTCGATGTTGACGGGGGTTGCTCGTCTGTTGCTGGATGGGAAGACCTCGTTAACGGGGTTGCTTCGATTGGCTGGACAGGGAGACCTTAATGTCACGGGGTTGCTTCTCGTTGTTTAGTAAAGAGACCTCGATGTTACGGGGCTCTTGGATTTTTCTCTCACAGCACGGACGTGTCACTCACTCGAATTTACACTTCCGATTTTACGCGTTTTGAGATTTTTCGAAAAATCCGCACGACTGCGCCAGGTACAAAGCGTCGGGCTAAAATTGGTTTTTTAAAAGAAAACTAAAACTCTTATTAGTGTATTTTTTAACAAAAAAATACACTATTGAGGACGACATCACTTTTCGAAAATCACCCAAACTCATCAAATGTCCACCGATCATGACCCCCAGATCACGAAAAAGTGGTTTTCCAAAATTCACCTGCCCACGATATATATATATTTATATATTTATATATTTATATATTTATATATATATATATATTTCTCCAAAATCACGATTTTTCGATTTTAAAAACGCTCCTGTAGCTTTATCTTTCAAGATTAGTGAACGAAATTTTGGATTCTTGTAAAGCTTGGGAATGACTTTAGATTTTCGTTGAAAAAAAATCCAAAAGTCACGTTACTTCTACAGGGTGTCCTTTCAAAGTTCCCCAAATCCGGTCCTTGAGGCACGGTTTCTGGCCGCAGTTTTCAATCTAGGGGGCTGAAATTTTTGTGAGAGTAAGATGTCCACAAGGAGTGGTCTGGTATTGCACTTGAGCAAAATCGGCCGAGCCGTTTCAAAATGGCGGCCATTTGAATTTTTTGAACATTAACGGAAAATTGACAATTTTTTGAACCATTGTATGAGCAAGATGGCAAAAAAACTTTGAAATCAAATTAACAGGATTTGAAGAAAATTATTGGAAATTTGAGTTAATGCAATAAAATTAGCATATTTTCCATTAATAAGCCAGTGTCGTGGGTAGGAAAAAGGGTGAAAATGTGTCAATTCTATAACCGTTTATGAGTCCATTTTTGAAGAAGTTGAACTGAAATTTTCCATTTTTTTTTGCTTTAACATATAATTTGATGTCTTAGCTTCAATTCGCCTCGATTGATGTAGCACTTTAAACGAAAGATAAAAAAGTTTTTCGCTTGTGCAAAATTAGCTTACACTTATATAAAATTATTAAATCGATGAAATGGTTCGCAATTTCTTTTTTATTTTTTTTCACATTCAATTATGAATGGTTCTGAAAATTAGAAAAGCAATCGCAACGACAATTAAATCACCTACATGCAGGTGAAAAAAGTATTCAAATTGGTTTTTTAATAACTAAGATATGACCAGTTTAAAAAATAAAATGAGTAGATGTAGGTACCTGACGTACTACATATATCTACCCCATCATCACTACAAATTCGAAACGCACCGTGTGGCTCAGTTTGTTACATCCTTGACTAGCTAACTGTTGGAGCGGGTTCGCATCCACGAGAGGATCATTCTTTTTTTTTTGTAGGTAGGTGGAGTTTTCCCAAAAAAAAATCGGATTATTTTTCATTAAATTCATTATAAAAAAAAAAAACAGGAAGAAAATATTTATTATTGAATCGCATAAAAATACACTATTTCTGCGATTGATGCGCAAGAAGGTTTTTAACTCTTTATTTCGCTTTGGACCCTTGAAAAGTATATTTAGTTTCGGTGGTATACAGGATTGACAAATCGACCGGTCCGAACGAATACAAGACAAGAAGTGGCGATCAACTAGGTTCAAGCCTCTCGCTACAAATAGTTACGCTGATTAAACATTTACGGTGGTTTTATATTTCTATGAAAGTCAGCCGTTTCAGCTACATAATTGGTCTCGCCCTAGGCCGGTGGATTCGGGCGGGGCTTCGTGATCGACCTAAACCAATTTACCAATAGACGGCGCTTCTCGTCGACGGTTCCCTCGACTGGGGGCCCCAATTTTGCCAACTCTCGGTCCAGGTCTTCCTTCTTCAGTTTGTAGATCCATGAAGTGCGGATTTCCGGGGCGTCGGAATCAGCCAGGCAATTGAACGGGTCGAATTCGGAGCTGGTTTCAACGGTGGTCCCACAGGCGCCTAGCTGGTCTTCTTCTCCTTCGTTCTTCGACATCTCCGACGGACTTTATTATTGCCTTTCAAAAAATAAAAGGCGAAGACAAGCGGATACTCGGGCGACAAAATCTATGTGACGTTCTCGGGCTCGCTGGGAAATTCACGGATCATATGCAGATGGAGTTCGACGGATTGCTTGGGCGCCAGATTTTTATTAAGGGTTTACTCCCTGGGGAAAATGTTCTCGCTAAATATTTCCCAATTGCCTGAGTCACACAGGTGATACGTTTATCGTATCCTTGTCCCTAAAGGCAGCTCAATGGAGAAACGGAAACGCCAGGGGTCAGATGAAGTTATCACCGAAGACGATGTGTTCAATGGAACGGGCTTTAATTGCTCACTGAACGTCCCTTGTGCCTTCCCGTGGAGCGGAGATGTGAGCGAGGCGAATATGGGTGGTGCCGGTGCTGGTGCTGGTCGGTGTGCGAGCGGCGAGCGGCCGACAGATTGCCTGCTTGTGAGAGGACGGCGGTGCTGGTGTTGGCGGTCTGGTTGGGTATTATAATTTCTACGAGAGGGTTTCTTACCTTTTCCTTCACTCTCGGTTAATTTATGACGGGTCGTCCGGTCAATTGAGCGGAAAATCACAGTAAAACAGAAAGGCCCAAATTTTTATCAATCATTCAGCCGTATTCCCTAACTCAAATCGAGTCGAGATCGGAGATGATAGAGTCGACGTGACGTAAGTCGACCGGTTTGGTATTCCCTAACGTAATCGAGATCGAAATCGAAAGCAAAAACCGAAGCCACGCGATCGAAATCTACTCGATAGCCGATGTGTGGTCGACGTCGTCGCGGAGCGATCGAAATTGACATCAGACATGCGCAGATCATCATGGAAGTGTAGTTCACGAAGATCAAATTTGCGGAATATTTTAATTATCAATTTACGAGATTTTAATGTTCCTCATTAAAAACTCATTTAATTCTACTTAACCATATAGTACATAATATATAACAACGGAAAACAGGAAGTCTTTTCACCCATTTCACCGAATTTTCACCTTTTACCACGGATGCACTGGTGGGAGTTGCAATTGCTGAAGAAATTGAAAGAATAATTGAAATGTAAGTACCTGTTTATTATATTGTAAGTTCTTTGTAGTTAATTATTTATTATTATAGGCAATTATTTAGATTGGAAAGACGTACTTTGCGAGACGCAAGTAATCCGTTTGAAATTCCCGAGGGTATCGATTCCCTAAAGTTCTTCTTTTTTGAAACACCTGCCATTTTTCTTATCAATAGCAGATTAATATTATTCTGAATGAAGTTCGACAGGAAACACAAGAACACAACACAACACAAAACAACCAAGGAAATGAGAGTTGTAGACTGAACGTTTTTCTCCCGTTTTCCGTTGTTATACAGCGTGTTCAGCTAAGGGTACGGAGCGGCCGTATCTCCGGAACTATACGTGCCACGACTTTGCGGTAAATTTTTTTTATACAAAGTGGGCCAAGAAACTTCGTTTAAAAATATTTTCAAACTCGAAATTCCACCGCTAGGGGGCGCAAGCTCTATGCTGTTTCGAAAAATCGTTGATATCTCAACAAAAATCATATACAATGTGGGATGTAAGGAGACTTTTCGAAATCTTCGCATAATTGCCTGCAGTTGTTACTTAAACTTTTTTTTTTCTAGTTGCTATGGTAACGGCGTGGTTAGTCAAAACATTGTTTAATTTTGAAAACACGTCAAATCAGCATAGGCTCAATCGAATTTAACAAGTGACGGCTTATTTTAACCGGCTTTTAATTTTGATTCAAAGTAACTAAAAATAAGAATGATAAAGTTTTTAAGTAAGTCGCCAGGGGGTGCTATTTCAAAAAATGTACTTCATATTCGGTTTTTTCAAAATTTTCAAATACAACCCTATAGATTCTTTTGGTCTATTTGATAGACAATTAGATGGTAAAAGTGAGTCTGAAAACCAGAAGTCGCTAACTTTATCCGTTTTGAAGTTATTGCAAAAAAATCAGCAACAGTGTCAAAATGACAGCGTTTATTTAAATCTCAAAAGAAAATCTTCTTCGAAACGGATGTTACAATTCTAATAAGGACTAACTAATTTACTAAAACTAATAAAGAATAACTCATAGATAACATAATTAAACAAAAGAAAAACATATCACAAAATTAGTAAGTAAATAAATTTAATTTATCGCATATGTTCAAACTGTCTTCCGTCATTTTCAATGCAATGATTTACTCGTCTTTCAGTCGAAAATACAGCAGTTTCTATTTCAGCTCTTGAGATGCTGTTTATTGCAATTGAAATTCGATCTATCATATTCTCCCTTGTCGTTGGTTTCGTTTCATAAACGATGTCCTTTATTCTACCCCATAAATAAAAATCCATGCAGGTTAAGTCTGGGGACCTGGCAGGCCAGCGAAACAAACTGCTCCGACCAATCCACCGGTTGGGAAAATGAATATTTAAAAAATTTTGCACAATACGAGAATAATGGGCTGGGCATCCATCGTGCTGGAGCCACATGTTTATTCTTGTTGCTAAGGATACATTTTCTAGTAATATTGTCAAATGGTTTTCCAGAAATTGTAAATATGTTACACTGCTTAAATTTCCTTCAAAAATATGCGGACCAATAATCATTCCATCGATTATGCCACACCAAACATTAACGCTCCAACGATGCTGGTTATCAACTTCACGCATCCAGTGTGGGTTCGTGTCGGACCAGTAATGCATGTTACGAAGGTTCACTCTGCCGTTGTTGGTAAAAGTGGCTTCGTCTGTCCATAGTACATTGGGTAAAAATTGGGGGTTTCCTTCAATCATGTTATTGAGCCAGTGACAGTAATTTAATCTTGCATCAAAATCATTCGCAGTTAATGCTTGGTGTAACCGAACATGATACGGATGCATGGCGTTTTCTGCAAGAATTTTGTGCACTGTCCCAATTGAGATTCTTGAATCTCGAGCAATCTGTCTTATGCTTGCATGGGGATTTGCGTGAACATAAGCTAGCAGGTCAACAATATTGTCTTGTGTTCTTACCAGACGTTGCCTTCGAAGAGATGTTACTGGATGGACTTGCCCAGTTTGTCTCAATCGACGGGCTAAACGCAGGAAAACTTCTCTCGAGTAGTGTCGTCTAACAGGGTAGCGCAATGCATAATCTCTTGACGAAATAGTAGCATTTTCAAAACATTGGAAAAACACGGCTAGCATATCGTATGCTTCTTCATTTGTAAACGACATTTTTAACGTAAAGCAGACGTCTGCTTGTGTGATTAATAATCAAATAAATATGGGAAAAGTCATTCGAGTGTCATTTTAATTTGACTGATAATATTTTATTTGTTTCATTTTCGTTGTCTCTTTTGTTTCATTCTGTTATCGGTAGTTATAACCAAAGGACATTGATAATTGTTCGAAAAAATTTTATAACAGATTTCGAAAGCTTGTTGTTATAAAATTTTTGAGCATTTGTCAATGTTCGAGGGTTATTCGGATAGAAAATATTTTGCTAATTATAAAATATTAAATATTTGAAACGTCAAAATCGAAATAAATCAATATGTATCCATGGCAATAACGCGATAAAGTGAAAACGGCCAATGGGATCTGTTTTCAGTGTAATATTGGTTGTCTTCATTCACGTGACTTCAAATTAATTGATTTCATTGGATTTCTACTGGAGCAAAAAATTTTCTATTAGATATTCCTTATTAGTGTCGCTTTTTCTGTTATTAGAATAATAGAATCAGATAAGTAGGTATTTACGATCCCATTATAAAAACTTGTCTTGTGTTTTTTACAAAGTGTTGACAAAATAAAAGACAAATCACATAAAATATCTAAAACTACACAACTGTCATCTCCGGTAAGGTTTTCCGAATATTAAAACTGTAACATCCGTTTCGAAGAAGATTTTCTTTTGAGATTTAAATAAACGCTGTCATTTTGACACTGTTGCTGATTTTTTTGCAATAACTTCAAAACGGATAAAGTTAGCGACTTCTGGTTTTCAGACTCACTTTTACCATCTAATTGTCTATCAAATAGACCAAAAGAATCTATAGGGTTGTATTTGAAAATTTTGAAAAAACCGAATATGAAGTACATTTTTTGAAATAGCACCCCCTGGCGACTTACTTAAAAACTTTATCATTCTTATTTTTAGTTACTTTGAATCAAAATTAAAAGCCGGTTAAAATAAGCCGTCACTTGTTAAATTCGATTGAGCCTATGCTGATTTGACGTGTTTTCAAAATTAAACAATGTTTTGACTAACCACGCCGTTACCATAGCAACTAGAAAAAAAAAGTTTAAGTAACAACTGCAGGCAATTATGCGAAGATTTTGAAAAGTCTCCTTACATCCCACATTGTATATGATTTTTGTTGAGATATCAACGATTTTTCGAAACAGCATAGAGCTTGCGCCCCCTAGCGGTGGAATTTCGAGTTTGAAAATAATTTTAAACGAAGTTTCTTGGCCCACTTTGTATAAAAAAAATTTACCGCAAAGTCGTGGCACGTATAGTTCCGGAGATACGGCCGCTCCGTACCCTTAGCTGAACACGCTGTATATACAGGGTGTTGATTTTCAAAGCGGGCCATAGGGGATTAGCATTGCGAATGTGGTTTTTGAGGATTCCTGCTCGCCGTTTAAACTGACAGAAATGGTTTTGGTATCAAAATGAAGCTAAAATTATTGCGCATAACGCTTGACATCAGAAATTAATTTAATTTCACGTTGTTTTCTAAAATTCTTCTGTAAATATTCAAGTAATTGTTAATGTTTAATCACAAAATAGCATGCCTTGTCTAAACAATAACGACGTTTCTACGTTTTGACAATCCAATAATAAAACTTTCTAAATCAGTAGGTAATACTAAAGTCTGGTTCTATTTAACCCTCCTGTTACTGGCTACACTGTAGTAGGTTTTCACCATAAAGACTCTTTCTTGGTTTGTATAAACCCATTTTTAAATAGAACCAGACTTTATTATTACCTACTGACTTCTAAAGTTTAATTATTGGATTGTCAAAACGTAGAAAAGTCATTATGTTTAGGCAAGGCATGCTATTTTGTGATTAAACATTAACAATTACTTGAATTTTTACTGAAGAATTTTAGAAAACAACGTGAAATTAAATTAATTTCTGATGTCAAGCGTTATGCGCAATAATTTTAGCTTCAGTTTGATACCAAAACCATTTCTGTCAGTTTAAACGGCGAGCAGGAATCCTCAAAAACCACTTTCGCAATGCTAATCCCCTATGGCCCGCTTTGAAAATCAACACCCTGTATGTACTATAAGGTTAAGTAGAAAAAAATAAGCTTTTAATGAGTAACAATAAAATCTCGTAAATTTATAATTAAAATAATAATGAGAGATAAATCGCGAAATATTAGAATTTTAATATTTCCAATGCTCCAATAGCTCCAATGGAGGTGCTGGACATCGCGTGTGACACCGACCAACCCCTCCACCGGCCAATACTCACCCCCGAAATGGGTGATTTTTTTTATGTATATGTAGGCCAAACGATGGACTTTTTCGAAAAACTTTTTGAAAATTCAAGTACAGAATCACAATGGCCATAATTTAAAATTATTTTTAAGTATAAAGAGTGTCCCATATGACAGTGACATATCAAAGTTATGTTTTTTTTTAAATGAAATGCTCCTATGTTATCGCATTTTTAGATTTTCTGAGAAGAGGAAATAAGATCGGCTTTTATAGTTGGTGTTTAAATTCAGAAGTTTTTGAGTTATAAACAAGTGAAACTCGTCATTTTTCGAGTTCAAGGCCCTGTACAACGAAATCGGTTCAAGATAGAGAAAAACGGCTTACATGTCCCTATTTTAACTTTTTATGTACTATCCTATGGTATAGTTTGTACTTTCTTTGATTTTTTATTTGGCGACGCGTGGAGAAATCTCAGATTTTTTCAAATTTTTTATCACCCTGTATAAACATTTCATCTACATCATAGGATAGTACATGAAAAGTTAAAATAAGAACATGTAAGCCGTTTTTCTCTATCTTGAATCGTTTTCGTTGTACAGGGCATTGAACTTAAAAAATGACGATTTTCACTACTTGTTTATAACTCAAAAACTTCTGAATTTAAACACCAACTGTAAAAGCCAATCTTATTTTCTCTTCTCAGACAATCTAAAAATGCAATAACATAGGAGCATTCCATTTAAAAAAACATAACTTTGATATGTCACTGTCATATGGGACACGCTTTATACTCCAAAATAATTTCAAATTATGGCCATTGTGATTCTGTACTTGAATTTTCAAAAAGGTTTTCGAAAAAGTCCATCGTTTGCCCTACATATACATAAAAAAAATCATCCATTTCGTGGGTGAGTATTGGCCGGTGGAGGGGTTGGTCGGGGTCGCACGCGATGTCCAGCACCTCCATTGTGCTAAGCATACTCGAAAACGGGGGGAAGGTTTTTTTGCAGGGAAATGGATTGAAGCGCGGTTTATCTCTCTAGGGGGTGATTTTTGGCCGTTTTGAGGGGTTGCGCAACCCCAAAGAGAAATTCTGACAACGGCATCGTGTTCAGCATCCTCGAAAACGGGGGAGGGAAGTAATCTTGTTCCGGCTCAAAATATTTACAATTTTCGGGCTTTTTTCCGACTCACACACGCTACTACTTACTTGTTGTCACTTTACTTGTCATTAGTAGTTCCAAAATCATCAAGCGTCATCCCCACATCGATCCAAGTTACGGAATACGAAAACCCGGTTGAGTCGAAGTTTGTGGGTCGACTTCACTTCGACTAACGAATTCAACTCGATTTGACGCCAGAGTTAGGGAATAAGGCTGATTATGTATTAACAAAGAAGAATAAATTTTTCAAATCCACAGTTTTGCCACCAAAAATAATAAATGTACGTAGCGTCTACACAGAACAAAAATTCTTTCTACATTTGTTAGGGATTGCCGGAAATTTCTCTAAGCGTAAGTTTATTAAAACATCCACGTACGTGACGGGTATAAAAAGCAAAATTATATTATCGGTTCTTACAACCTACTAAAAAAATTGTAAGTTTAATTTTATGGAAACGGCCACGTACGTAACGTGTACAAAGAGCAAAAATACTATTATGGTTATTATTACCTCCTAAAAAAAAAATGCTAAGTTTAAATTTACGAAAATACCCACGTACGTAACGTGTGCAAAAATCAAAATTTCTTTTATGGTTATTACAATCTACAAAAAAAATTACTAAGTTTAAATTTACAAAAACACCCACGTACGTAACGTGTGTAAAAAGCAAAATCTCTTTTGTGGTTATTACCCTCTACTGAAAAAAATACTAAATTTACACTTATGAAAATATATGAACAAAAAGTAAAGTCCCTACCTACAAAAACTGAAAATAATTTATCGAATCTAATTAAATAAAAAATACACTCCCTAAATAACTATCCAAGCATATTATATAAGTACATAAGTACATATAAGTACAAAATTATTTACAACCTGCTATCTAAGGACGGCAATTATTATCGTGAGGCGGCGTTATGTTCTGCTGGGAAAAGACAACAAGCACTTCAAATCAATTTCGATCGGGCCGTAAGAGAACGATGAACGGTCGGTAAGAGTCAGGCTATCCGATCTTAAATATCCGCACGTCGAGGCAGGGCTCTGGGAGAGGACGGGCGTTCCAGGGAACGTGAGGGTTTAACCAAAAAACCATCTTCTCAGGCTACCCAGTCACGAGGGGGGTCACTTACACAGCCTACTCTGACAGCGAGAAATGTTAGTGACCGGTCCCTATATGACCTTTGGAGAAGAGCGGGGGAAAGAGGCTTGATGTTATGACTAGTTTGAAAAAAGGTCGGAATGGAGACAGGGCAAAGCGGCGTAATCAAAATTATGTACAGAATTATGTACAAAATTATGTAGGTATTGACCCTATGGCTACTTATGGCTATGTTGCACTTTAGCGTCATCGGTAAGTCAGGTCTTTGGTCAGGGCAGGGTTTTTTTCCTTCAAATGTCCCTAAAATGAAAAAAAAACTACCCTGACCAATGACCTGACTTACCGGTGACGCTAATAAAGTGCAACATTACCCCTACCTATATCATTGAGATTGTCTGCAGAACGTAGTAGAACGAATAGCATGTGGCAACGCTGAAAGGAGTCAGCCGGTCGCAAGTAGACAACATGTAGTGGGGGTAATAGAGGAGAATTATTATGGAAAGCTAAAAAGCAGTTATACCAAGAACTCTCTATTTTGCAGGATGAAGACAGAACCTGAAGACCCATCACCAGGACCAGATGACCTTCCTGGAGTGCAGGGAGCAGAAAATGTGACATTAAAAGAAGAAAAAATCGACATTGAGAACCACACACCGGGCTGGGAGAAGATTAAAGGGAGTAGCAGTAATGTTGGCAGAAGTGAGTCACGATCTACTGAAAGTAAGAGTGGAGGATGGACGGAGTATAATTGTGCCCATTGTCCGTTTAAAACAAGCAAGAGGCCTTGTTTTATCTTACATTATAAGTATAAACATTCAAAACATTACCAAATTTATAAATGTCAGGAATGTTCTTACGAAACAAGGAGGAAAAATTATTTGACAGAACATTACAAACATAAGCATGCAAACAAAATTCCAGTGTATAACTGTGAGGTTTGTCAGTACACAACAATTTATAAATATAATTTCAATAAGCATTATAAATATAAACATTCCAAAGATCTAGAAATGTACAAGTGTCAGGAGTGTTCTTACCAAACAAAATTCAAAAGTTCTTTGATTGTACATCATAAAATTAAACATTCAAAGAATGTTGAAGCATACAGATGTCAGGAATGCTCCTATGAAACGAAATGTAAAAGTTATTTCACCAAGCATTATAATTGTAAACATTCAAAAGATGCTGAAGTTTACCAATGTGGAGAATGTTCTTTTGATACAAAACATAGAAGTAATTTCATCCGACATCTAAAAGAAAACATGCCAAAGATGCTAAAATATACAAATGTCGAGAATGTTCTTACAAAACAAAAACTACAGGTTATTTGACTCAACATCATAAAATAAAACATTTCAAAGATGTAGTCATATACAAATGTCCGGATTGTTCTTACAAAACAAAATACAAAAGTGTTTTGACCTCACATTATAAATGTAGACATGAGAAAGACGCAGAAATGTATAGTGGAACCAGATATATAACGAAACGATTTTTAGTTTATTATAATGATTTTATTGAGGATTTTACAGACTTGCTGTCAACCTAAGCAAATAATGCAAGCGGAAAGGTATAGGGTAGCAGATTAGTTCCGCTCTTGGGGGTCACTTTTATGACTACTGCCCTATTGTTAAAGGCATAAAATGCGGTTGTTCGATAAGTATTCCGTTTCGTTATATCTCTGGGTCCACTATATAAATGTCATGAATGTTCTTACGATACTAAAATCAAAACTAATTTGATTGTACATTATAAATATAAACATTCAAAACATTTCTGATCACCACAAAAACAAACATTCCGATGATGCTAAAGTGTACAAATGTGAGGAATGTTTGTATGAAACGAGGAATAAAAAACACATTTCTGATCACCACAAAAACAAACATTCCGATGATGTTAAAGTGTACAAATAATAATAACGTTTATTCGCTTCCATACAATGGCAATAGTATTACAACTACAACAACATTGCAAATTAGTTCACTAAAGTAAGAATTTAATCAATTATATTACTAGACTATAACTCAGAGTATAGCATCCATCATTGAAAGTCATTGCAACCACACCTACCAATTAGATTACGAATAAACAAAACAATTGTGTGTACCTTTACAACCATAATGTGACTTAGATAAACATTAAGTACACTATTCATTTATATATTTCTGTATCCATTGCCCAAATCTCTATATCAGTCTCATAAGCAGTGCTTGACAGAGACCGAGATAGAGCCAGGCAACAGTAACTTAGTACATATAGTAATAACAGCAATAGTAAACCAGGCATATTTTATTCTTATAAAATCGTATGCAATATCAATCACAATAATTAATTACATATTGACCAGATCTCACAATTCCGTATCCCCTCTCAGTATTATTCAGAATGCAGTCCCTCCAAAAAGAACGTGTAAACAGTGTTAATAAGTAAACAAAATTTAGTTTCAATTTAATAAATCAACTCGACGCAATCTGTCTTCAGGACTATCTTGAAAAAAAAAAAGAAATAAATCAAAATCAAAAGCCTAGTCCAGTCCTAGAATTTTCCCCATTTTATCCCTTCCTTCGCCCCATAGCCAGTTGTTTAATCTATTCTTAAATATATGCACTGATTGTGATGTTTTTATTTCCTCTGGGATGTCGTTATAAAGTCTAGGTCCTATATACAGTTGATGTCTTGTGCCTATACTCTTTGCAGCCCGAATTGTCTCGCTCTTTTCAGAGTCTTTGTTTCTTGTGGAGTAGTTATGACAAATTCGTCTTGTAGAACTTCTATTTTTAAATTGATGAATTAATATTATTCGAGCATAGAGAGATCTCACATCATATAGTCTTGACTCTTTATATAGTAAATCTGTTGGGTAGAAGTAATCTTTTTTGTATATCAATTTTATGAATCTTCTCTGTAGTGACTCCAACTGATTCAGATATTTCTTCCTTACGCCCCCCCAGCCAATAATTCCATATGTTAACTGTGATTCAACAAGTGTCTGATAGAGAATCCTTAGATATTTATCCCCCATTATATTCTTCAGTTTTCTGAATCTATATAGTAAACCTCTTAATTTATGTTTTATGGAATTAATCTGATCTTCCCATCTGAGATGAGTATCCAGAATAACACCCAGATATTTAAATTTACTGACTCTGCCTATTTCATAATTGGCTTGTTTTATCGTCACACTTAGTTTAGTAAAATCAGGTAAGTTATTTTTATATAATGTAAGGGGAAGGAATTTTGTTTTCTCCCAATTAATTGTGAGTAGTTTACCGTCGAGCCACCCCTTGATCAGTACAAAGTCTTTCTCAATTTTTTCTTTTATTGAATTCCATGATGTAGCCTCATAGTATACTGCCATATCATCAGCAAAAGCTATAATTTTACCCATGCATGATAAGCTAAAAATGCTATTTATGTAGATGTTAAATAAAATTGGCCCCAACACGGTTCCCTGAGGTACGCCACACTGTACAATCTTCACACTACTCGTCGTATTGCCTAGTTTTACTTGTTGATTTCTATTCTCCAAGTACGAACGCATCAACTCTAGCACTTGACCTCTGAGACCAATACTCTCCAGACTTTGAAGTAGCAAGGGATGACTCACCGTATCGAAGGCCTTTCTTAAGTCGATAAAAACACAAGCAGCATTCATTCCCGAATCGAGAGATTTATATGCATAGCTAGTTAAATCCCTAATTGCGTCCTGTGTGGATCTCCCTCTCTGGAACCCATACTGACTTGGTGATATCATCTTGTTTTTATGGATGTAATTAGTAATCCTTTCACTTAATATTTTTTCAAAGATCTTTGCGAGACATGTTATCACCGATATTGGTCTATAGTTGGAAGTCAACATCGCATTTCCACTCTTAAACACTGGTGTAATTATAGTGTGCTTGTATTCCTTTGGGAAAACTCCCTGTGACATAGCCAGGTTATAAATGCCAGCCAATGGGAACTTTACATAATCAACGTATCGCTTCAGAGTTTCTGACGATATGCCGTCGACTCCGATAGCCTTTTTGGGTTTTAGTTTCCCTATTTGTCTACCCACCTCTTGTTCATCGGTAGGCAACAGCAGCATGGACTCTGCATAGTGTTTCTCCCTGATTGGACCGCAGCTAGTTACCTTTTTAGTCAACTCCATCCCAATACTTGAGAAAAAAACATTAAAACAATCTGCAATTTCTCTTCTCTCGCTCAGTTTTATTTCGTTGCCATTTGGTGCGGTGATCTTCCCAATTTTCTCTTTCTTCTTTGTATTATTCCCACAGAAGTCGTTTGTTATCATCCACATCTCTTTCGGTGATGAGCAAGTAGCTATCTTCTTCTCATAAAATCGTTCTTTTGTCTGCCTAATTATTCCAGTTAAGCTATTACGATACTGTTTGTAGTTATTAACCAGAGTTGCATTGTTTGGGTGTCTCAGACTTTGTCTATACAATTCATTCCTTTTATTTATTGAGACAACAAGATCGTTTGTTATCCATGGAGTTCTTCTTCTATTTTTGCCCTTTTTTTCACTGCATGAGAGGAAAGTTGTAGAGTCATTCACAAACGCTTGCACTGTGGAAATGAATTTATGTGTGGCTACATCAACATCCCCAGTATCAAGACTATCAAAAACATCATTCCAGTTCTCTCCTTGAAAATAAGATTTCAATTTTCTATGATTTACTCTTTTCTTCTTTGCTATTTCTGTCGCTGTCTCAGTTTCTTCACCATCTGGGAGGGTGATATACGCCATCGTCGAATAGTGGTCCGTTATGTCAGTCCTTATAACAAATGACTTATCAAAAACGCTACGACGATCCCCACCCGACAAAAATATATGATCTAAACACGACCCCCCACCCGGCTTTATTCTAGTATATTCATTTATTAATGAGACAAACCCATGCTCGCTTAGGACATTGAGGTACTCTTGTGCTTCATCAGTTCCCGATAATATATCAATATTCATGTCCCCAACAAAAAATCTACTGCGGTATCTGTTAGCTCCCCCGTCTGACCTCAAATATCCTGACAGTGCTTGAATAAAATCACTTATGTTTGTTGCCGGCGGCCTGTATACCGCAACAATATTAAACTTCCCATCTCCCTTTATAACGGAAATTTCAATTACTTTATACATACCCATTGATACTATTCTCTGGCTATATTCTAACCCATTTTTGATATAGACCATTACGCCGTCATTTTGATTTATATCCCCATAATTATATACCGAATTGTAATTTATTATCTGATGAAAATGAGGATCATGCTGAACCCAAGTTTCCGAAAATACGATAACATCCAAGTAATCGATAGCATCCAGAATAACCTCAAAGTCATCGAAATTTTTTGATAGACTTCTAATGTTACTATGAAAAATACTAAAATAATTTGTTTTTTGTGATATTCTACACTGAGAGAGGTCATCAACAACAATAGTTCTTCTAGGGCCTTCTACATAGTCTCGGATATACTGGTCCATGTTCTGGACCAGTTCCTAACCAATATAAATTTATATTCAGTGGCAAATAATATCCTATGTACACCAAATCAAAACCAATAAACTACTCTAAAACAAATCACACAGACAAAATCAAGCAAAAGTCAATTTCGGTGTTTACAAAATATAACCGGGTCACCGAAGAAGAATACCCAGTTGATGATTTCAACGATCTTACCCCCCTTTCTTTTTTCCCTCTGAAGCAGCAGCCGCAGTCGCTCTCAATGTAACATCTCCCTGCTTCAATTTCACAGAAGTTTTACCGCCTGCCGACGCTCCCAATGAAGTATGCTGGGCTGCACTCGCCACCCTGCTCCCTCCAGAAGAGCTACTGTTACTTCTTGTGATTCTTCCCGCAGCAGATTGTTTATAACAGTCAATTTCCACTTCTCCCTTTCCAGACACACCACCTTGGAGTAAGTTTTCGCGAGTCCCTAGTTCTGCAGCTGTTAATACATCCGCCGGTATCCCCGCAGTCTCCCCTGCTGGATCTGTTACCAGATTGGTTTCCTCAACATTGATTTTTTCTGAATTATATCTTTTCAACGGGGTTGATGGGGCACTGTTTGATTTGAATTTTAAAGTAACACCCTTTTCTTCTCTTATCTGATCAGCACTATAACTTTCACCGTTGACTGTCAAATAATTACCCTTTATATACGCTTTGTACTGTTTTTCCCTGGCAAGCTTAAGATGTTCAATGAGTATTCTTTGGTCCTCTCGCTCTTCTCTAGTCATATCATTATAAATAAAAATATCTCTGCCCTTCAGTTTCTTGGAATTCTTGAGTATTTCAACCTTTTTAATGAATGTGACCAATTCCAACTTAATTATTTGTCGCTGTTTGCCGATCAGATATATATTGTTAACATCATTAGGTGAGATCTCTACTCCCAGTTCCGTTCCGAAGAACTTTTTCACGACCTTGATCAAGGCCACCTGACCACTATCTGACTGTACATCCAAACCCGTCACGATAATATTATTCTTCCGTGATTTTTTCTCCAGTACAGCTATGCTATCCCTAAGTACCTTACAGGTATTCTCCACTTTTTCTATTCTCTGCCCAATTTTTGTAACTTCCTTTAATAAATGCGAATTTAATTTTTCACTGTGACCTTTCAAACCTTCTTCCAATTTTTCCAGCGCCACTTGTAGCTCTTGACATGAAATTGCCTGCTTGGAATTCATACTCTCGTAATGACTAATGCAAACTTGTGTGGCCACCTTTAACCGAATATGATATCAGGCCGCACTGATAATGCACTCAAGGTTTCACCTGATAACAATATGACATCCAGCCAACGGAACCTTGTTTTCTCAACTATTCCTCTAGTTGATTCAGTATAGACCTCACTCTTCTTCCACTGTGACTCACAAGTGATCCACAATCACTTGAATTGATGATCCAAAATTACTTCGAAATAAATTCATCAATTCTTGTTAATTTCAATTGCACAGACCTTCGATCAATCTTTACTAGTAAAGCTTCCACACACAAAAAAAAATGAATTGAAAAAAGAAATGAAAAAATGTCAGGAATGTTCATTTGAAACGAGATATAAAAATGCTCGTAAAGAACATTATATTCGAAAACACTACAAAAACCCGGAAATGTACAAATGTCAAGAATGTTCTTACGAAACAAAAATTAAAAGTGCTTTGACTCGACATCTCAAACAAAAACATTCCAAAAATACAGACGTGTATAAATGTGCGCCTACTTCATGCATTCAATTCAAACACCTACCTTATGTCTGGGTCTTATCGGAGCAGGGCACTACCGCGGGGTTCTAATTATTGACCGGACTAACTATTGTCAAAACTTTACTGGCAAAACTATAAAACTTTGAAATTGACTGAAAACGACTCTGTGAATAATAGGATGATTCTGTTCACTGCTACTCAATCTATCTAACGTCGGTACGGAGAATACGGCAGGCGGCGGCGGCGGTCTGGAGACGGTACCAATAACTACGTACTTCGGTAAACGACGGTAAAATGAAAGAGAGACGCTCAAAATAAATGCACCAATATTTATATCCTCTCCTATCTGTTCGTACTCGCTATCGAAAAGCAAAAACAGGCACGCCCTTTTTGTCTACTCCGTTCGTTTGATTATTCCGGAAAGGCTGCACGAAAACGATCGCTGATTGTGTTAATTTAGTTGCAATGAATTTCAACTCCGTGTATAAAAAATCTCAAAACTTTCATGAAAATAAAATGCATCGCCGGTTCGCGAATTTATGGTAATGAATAAATTTATAATAATCATTCCTCGGCTCTTCTCCTCAAAATTTATATTTTCATGATTGGTACCTACTATGAAAATGAAGACGGAAAATAGACTATTTTATGAAATTTGATTTGACTGCTATGATTTTAATAATTATTACTCTTTGTATTCCTATTGAATTTAGACTTTCCTGTCTATTAATTAATGTAAAACGAAGCCGAAAATACGCGACTTCGTTACAGAGTTAAAACAACTATCATGATTATGGTGTCAATTTAGGAAAACCACGCTTTCACAATTGAAAAAGCAATTGGAAAGACATTCGTATAACGCTCAAAGAGGAGGTAGTAATCAACAAATATGGCAACACTTCTCTCGACCAGGGAGATCGACATCCAAGTCAAACTAGAAACTCGACCAACGAATAAATCGTCATAACTTTATGGTGGCGTTTAAGCCGGCCTGTATATCAGGTCTAGGTAACAATAAACAATCATAAAAGGTCCCAAATGAAATGAAATAAAAAGCACAAAATGATAATTCAATAAAATATTGAATCCCTTAAAGGTCCCAAATAGATTTATCGGAGATAAATTCCTTGTATTCGTCATAATTAGGGACGGGAAATTCCCTTGGAGGCATTTTCAAATCACCCACTATGAATTCAACTTTTTTTTTTATAAAATTCTTTTTCGCATACTTCTTTGCTGTCTTTGCAGTTTTCTTCGCATTTTTTGAAATCTTCACCTTCCTATTTGCAGTCTTACTTTTTTCTATTGCTGGTTTCGTTGATGTTGATGCCTGTGCCTCATTATCTTGGATAGTTTCCGCTGATAATTCCGTATTATAATCTGGTTCGATATCTTCAATATCTCCTTGATTGTCTTCTTCTACAGCATCATCAATATAGTCTTCAGCAATTCCATCAATTCTTCGATTATCTGATAATTGAGTTTCTGCTTGAGCACGAAGTATAGATCCTGGCAGATTGTCAATCATACCTCCACCATCCTCATCCCCGGAATATTCATCGGTAAGAACACTGGGCTCAGGAGGCTCCATGAAAATTCTCTCGGCATCGTCAATGTAGCTAATTTCTAGCGCTTCTTGCAATGTCAAGCCGTCTCTAAACCAGAAATAGTAATTTTGTAATTTTAATTCATAGTAGTAGTACATATATGCGCCTAGCGTTACATACCATATGGTAACACACGTAAATATACACTTTTTTCACTAAATTTCTAACCTTAAAAATAATTTCCATCAAACTAGGTTCAACCTTTACCTTTTTACAACACAGTAAGTTCTTGCTTAATTGATTTATCAAGACGAAATGGAAATGGAACCTTAAATTGATATCCATTAGTTTTTTGCTTCTTTAGAATTGTTAAAACTTTAAAATATTTCACACACATATAAATGAAAAATGCAACCTAAATACACTCAACTACAAAGAGTAACTCTTATAGAAGCGAATGATATATCCATCTGTGTTATCCATCTCGAACTAAATTATTTGGAGTGATTTCCAAAGAGCACTGTTTGTGTTACCATATGGTAACACTAGGCGCTTATAGGTTGGTACTTGTCCGGGGTCCGTGCGTCGCGAGCTTTTGGGCCTGTTGGGGTGGTGGTGGTGTCGTGCCGAGGGCTTGACTTCGCCTCGTGAGTTTCGTGATGTCGGCGTCCCAACAAACAGTCTTGTTCATTGTCGCCTGGAGGTTGGCTGGCAAAGGCATTCTGACCATCAGCCATGCTGGCGCTGCTATGATGTCCGGAGTGACCGTTCGTCCGTCGTCGTGGACGCGAAGCCGGCTCATCTCTGTAGGGATGTAAAGGATGTCTTCCATTTTCGTTATGGTTGTCGACTGACGATTATGGTTTGGTTTCTGGGTTGGTATATACAGGGTGTATTGTAACGTCAGCATAATATTAGCACCACGTGATTCTACATCAAAAACAGACCATAAAGTTTTAATACCGTTTAGCTCTTAGACCTCAAATAACGAAGTTATCGACCATTGTAGTTTAAATTTGAAGTTTTTTAATACTCAAAAATATTGCTTAATATTATTAAAAAATTCTTGAGTAAAAAGTAAAATAGCCAAATTATCCAAAATTTTAGATTTTTTTTTGGTAAAAATGGTTCTAAATAACATTTCAAAACTAGGAATTATTTGATTTCCTGAGTTCCAATACTTCCAATCAATATTGCAACTGCGCGTTTTAATTGTTGAATAAAAAATTGAAAAAATAAAAAATCTTAAAAAAAATTGCAACATTGACACGTCGCAGCATGACATTTGTCTTGTTGCACCTTTTTTCGATTACATAGCAACGGCACACTATACCAGTGAGGTGACTTCACGTCTAATAAGTTACCTTAATTTTTATACCAGCGCCAGTGTTGCAAAATTTAAGAACGTTAAATTGTCCATATCTTAAAATCTGTGTACATCAAGAAAAAACTGTTCAGGACTTTTTTGTTCTGTTTTTGATGTAGAATCGCGTGGTGCTAATATTATGCGGACGTTACAATACACCCTGTATATATACACCGTGTTTTATATTAAGTCGGCACTATTGCTAACTTCGTTATTATTTAACCTAGAAAGTCGGTTAAATTAGCAAACTAGTAGTATTTTTTCTCCTGAATAAAATGGCGAAAACAAAAAAACAATTGAACATCGCGATTTCGAGATATTTAAAAAAATGTAACTTTTTTAATGGAACACCCTATATATTTTTGGATGGATCGGTTGCAAATTTTTTTTTAAAGGAAAAAGTCTTTATGCACTATGATCCTAAAATAATAAATTCATTAATTATTCATTATTTTAATACTCCCAAAGTAGGCTGCGACAATTAATGTAATTTAGTGTACCTACCTACGTAATGTAAGGTAAAAAAATATATCGTCCTCAATAGTGTATTATTCAATAAAAAAATATACAAAAAAAGGAGTTGTTATATTGAAAAGGATTTAATTTTAAATAAACAAATAGCAGAACTTGTCTGTGTTTTAAATTAAGTCGGCACTATTGCTAACTTCGTTATTATTTGACCTAGAAAGTCGGTTAAATTAGCAAACTAGTAGTATTTTTTCTCCTGAATAAAACGATGAAAACAGGAAAACAATTGAACATCGCGTTTTCGATATATTTAAAAAAATTGATATTTTTTATGGAACACCCTGTATATTTTTAGATGGATCGGTTGCAAAATTTTTTTTAAAGGAAAAAGTCTCTATGCATTATGATCCTAAAATAATAAAATTTTACAACACAAACAAGTTCTGTTATTTGTTTATGTAAAATTAAATCCTTTTCAAGGTAACAACTCTTATTTTTAGTGTATTTTTTTTATTGAAAAATACACTATTGAGGACGACATAATTTTTTTACATTACATTACGTAGGTACACTAAATTACAATAATTGTCGCAGCCTACTTTGGGAGTAATAAAATAATGAATAATTAATGAATTTATTATTTTAGGATCATAGTGTATAAAGACTTTTCCCTTTAAAAAAAAATTTGCAATCGATCCATCTAAAAATATACAGGGTGTTCCATTAAAAAAATTACATTTTTTTAAATATCTCGAAAACGCGATGTTCAATTGTTTTTCTGCTTTCGCTATTTTATTCAGCGGCAAAAATACTACTAGTTTGCTAATTTAACCGACTTTCTAGGTTAAATAATAATAACGAAGTTAGCAATAGTGCCGACTTAATATAAAACACGGTGTATACAGGGTGTCCCAATATTCCATGGACATGGAGCAACCACAGATTACTGAGGTAAAAAAAAGTCGCTCGGACCAAACTTATCTCTATACCAAAGTGGTTCGTTTGTCCGTTAGAGGGCTTCAAAGTCTTTTGAAAATTTTAGTTTTTTTGAAATAGCTCAAAGTCGGCTCATTCCAATTCGATGAAATTTGGTAGGTAAATTTCTTATTAAAAGTACTAACTTCTGATGTACATGATAATTTGACGAAAACCCGGGAAGGGGTGAAACTACCCCTACCCTCCATTAAAATCGATCGTAATTGTTGATAGGGTAGCAGGAACGCTGTTCATGTTTTTTTGTTTGAAAGATACATCGTTTTAGCCCATTTTTGGTCTTCTACAAAAATCTGTATCTTTCCGAGGTGCTATGTGATAAGATAAATTAGTCGATGATACCTAACCAAAATTTTATTTTATTCTTTTAATTTGAAATCAAATTTTCAATTGTCAGGTGATTATTTGATCTAATCTCATAGAAGATGTTTAGTATGGTTCGTTTTTTTTTTTCAGGTGTTTGCAAACGGTTTTTTTCAAACGCACTAAACAGTTTGCAAAACGACGAGCTTCCAAGAAAAGTTAAAATCATTTTTTTGCGCAGGATGGAACTTTCTAGGGTCCAAACCGGCGCCCACATCGAGCATATTTTATGAGATTAGATAAAATAATCACCTGACAATTGAAAATTTGATTTCAAATTAAAAGAATGAAATAAAAATTTAGTTATCATCGACTAATTTATTTTCTCACATAGCCACTCGGAAAGATACAGATTTTTGTAGGAGACCAAAAATGGGCTAAAACGATGTATCTTTCAAACAAAAAAACATGAACAGCGTTCCTGCTACCCTATCAACAATTACGATCGATTTTAGTGGAGGGTAGGGGTAGTTTCACCCCTTCCCGGGTTTTCGTCAAATTATCATGTACATCAGAAGTTAGTACTTTTAATAAGAAATTTACCTACCAAATTTCATCGAATTGGAATGAGCCGACTTTGAGCTATTTCAAAAAAACTAAAATTTTCAAAAGACTTTGAAGCCCTCTAACGGACAAACGAACCACTTTGGTATAGAGATAAGTTTGGTCCGAGCGACTTTTTTTTACCTCAGTAATCTGTGGTTGCTCCATGTCCATGGAATATTGGGACACCCTGTATACTTAGAAAAATATTATAATATATCCGACCCTATCGGTATCTGTAAAATTCTCCTAGTAGCACATGTTCCGCCAAAGGGGAGTGATATCCGGACCTCCCATCTTAAGAATGCCCATTCTCTTCTTTAGGAACCTCTGGACAAAGTGTTGGCATTTACCCCTCAACATCACCTTCAAGCGCTGGTACTCACCCACCACCCCCCGTTCCGCTCTAGGGCCCAGAAATTGTACTGATACGGGATACCGCCATGCAAATCTCCATAAGGTACACAAAAATTTATAGGGCGGGGTGGATTCTTTTGGAATGTGAATTTGAGAATTTGGCTCCGGCAATATTAATTTTAAAACTGATATTGATATATCTGAAATAAGAATGACTTACGAATAACTAGCTTGTACAGGCAAACGCAATATTTATAATATTCAAATTTAATACACACTCAAAATACAAAAACGAGCTCATTAAGGTGGTCGACCTCCCCTAAGACTTTGAAAGAGAAACAATTTTCATCTTAAATCTAAACAAAAGTAAACATATTCATAAAATAAGGAACTCCTCGCAGGAACTTCAATAATAGTGCATAAGCACTTCAGTTTACTTAGTAGGTTGGTATACCAAAGACGACTTATTAATTAATAACTCACTGTTGCAGGCTTCCAAGTTAAAGATGGGAGAAGTCTGCTCCTCCTTTGGAAATGAGCAAACACGTTCAGATCAGGAAAGTGTTTGCTGGATGAATCTGTAGGCGAATGCCACTTTTATTCTTGATGGTAACTTAGTACAAGACCGTTAATTAGTATAAGGAGGCTTCACGTCACCGTTGCCTTGCCGAAGAAAAATCACTTTTATTTTTAAACACTGAGCTTTACTCAACACTGTTAAATTACTCTATGAACCACTCACACCAGTTTTGGTGACGAGAGCTAGCTGTTAGTAACTATGTATTAGTAGCCTGACTCAATCAAACTATTACAACATTGTATTAGAACAAACATATTGTATTAATGTGTTCCAACATTAAATTCAAATCAACTTCAAAAGGATGGGAAATTCGCGTACCGAGCTCTCTCTCTCGACCGAAATCCCTCCACCTCCTCTCCGGAGTAGGTACCTTGACCGACCGTCTCGACTCTCGCCCGTCGCCCCTCTACCATTCCAGCAAATCAGATTTTTAACAGCATCCCCGGTGGTCTCAGGCAGACGGCCTTCGATCACCACCATCGTTTATGTTCTTTAACATTGTTGGGGTGAAAAATCGATGGCTTAAAAGTCCCGGATCATTACAAAGTATACTCAAGATATACACACCCTCTTCCAGTATTCCAACCCCCACATCGCATCCAATACACGTTGTCACGCCCCAAAACTGGCCCTACAAACCTAACAATAAGGGACCTGTTCGGGCGCCAAATGTCACGGTACAAATTCCGGTGACGTATTATTTAGCGATATACAGGGTGTTGTATTACTCGTAATAACCCTCGAACGCCAACTTTACTTCCCCTGTATCTACAGGTGACGAGGTCAGTTCCCCGCAGGAGATATCTGCTGGATCTCCATTTATGCTTTTACCCGCAATAACTCAGTGAAGATTTCAATCCAGGAATTCAATGTGTTTATTAATTCGTAATTTTAGTTGGGAAGTAGGCTTTAATTACTTTCCAACTAATTCTGGAGAAAACGCTTAATTTAAGAGGTGGTAGCAGAACTTTATAATTTATTAGGCAACGATAAAACAGTAATCTTAATTAGAAAACAATTTAATTCTCATTCTGAGTAAGTATGTACATTTATAAACGAAACAGGTGATTAGTTAAGAAAAATTATACAATCGTGCAACACTGCATGCTACTAAACTACCGCGATGAGATGCAACGGTAGTGAAATGAAAATTATTATTATTATTAATTACATCCATTCTATTAACTTGGTGCTAAATCTAGCCCCTACAATAATTAACTATGCTCATGCAAGCGAAATGAGTGGTGAGTTAGGTGAAAGGTGATTACGATTCCCTGTGCATTCCCCATGCAAACAAAATAGCAATTATAGCAACAATAAACAAACGAGATACCAAACAAGCAAGCTTCATCATTAATTAATATAAAATTTCCCCCCTTGGGTGCAGCCTGATATTATTCCTAGAGATTTTAAATTAATTCAAAGTAGTTACGGGATACCCTCGTCGGGCTCCCCTCCCACCGACACACATCCTCCATCTTAGGGAACAACACTCCGCTAAAAGGAACACACGTGACGACAAGAAAGTACCCGAGGAAAGCAGTCGTTCCTACTATATTACTTTCCCGCCCAGTTCGAGTCCTTCACTTCCTTCTTCCCGAGCACCGATTTCCTCTATTTAGAACGCACTCACCACAAAGGAAACCGACACCCGACCTATGAAGTGTCGGGAAAAGGGCGGCAAGCAAATAACTAAAACATCTCTTTCTGGATCGGACGGTTGGCCAGACCCGCTCTGGAACTTACCTTGCTTGTATTCAGCTGAGAGCTGTAACCGTAATCATGTAATAATCTCGCTCCATCTACTTATATAGGCGAGACAGAGGGTTGCTGTGGTTACGCACTGCGCTGCCGCCTTGTCATTGGTGGGGCGTGTCGGTCGGCTATCGCGACTCGGCTCGGTCCGCGTCCGCGGAAGCAGACGACTCGCATTATAGCGTACTGTATATTTCCTTCCAAATATTTATTACTTGAAATGTAATTTAAAAATAGATCCTAGTACTTATTGCTATGCTATTTAGGCTTAATCTTTTCCTTAATTAATAACCTATTTACTGATAGTGTTTTTGAGTCCCTATCTCTATTCATAATCTTGATGACGCTCGAAACAACACCGGAAGCATACCTACCTAGGCTGTGTTGTTCTCGTGAATCTACTTTTCTATTTACAATTAAAATTATAATTTACATCTGTTAATTATGATGTTTGGTCTCAAAATTATCCTTATTCCATTCCCTATCAAATGATATTACTTACATTCCCCTATCATTTTCTCTAATCTCTATAACGCTCGAGATATACTAAAATGTCAAGTGAATGGTAATGAACTTTACAACTATTTCTTTATAACGAGAGACTTCGTTATACTCCCCCCTTACTTCCAATAAAAAAAAAAGAATCTCAAATTCTTTTTTTTTTTCTATCAATCTCACCTAATTTTGCATGAACATATTTACAATACTTAACCTAATCTATTCTAATATTTATCTCTACACTGATTCTACTGCACTGTCAAAGCGTTTTTGAATACAGTCACTTTTACATTTCAATGTCTTTCACTTAAACTTTAACTTCAACTTCAACTTTTCTTCTATCACTTTGTTACTTTTCTTTCTAAAATGTTCATCTTCGTTTTCTTCAAGTTTGAAAGTTTTACGATTAAGGAAAATCTGAACTGTCACTGTTATAAGCCTTGAGATCTTTAATGTGTATTTTCTTCAACTTCATGCCTGTTTGATCTTCAAGGTCGTATACCACTGGTGAAATTATTTTAATTACTTTATAAGGCCCCGAAAATTTGGGCGCTAATTTTGCTGCAAATCCCTGAATGGCAGACGATAGTGGATGTTCGCGACGCAACACCAAGTCACCTATTTTACATCGCCACTCTCTTCGCCGTAAATTGTAATGAAAACTTTGTTTATTAAAACCTCGTTTTAATTGAATTCGCACTAATTCGAATGTTTCTTTTAATTTACCTAGGATCTCTGTCCTATTACTTATTTCATTATCATTTGGATTG
Source organism: Malachius bipustulatus (assembly GCA_910589415.1). Lineage (NCBI taxonomy): Eukaryota > Metazoa > Arthropoda > Insecta > Coleoptera > Melyridae > Malachius > Malachius bipustulatus. Next base: position 6,568,503 of record OU342634.1, read on the forward strand.
TCTCCATTGTCATCAATATTGTTTTCCCTATTTCTAGTATAGACTGATTTAGGTACTATTAATTCCCTTCCGAAATTTAAATAAGCTGGACTGAATCCCGTTGTCTCCTGTTTAGCTGTGTTCATCGCGAAACCTAATTCTGGTAAATGATCGTCCCAGTTACGTTGGTTATTATCGCAAAATTGAGCAATCATTGTTTTAAAAGTTCTGTTTGCTCTCTCTACCGCGTTTGCTTGCGGAGTGTAAACAGGTGTAAATTTTTGGCGAATATTCATATCGGCAAGCAGTTTTTTCATTTCCTTGCTGACGAACTGTTTTCCATTGTCCGATATGATCGTCTTGCAGCAACCAAATTTGCTGATTACCTTCTCAAAAAGTGCATTTGCTACTGCCGGAGCTGTAGCTTTTCTCAGAGGCTTAAATTCTACCCATTTGGTGAATTTATCTTGTGCCATGAACAGAAAATTATTTCCTTTTTTCGATCTAGGTAAAGGTCCAACAAGATCTATGCAGACTTTGTCCCAAGGCTCCTTTGCTAATGAAGGTTGCATTTTCCCTGGTGTTTGCTGCTGAGATACCTTATATTTTTGACAACACTCACAACTTCTAACGTATCGTGCGGTATCACGAAACATTTTTGGCCAATAATAATAATTTGATATTCTTGCAATCGTCTTTGCAATGCCCATATGTCCACCTATGGGTTCATCATGATTTTCCTTTAAAATATCTTTTCTTATTTCTTTGGGTATGCATAATTTCCATGGATCAACCCTTCCTGGTTCGTTGAAATTATTACCTTCCCAAAAATGTCTATAAAGTTTTCCGTTCCTGATTGCGTAGTCAGGAAAAACATCGGGGTTCGCTTTTATCATTTCCAGTTTTTTATTATACCAACTGCATGTAACGTTTGCTTCGTTGAAATATAATTCTTTAGAACTTTGGCCGTTTTCGACTGGGAGCGGATCCCTTGATAAAGCATCTGCGACCCTGTTTAATGCTTGTTTTCGGTACTTTATTTCGAAGTCATATTGCTGCAAGTATATGCTCCATCTAGCTACACGTCCTGAGGGTGACTTCATGGTTTGAAACCAACTTAGAGACATATGATCTGTTAGTACTTTAAAGTGGTACCCTTCCAAATATGGACGCATTTTCTCTATCCCCCATACAATTGCTAGACATTCTTTTTCTGTTGCCGTATATTTCTTCTCTGCGGCTAACAGGCTTCTGCTTGCATAAGCAATAACTCTTTCTCCATTTTCTTGATTTTGTGTTAATGCCACACCCAATCCTAGGTCTGATGCATCTGTTTGTAACACAAACTCTTTCGAAAAATCTGGGCATGCTAAAATTGGGGCGGTGGTCAGCTTTTCTTTTAATTTCTTGAACGCTTCTTCTTGCTGATCCCCCCATGTCCATTTCTGATTCTTCTTTAACAACTTTGTTAGTGGACTAACAATTTCCGAAAAATGTTCTACGAATCTTCTATACCAAGAACATACTCCTAAGAATCTTCTTAACTGCTTTAGATTCTTTGGCGTAGACATTGCATTAATGGCTTCTACTTTTCCTGGGTCAGTGTGTATCCCCTCTGACGTAACACTGTGCCCCAAGTATTTTAACGATGTCCTGCAAAATTGGCACTTTTCAGGATTAATTTTTAAATTCGCATTTTTCAACCTCCTGAAAACTTCCTTTAGTATGTCTAAATGTTCCTCGAATGTATCACCCAAAACAATTAGGTCGTCGAGGTAGGCAAATACTTTAGGTTCCATTTCCGGACCAATTATTGAATCTAATAATCTCTGAAATGTAGCTGGTGCCGAGTGCAGTCCAAACGCCATTACTTTAAATTGGAAAAGTCCACGACCCGGTACTGTAAACGCTGTAACTGGTTTACTGCTGTTGGTCAGTGGGACTTGCCAATATCCTTGTCTCAAATCTAGGCTACTGATGTATCGAGCTCTTCTTAATTTGTCCAAAATACTCGAAATGTACGGAAGTGGGTACGCATCTTTCGCTGAAACTTCATTGACTTTTCTAAAGTCTATACAGAACCTATAGTTCCCGTCCTTTTTCCTAACCAGAACTACTGGTGAACTCCATGGACTTCTAGACGGTTCTATTATACCTTCCTCCAGCATTTCATCAACCTGCTCGTCGATGATTTGTTGCATTTTTGGGTTCTGAGGTCGATATCTTTGCTTGATAGGTTCTTTCTGTATTAGTTTAATATGATGTTGAACTAGATCCGTTGTACCCTTGATCTTTTCAAATTCTTGAAACTCCTTGTTCAAGAAAGTATTTAATATCCTCTGCTGAGTATTTGAAAGATCCGGTAAAGGCGATTTGCTGTATGAAGTCATTACTTTACTTCTATCTTCATTGCCTTCTTCACTTACCAGTACATTGTTTAAGAAGACTCTATTTGTACTAAAATCAATACGAAATTTGTATCTACTTAGCACATCCATTCCTAATATGATATCAGTAGCTAGTTTCGGTACTATCAGAAATTTTGCTTCTATTTCTGATTCCTTCAGCTTTATTTTAGCAGATACCAGGCCTGTAATCGGTATTGATGAGCCATCGGCAATTTTCGTTGACACGTTCCTCAGGATTTGAGCATAAAAACCAATTGTTTCTAACTGACGAATTACTGGTTCGCTTATAAACGACCTATTTGCTCCTGTGTCCAACAAAATTTTGAAGCTTTTATTGCCTATACTAGTACTTAACGTCGGCCTGTTATCTTTAATTACATTCGGAGCTGTGCACCTAATTGTGCCTTGCTGTTCACTTTCTGAACATTTTACTAACGATTTATTTACAATTCTATTTACATTTTCTTTCCTGCTATTTACAATATCTTCATTTTCTTCTTCAAATTTCCTATTTTTCTTTTCCAATTTACAAATTTTATTTACATTTTCCTTTTCAATTTCCGAAGCAGCGGTCTTCCGGAACTGATCCTGCTTCGGTTCAGTAAAGTTCCTTTTTAGTTTCCCTTCTTTTGGTTATTTTTGCCCTTATTGTCCGGTTGGTGACAAATGTGGCATTTAACCTCAGCTGCATGTGTGCATTCATCAACCTTCTTGCCCGCTTCGTTGAATTTCCAGCACGTAATTGTTTCAAGTTTCTGTCCTCTATTTGTGCATGGACAATTCTTTGTTGATACTCCCGGTTTGTTACATCTTTCGCAAGCCATTCTTCTTGGTTGCGTAGCTTGACTTGCGTATCGATCCCTAGATCGTGCATTTTGACTTGAGTACTGTTCTCTTGGCTGCGAATATTGCCTTGAGTATTCCTTAGGTCGTGCACCTTGGCTTGTATTATGCTCTCTAGGTCGCATACATTGGTTTGCATAATGCCCTTTTTGCTGACAGTTCCAGCAATTGACCTCCGACTGTTCCCGATTGCTAGGCTCTGTGAAACGAACAGTTCTTCTTTGGAAGTCATTACGTTGATTTTCCTGATATGAAGGTCTGTTTAACCAATTTTGAGGTTGTCTCGTTGCTTGCACCTCCTTTAACATGGTTTCCACTTCTTTTGCTTTCTCAATTAGCGTAGAAATGTTTTCAATTTCACATGTCCAGAGCATCTGTCGGACTTCTGGTCTTAAGTTACGCATTATTAACATAACCTCCTGGGTTGCGCTAATATTTCCGTGTCGACGGATCAAAGTTTGCATATCGGTGATATAGGAGCACACTGGTTCATATTGTCGTTGTAATTTTCGAGTTATTTGCATTTCTAACTCGAATTCGTAATTAACTGGGAAATAATATCGCTTAAAATCGGTCACAAAATTTTCCCAATATGCCCAATTATGACTATTATTTCTATACCACATTAACGCTCCTTTACCCAAGATTTGTGGAAGTGCTACCAGCAGTCTTTCAGGTAATACGTTGAAGTATTCCTTCACTTCTTCTAGCCTTTCTAGAAATGCTGTGGGATCCGATGTCCCATCAAAATAAATATTCCACCCGGACATATTTAGTGGTTCCTGTCTTTGCTGCTGCATATTAATTTGCGGTGCTCTTAGATTGTGATTATTATTATTTACAAAGTGTGTCGTTATAACTGACTTTGTTTGTTCTTTCTTGCTTATTCCAAGTCCTGACACAAACGGATCTGTCGGGACTTGTGAGAATGTCGAAGTTTTAGGGGTAGCATTAGCATTACCATTTCTCAGAAACCTTACTAACTTTTTCCTTTTTTCATCTACACTTCCTTGTGTGTCTAATCCAAATTTTTCTAATTCTTCGTCTATTTCAGCTTTTCTCAACTTGTATATCCATCCTACTCTAGGATCTCCTAACTCTGGATCTCTTTCTGACGAACTCTCATCTTTTAAGCTTTCTTGCGATCCATGTTTACTATTTGATGCTATTTCTTTTTCTCCACCTCCCATTTTGAAAATTATTAATTACTTTTCTTATTATTATTTCCTAGAACTGTTTTATCTAATTATCGTTGCCTTCCTAACTTATAAATATAGGATCATAGCAGCGGTTTCTGCTTATAATCTTAATATTTATCCTATACGAACTAATATGATTAGATTACTTGGTATCCTATAACCCTGTTATATCCTAGGAACCTACTCTGGTCTCCCTATAACGCTTTAGTTATCTCCTGGATACTCTAGTTGAATAAAATCTGTTCTGGTATCATTTATAACCACTCTGTTATACCTAATGACCCTAATGCCAGTTTTACTACTAATCTAATCTCCCTGCTCGGTGTAATTAATTGTTCCTAACGAAAATTAGCTCGGGTTTCTGCCCTTTATTTCATTTTCTAACGGCCCCGTACCTCTAATTTAATTAATTGGAACAAAACTTACTTACTTGGGCTCCAAACGTATGGTTACCCAACCCGAATACCGAACAATCCGAAAAAAATAACAGAATCTGCTCGGGCGCCAAATGTCACGCCCCAAAACTGGCCCTACAAACCTAACAATAAGGGACCTGTTCGGGCGCCAAATGTCACGGTACAAATTCCGGTGACGTATTATTTAGCGATATACAGGGTGTTGTATTACTCGTAATAACCCTCGAACGCCAACTTTACTTCCCCTGTATCTACAGGTGACGAGGTCAGTTCCCCGCAGGAGATATCTGCTGGATCTCCATTTATGCTTTTACCCGCAATAACTCAGTGAAGATTTCAATCCAGGAATTCAATGTGTTTATTAATTCGTAATTTTAGTTGGGAAGTAGGCTTTAATTACTTTCCAACTAATTCTGGAGAAAACGCTTAATTTAAGAGGTGGTAGCAGAACTTTATAATTTATTAGGCAACGATAAAACAGTAATCTTAATTAGAAAACAATTTAATTCTCATTCTGAGTAAGTATGTACATTTATAAACGAAACAGGTGATTAGTTAAGAAAAATTATACAATCGTGCAACACTGCATGCTACTAAACTACCGCGATGAGATGCAACGGTAGTGAAATGAAAATTATTATTATTATTAATTACATCCATTCTATTAACTTGGTGCTAAATCTAGCCCCTACAATAATTAACTATGCTCATGCAAGCGAAATGAGTGGTGAGTTAGGTGAAAGGTGATTACGATTCCCTGTGCATTCCCCATGCAAACAAAATAGCAATTATAGCAACAATAAACAAACGAGATACCAAACAAGCAAGCTTCATCATTAATTAATATAAAATTTCCCCCCTTGGGTGCAGCCTGATATTATTCCTAGAGATTTTAAATTAATTCAAAGTAGTTACGGGATACCCTCGTCGGGCTCCCCTCCCACCGACACACATCCTCCATCTTAGGGAACAACACTCCGCTAAAAGGAACACACGTGACGACAAGAAAGTACCCGAGGAAAGCAGTCGTTCCTACTATATTACTTTCCCGCCCAGTTCGAGTCCTTCACTTCCTTCTTCCCGAGCACCGATTTCCTCTATTTAGAACGCACTCACCACAAAGGAAACCGACACCCGACCTATGAAGTGTCGGGAAAAGGGCGGCAAGCAAATAACTAAAACATCTCTTTCTGGATCGGACGGTTGGCCAGACCCGCTCTGGAACTTACCTTGCTTGTATTCAGCTGAGAGCTGTAACCGTAATCATGTAATAATCTCGCTCCATCTACTTATATAGGCGAGACAGAGGGTTGCTGTGGTTACGCACTGCGCTGCCGCCTTGTCATTGGTGGGGCGTGTCGGTCGGCTATCGCGACTCGGCTCGGTCCGCGTCCGCGGAAGCAGACGACTCGCATTATAGCGTACTGTATATTTCCTTCCAAATATTTATTACTTGAAATGTAATTTAAAAATAGATCCTAGTACTTATTGCTATGCTATTTAGGCTTAATCTTTTCCTTAATTAATAACCTATTTACTGATAGTGTTTTTGAGTCCCTATCTCTATTCATAATCTTGATGACGCTCGAAACAACACCGGAAGCATACCTACCTAGGCTGTGTTGTTCTCGTGAATCTACTTTTCTATTTACAATTAAAATTATAATTTACATCTGTTAATTATGATGTTTGGTCTCAAAATTATCCTTATTCCATTCCCTATCAAATGATATTACTTACATTCCCCTATCATTTTCTCTAATCTCTATAACGCTCGAGATATACTAAAATGTCAAGTGAATGGTAATGAACTTTACAACTATTTCTTTATAACGAGAGACTTCGTTATAACGTCTTGTGCGGCTTAAGCCTGAACCGCCTAAACTTCTCGGTAAATGGCTCACCCGCACCGTTAAATACCGGGTACTTGCACTCATGCCCCTCTAAGTCTGCCTCCCGATGTTTCTATCTGAGCCTCTCTTGCGCTGTATTTCTTCCAACTCCACACTGGCTCAGGTTGTAGGGTGGAGAGTTTAGTCAAATATAAGTTGCGTCCTCCCGCGCACGATGATCGAGGTTCACTTCTACAGCGGCATCCGTCCCCAACTTTGGGGTTATCTGTGCAGGCGTGGTAGGGCTTACTACGGGGTTGGGGGGTACCAATGCTTCGGCCGCAACTGGCAAGACCGTCAGTGGTCTGCTTCCAGGATTGGTAACCCCAGCCGCCATCTCCGGAATTACCGGCGTTGTATTTTCCAATGCTCCCATCCTTCTTTTTCGCGGTCGAAGGGAAGGCCCCCAACCGAAAATTTGTAGTACTGATGCCCTCCACACAGTACAGGTATTTCTGCTGACTTGACGGAACTGGCCTGTCCGTGCCCAGCTTCATGAATCATGTGCCCTGGATGAGGGAATTAAATTCCGCTATTGTGGCAGGTCTCCCTTCACCAGTCTCTCTTACGCACCTCCACGCCCACGCCGTCTCGTCCAATCCGTTATAGGACAGCAACCCGTCAGTCCATCAGCAAGCCCAGAATAGGTCGGTATACCTCGAGCTGTGGACCAGTGCACTCACGTTCTCGCTCTGTCGCTGATCCGGTCATGTGACGTAGTGCAGGTCATCGATGTTGCGCGACATCTATCTTCATCAGGACATGCTCCATCAGTGAATTGCCCAACACTTCCCCTACCGCCCACGAGCGGGATGGACGAACGCGTCATAGTCTAATAATTATGAAGCCAAGACGCCGTCCTGGGCATATTTCTCAAACCCATCGGGCATGTAGTCAGACTGGAGGGGCTCGCTCGTATATTCATTCTTCCATAAGGCCGGGCGGGTACGGATCCCGGTGTAAGAGGTGTTATACACTACCCTCTTGTTCACGCCCCACTTCCAGCTCATAGTGGTAGTTCCTATTAACTGCTCGGCCAAAAGCCTCAGAGCAACAACCCCAGAGTCATTCCCGTAGACGATACTGTTCCAGGAACCCTCATCAGGCGCAAACGTACGCGGCCGGAGGATCATATCGTCAACGCACGCTTCCACACCTCAGTAGCACGCCTGATCACCTGGGCGCTTTTTAACCTGTCTATCTTGGATGCCCTGATCCTATCCTTTACCAGGAGCCTGTCCTCTATGTTATGAATGGAGTAGTGCATTAGGTCGGTGAAAACCCCTGCTTCAGCGAAGCTTGTCCAGGGGCCTATAGAGACGGCCTGTTCCGCGTCCGCTTCCCTCTTTGTCACGTAAACGTGATCGAAATGCTCGCACTCACTCCCATGTGGTGTCCGAATGTGTAATAGTTTATATCCTCCGGGTCCGACACCATAGCATTCCCCATGTGAAGGTCTCCCTTCACAGCATCCAATATCTCGAAGGGTGCGCCATATACACTTATAAAACAACAACAAATAGGTCAATGAGTGTATATTTTTCCAATCACATGAATATCTTGTCGACCGGTTTCGGTCGGTGTTAACCCATCCTCAGGACAATTATCAGTTTTACAGGAATCGCAGTCTAAACACAAAAGGTTGACAATAAAAGTCCAGGCCTAGGCTAGATATAAAATGTGAAACACTCAGATTTTTGGTTTTGAAAGCCTCACAGACGTCACACAGGTCTTTCTTAGGGCCATAAATCGCCAAATTCATTGCGTGGTATGTTTCGAAGAATTTAGTCTTTGACACCGCTTCAATGTTCTGTTCAGCACAGTGAGTCTATTTGTAAAATGCGTACAAAGCTAGTAGATGACTAAAGTGGCTCAAGATACAATTTGCTTGATGAAGCGCGGCAGTAATGAGATTCAACTTTAGGAAGGGAACTAAAGAAAGTTTTGAGGTTTTCGTTGCTTTGGAATAACCGGCGCTGCCTAACTAACGCTATATTACTTGGAATTCCGTCTTCTCTTGTAGTCTTTTCTGTCTTTATCCAATTCAGTACAGATGTTTCCCTTAATCCGAGTGTACCCAAAAACATCTTCTTGCAAACACGAACATTACGACCTTCCACTTTCAGACAATACTTCAGAGAATAATTTCTTCGACTAGTCTCGTTTGTTCCTCTTCTTCTTTCTACTGGAAGTATCGTTGTCATCGTGCATACGTACACTCTTCTTTCCAGCCAAGAAAACTAGACCAAAACTGTTGAAAATTTTTTTCACGGCATCTTTCTGTGATGGAAGAGCATTTTAGTGTGGTTGGTCGTTTTCCTAAAATGCAGTTGCAAGGTGTCTTCAAAAACTTTCCAGGTTTGTTGACGTCATATTGCCAAGATGAATCAGTTTTTCTCTTTTTGCCTTGGTAGGGCAATTTTTTGTTTCTAATTTAGCCCATTTCGTTTGGTAGGTACTGCAATTACTTTACTGTGACAACAGTGAAGGTTCGGAAAATTTCCACATATAAAAAAGACTTCAACAATATAAAATATGAATTAAGGAGCACTCATGCTGAAACCTATACGTCAACATTTTATATTTTTCGTCAAATCAAAGTAAAATCAATCGCTCAAGCTATTTTCAAATTATTTTTTCGACATATCTCTAACACGTTGACTGCTAAAGGTAATATGATGATTTCAGCACAAGGAAACGCGCAAATAGTTGCGCCAGATACAACACACGCGATCTACAGGCCTGTCGGGTTTTATACCAACTTAAAAGAGATTTGCGTCAAACGCCGTCGACCGTCGAGTGCTTGTTTTGATGTGGACTTTAATATTTTTTGTTTCATGAAATATTTGTGTCTCTAATATGTGTCTCTATTTGTGTGTATATAGTTCATGTCCTCCCAACTTAAAAAAAGTGTGCAGTTTATATAATACTTCATTACCTACGACAGAATAATAATAAGAAGAGAGAAAATGGTAAATGTAGACGTTATTGAACAACAAAACTTTATCAGTATAGTGATGGTGAAAACCTATTAAAAACGTTAGCAATTGATGAGACAACGGGACAAGACATTAGAAATTTTTTACGAATGTCACAAGCCGATTTTCAAACCTTTTTTAATTTGGTTGGACCGAAAACAAAGAAAATACACACACATTTCAGAAAGGCTGTATCAGATAAAGAAATGCCAGCTCCTCTTACTTTACGATTTTTGATCACGGAAGATTCTTATTCAAGTTTGATATATCTGTTTAAAATCTCGAAACGTGCTATTTCAGAAATAGTGACAGAAGTTTGCACTGCACTTATTGACTCTTTAAAAAATTATGTATAAGTAAGATATAAGTTATTACTTAGACTAACAAAACTAATAATAATTATGCTCGGATTATTATTTTTATATTTTTCTGAACATAACACTTCGCTACAATGTAGTAAAAGGCAGCAGCGCAGTAATTAACTTGTATAGTAAAAACTTGTGTTATGAAGTGAACGTTAACCAAGGGGTTGTCATTCGATGAACTGTTACTGTGAGCTGACCAAGGAGACCTTTGCGCTGCATTTGGAGAAGAAGCAGCGCCGGATTACAGGTTTGCAGCGCCCTAGGCTAAGTAAATCACAGCGCCCATTTTTAGTTGGAGTTTAATTAAAGAATGGTGCTAAATAGGAATTAAATAAAGTTATAGTGCCATTAGTAGGTATTTTTAACTTATTATTACAGGACTCATATTAGGTTCGGCAGTTGCCCACTTCGCCTTTAGCTTAATCCGGCCCTGGCTGAACTCTAAAAAAAAACTTTTAAATAAAAAAATAGGTAATGAAAATAAACACAAATTGTTGTTATTTAGTCGATGTATTAAATTTAAACTTTTTGCAATATTTTGTTGAAGTGAACTTTTCAACAATATCTCTAAAATCAAAATTTTTGATTCTATTGACAGCAAAGCCAGATCGCTTATCTTCTGATCGCCTAAACTATTCCGGATGTAATGTTTAACTCTTTTCAGTGTTGAAAAGGACCTCTCAGTTGTACAATTATTGGTAGCAGGTATACATAAAAACATTCGCACATCCACGTCAACATTAGGGAAAGTGACGATAATATTTTTTCAATGCTTGGTAAATTAGTTACATCTTCTAAAGCACTCCTTAAAAGTTTAAACTGCATACACTCACTCGAAAATTCAGAATCCAAATCGTCTTTATATTCATTTTGCACTTATATGTTGCCTTCAAAACAAAATGTGTTTCGCTCTTATGTATTAAATTTAGGAGAAATCCGAATCTACTGAGTCGTCTCCTAAATAGATGTTAGCCTAAATAGAGAGGTAGCTATTCTGTTAGCTCATATGTAAGGTATCTCATGACCAAGGCGTTCACTATGGAGTCAATCACATTGGTGAAGCAAGCATGCTTGATGCACCTTGTTCCGTCGCTCATGCGTACGGGCGTGTCAATGAAATAACTTACTAGACGTTGCCATCGCCTCTTCGATTTGTAGGCTCTTACGGGCCAGATCTTGCTTTTCGAGCCGTGGACTTTGGTCCAATCTATGGCCTCAGCTAGTAATCTGAAGGCGTCGCTAATCACCCAGACGGGAACGGTTTTGTCAAATTTCGACCAGTCTCCCATTATCTTGGGGTACGGTCGGTGGGCCTCGTGCATTGAATGTATGTAATGCATGCCGCCGTTGTTCATTTCTGAGCCATAAGCTATGATGGTGGACTTGTCCTTAATCTCATCAAGCATGCGGTAGAAGTAAGCGGCCTCGGCCTTGTATACGCTAAGTGGGTCCCCAAGTCGCTCTGATTTTGTTTTTGTCACGAGTGACAATCTGAGCGCTGGCGTAACAAGCAGTGTCGGGTAAATCAATCGGTTGTCCGGCCTCATTAATGCCATACCACATCTGTCGAATGCGGCAGAGGACTGTGTCATCGGCGACAACTTCGCCTTTTGTGCGGTAACCTTGAATTTTCTCAGGTAGACCGGGGGATTTCTGCCTCGGCAAGTCAGGATGTTGCGCCACGACGCCGGTGGTCAAGGGAATTACACTCCCTGGGGTTAGACCTAAATCTCGGCGAACGGACTCGTAGACTGCATAATATGAGTCTGAATGATGGCGGGGGGGCTTGGGGCAATCATATTCGAGGAGGTCAGCGTGGAGCTCGTTGAACGTCAGCACTGATCGATGAAATTTGGTCCTTATCGCCGAAGTAATTCCGGTAGGAAATACGTGGGAAAATCAATGCGTGGGTGATGGTAGTTAAAGGGGAAGGGTTCCCCTTTGGGCAATGGCTCAAGCATTCGCTTCTCCATTGCTCGGTTGTGTTGGAATCGTAATTAAACGTGTCCCGTTTTATAAACGGGTGGTTATCGAACTTCGATCCACAAAACAATCTAACTAGAAAGTTTATCGTTGTTGGTATCTCCATGTGGTAGTTTATTTCTTTTTGTTCGTTTGGAGTCATGCTTATAAAATTTCCACCCCGATAGCTTTTCTCCCTCCGCTTCAAACATTTTGAAGTTATTCATATTTCGAAAATTTGACATATAATCTAGAAGCGAATCGTACAGGTTTACGACTGTGAGCATATCCATATCGTTATTCTGTATGGACTTATTTACTTTATCAAATTGCATGAGAATTTCTGTCCAAAATGAAGTCATTACCCCCATCTCTAACTCGTTGAATCGTTTTATCAACCCCGTTGCCTCAACATGTCATGGGTTGATGTGGCTCCCTACCCTCATGAAAACGATTATGTTGCGAGTCGGGACTACGCGAAAGGGGAAAGGGAAGTATCACTAAGCTCCGGATTAGGCAAACAGATTCCCATCTCCACGTAACCTTCCGGGGGATGCGGAGTATCCAGACGGACGAATCGAGTCCGTGGATCCTAAAAAAAAACAAAAAATTATTGAAAAAAAAATTGTTTATGATACCACACAAGTCTGAAAAGTCCCATCCTTGCGGTACGGTAGGAAACATAACGTTCAAACAGGGTTACCTTGAAGGTGATTTCGGCAACTGAAACAACACAGATTTATAGATAAATAAATTAGGCTTTATCTCAAAAGGTGATTACAAAATTACCTTCGCTTTCGACAGACATGGCGTGGATGAGTCTCAGATGTGTAATATAAGATCCATCTTCCATGATCCGGAGAGAAAAACCTTGACAAATGGAGTAAAATTACAACCTCTGTCAACTCTTTCAACCTTTATCAACTTCATTATTTCTTTCGGTAATATTCTGTTAATTTTTGGTCAATATTTGATTCTTTTCACGAATTTTTTCATCTAACAGTATTTCCCGCGGAACTGAGGAATCTTTGCCTTCCGATATCAGTTTCATTGATAATTTGAACACTTCTTTCGGCTGTACTTCTTTGAGCTGATCTATAGTTTGATCATTTGGCAGAATAACAATAGGCAGGCCCGCGCCTAGAACTTTATGCGCCCTAGTGCAAATTTTTTAATGTCGCCTCGCATAATTATTACACGAATATGCAATATATAAAAAAAACGAAGGATAGGTATCTATATAATATACTTTGAGAATAATTTTCACAATCAAGGAGTTACCTCTTACAAAATTTTAAATATACATATGGTAATAGAAAATAACAATAAATAAAACAACACAATAAAAAAATAAGAATATTATAAAATCAAAAATACTCATGTCATGCAACATATTATCCAAGAATACAAATTATAGACAATACAAAAATACAAAAATAATGTATATTGTTTATTGCAAATTGATATACAATATTTACTTTTGTGTAGTGGATTGAACTGTCCGTGCTTTAGTTTTAGCAAATTGTTTAATCAAATCTTCAATGTCTAGTTCTTTTAACAGGTCTGATTCTATTGAAATTATGGCAAGATTACTTAGTCGATTTTGTCCCATTGTCGATCTTAAATAGTTTTTTATTATTTTAAGCTTTGAAAAACTACGTTCTGCAGTAGCAACAGAAACTGGCATGGTTAATAAAATACGAAGTATTATTGTGGTATTAGGAAATGAATCCACCAAATTATTAAGCATTATGTAACTTAAAGCTTCTTCTTCTGGAGACGTAATAACTTTTCTATCAAAATTTTGTAAATACTGCAATTCTTTGAGAAGTTCTACAGTAATTATGTCTCGTTCATTTTGAGTTTGATCACTTAATAGATTTTCAACATTTTGACACAGTTCTAATTGTTCTTTTTCGGAATAATTTTTGAACTTATCAATATTCCATAAAAATTCAAAATTTTTGGCATAAAAAGCAAGTGATTGGAATCTTTCATCCACTGATGTTATGATTACGTCCAGAGTATTGAAAAAGCAATCAACTTTGAACTTTAATTTCATTGTGAATTGGTTCATCGTCGCATTCATAATCAAATTGTTTTTTAACTTTTCGCGGTTCAGACCTGTATGCTTTTTGAATTTAGGTTCTATGTCTAAACTGGATGCAATTTCTTTAGCATCAATCAATAGATCATTAAAATCATTATCGGAGCGAGAAGCTTTCAAAAGTTCGTTTAAATTATGCAAATGATCACAACACTGAGCAACATTAAAGCTCGGTTTTTGAATAATCTTACAATATTCACATGAAATAGAATTTTATGCCAAAAAATGAGAATGCAAATGAACTCAATATTTTGTAATTTTTTGGCCAGCGATGCAGCTAAATGCTTTACTTTATTTTCAAAGCCTCCTTGGCTTATTTCAAACAAAGCATCGTAAACTTCTCCTAGCTGATACCTCAATGGAGTTATCGCATCTATTCTACTAGCCTACCGAGTATCCGATATAGGTTTTAAAGTTAAATTTGTTACGCTAGATTTTAAAATGGACCAACGTTTTGCCGAAGCTGAAAAAAATACAAAAAGCTCTTGAACTAGAGAAAAACAATTGATTCTCAAATTATTCGATTTGGCAGCATCATTAACTACAGTTTTTTATTGACAGTTATGTTCAGCAATTATTACTTTTACCTGCTGTCAAAAAGAGAAGTGATGTTGTGTGTTTAAGGAAGTTATACCTATTATGTCGCCGATGAATTATGTACATGCCAGTAAAGTCTGTAGTATCAAAAGCGTTACCATTCTCTTTGAGAGCAGAATTTCATAAAAGTTTATTTACGAACGATTTCGTAACTTTGGAATTTTATTAAATTAAAAGTAGAATCAATTGAGCAAGCTAAAGTTTTATAGGACGTAACGATTAATGATGATGATAATGGCTTAGATTTTAAGTATAAAAGCGGGTATTGTAAAGGCTCATTAAGTTGACGGGCAGATTTCTGGAACCGTTTCTAGAAAAAGTATCGACTCTGTATAGAAAATATTGCAATTTTGTCATTCTTGGCATGAAAGGGATTACAAAAATGTCAACAAAAGTCATTTGACGTCGATATTAACTTCAAAAACGAGCACATAAATCTGCCCGTTAACTTAGTAAGTCTTTATAATCATAACGCATGTACAGCAGCTGGTGACTTTTAACTTGTGACTTAAGACTTTTGATCATCGAATGGTGAATTGTGATATGTAGTAGCAAAATTTCTTTGGAAGAAAAAAGGAAAATTATTCTAAAGAATGAAAGACATCGTTGTACAAAAGGAAATCACAATTCTAAGTTTTTCCGTACGAAGATAAGTTGCTATAAATGTAAAACGAAGCATGCAACAACAATGTGCGACCCGAATTATAAAGTGAAATTGAATACTGCTAGATCAGATTCTTCGGAACAAACCAAACATTCTGCGAATTTCTTAGCGAGTGGGTGCCTAAACAACGTTCACTTACAGGCTGCATGTGTTCAAAATGTAACGACCAGTGGCGTGCCACAACAACGTTAAACGTCTAAAGCCGGCGACTGACCATATTGCGTCAAAATACAATTTGGTTGGATTCGACAGGATCGTACGATATTTAATGATGTGTACCCCCGACCGACGAAGTTGGATCTTGCAGTCTTGCAGTTAGAACTTTTTAACTGCAGCAGTACGATTTTGTCGGATCGCATGCAGTTAGATATGAATCGGACCGTGTGTGGCGATGCCCGGCAGAATCGTACAACAAATCACGTGCTTGCATGCTTATTAGCTATTTATTTCAATAAATTTGAGGTTTTCAATAAATAGATTGTCTAGTACTTATAATAAAAAAATTTTAAAGGCACTGCTAATAATATCAAATTTTTTTCATCGTCCGACGTCTCTACTACATAAAATTTATTATTTCGAAAGAAAATATATTATATGACAGTTGCAAAAATTTCATTCTACCGCCGTATTCTGTTGACATGGATCACGATTACGTGTAATCTGATTCTATTTTGACGGACTGCTGCAATGTAGGAGGACTTCTAAAACCATCCCAGGCAGTTATTAATTTATTGCTGGCAGTAGAAAGTTTTCGTTATCTAAAATTATTGTTCTCGTTGCGTTGCTTCTCGTTCGGTCGGAGAAGATCAAAAGCCAAGAGAATGGTAATGGTAGCATGGCCAATAGGTATTTGGTTAATATCAAATGTAGTGTAGCTTTCGTTGTAATTTACAGGAGTTTCGATGGATATATCTTGATATTGTATTACGGCCTTTTGAGCCTGAATTTTTTTTACTGGAGGCAAATGCTTAAATGTTTTCCGTAGTTTAAACAGAATCGGTTGTTCGTAGAGGTTCTCTCTCATAGTTATCCTCTTAATTTTAAAAGTCATATATTATAATTATCATCGTAAACTGTATATTGTAAAATCTACTTACCTTAAAAATGTTTTTAACAAGTCGTCTGATGTGTCATTTTCCTTGGAATTTTGACCTCCTTAGCATTTCAAAAAATTTATGGCATTCGGATTCCAAGGATATAATCCACATGACTTGAAACCATTTATAATGTCCAATCGACAACTAACTTTAAAACGGGAGCGAAGTTGTCAATGTTTCCAAGGGATGATGCTTCTCCATTCTACCACAGCCTTTTTCAGCCGTTTTTTATGGGCTTAAATGCTGCTACGTCTGCTGGTTTTAAGCATAGAAAACTGAGTTTGCATGTTAATAAATATGTGCTCTGGCCATCTAAAAACAGGATTACCGGGAAAATGGTATTAATTTCCTTCAAACTGTGATACCGAATATTTTCAATGTAATCGCACATTATTTCCGCCTTCATCCAACCTGTGTCAGATAGACCTATATCCCAGTTTGGTGGAACTGATTTTACAATATTCATAGGAAGCCTCTTATATAGTTAAATTATCATCGGAGGTGTCATTTTCACCGAAGCAGTAAACGTAAAAATCACTGGTAAATTTGTTTTTGATGACGCATGTTCTACTCCGTATACGTTTCTTGATCCTTTTGGACGAAGCACTTAATTATTTTTTGGACATAAATTGAAACACGTTTCACCAGCATTTATGATGCGACTCGCATCTTGCAAAATGTTCATTATTCCTTCACTTTTCAAGTATATTTGTACTTATTTCTGAAAACTATTTCTTGATATCAACTTCCGATACATTGCCACTGGCACTCGTTACGGCTTCTCCCGTTCTTTCAGAAATTTCCTCATTTCTTCTAAAAAACGCTTTTTTTATATTATTTTTTCCGATCAATAATATAAATCAATTTTTGTTTGGCATAATTTGACAATGAAATTTGCGGTTCCACCTGTAAATTTTCCGTATTGGTGATTGGCCTTTGTATTTTTAGTTATTAGTCCCTAACTGGTTATGAAGTGTTAACATCATTTTATAATTCCACAATACATTTTAAATGAGAAATCATTGAAAACCAATCACAAGATATTTAAATGTAACTTAGTCTATGGGCATGTGGCATAGTAACTAAATAATGTCGAGGTAATCAAAGTGGTCATTGGCTTGTAGTTTTTATGACTTGGGACTTCAGCTAAACAAAAATTCAGAATAAATTTTTGAAATTCTTTAATATACTCACTTACCAGCTAAAGGCACAAGCTTAATGAATCGTCAACTTTTGTGGCAACTGAACAACAACAACCAGCACGTGTTTACAAATAACCTACATATTTCAAGATGGCCAATCAAAGAAATAAAGCACATATCGATGGACTAAGAACAATGTTGCTAGATTTGGTATCATTCCTCAGTTGTGCATTTAATAAATAGAATGTTTAATTTATTCTTATTTATTTATTCAACCAGATAAATTACATCCCATAGATATATTATAAATATAATCTATGCAATGCAATCCCGCAAAGAAAAATAGAAATTTTCTGTTTGCAGGACTGGTACATACCCCGCTTACAAACTAAAGAAAAAAGAAAATTGAAATTTCTATTAAAAACATTTCTATTAAAAACATAATTACCTAATTATAAATAAAACCTAGATAACAGTAACATGTATGATTCTAAAAATTATACAATCACATCATCAACCCTCGACGCCTACTCACACCCCAAATTGATCAACATCTAGATCAACACGACCTAGATACTGTCTTTAATCCAGTTTTTTTATTTTTATAGTTTTAGATCTTTTCTGTAAGTCTAGAGTTTTTAACAAACTACCTTATGATCTAATTATTATCTAATAATTAATAATTATCTAATGATCTAATAATTAGATCATAAGGTAGTTTGTTAAAAACTCTAATTGCATTCACATAGCTATTCTTATCACCTACTGATTTGTATATTTTTGGTAGATTTATTATTCTGTTCCTTGTTCTACTGCTCGATAATAAATATGTTTCTTTAAGAAGATTATAGTTGTAAACTAGGGATTCATATGCAAATAGTTGTTTTAAATTCATAGGTTTCTTTTGTAAGTAACCGTTTTTATTTATTATTTTTAATATTCTATTTTGTATTCTCTGTAACAAGCATAAGGTGTCCCTGTAAGCTCCTCCCCAGCTAATTATTCCATAACTTATAACTGTGGAAAAATGCATAATATATTATCATCAGTGTATTAAAAAAAAATTATAAATATTTATTTATTTATCAGTGTATTATACTGCATAAATTTAGAAATTTTGTAAAATAGATATATTAAATATTTGTTTTTTTTTTCACAATATTTTCAACATGTCTGTCCCATTTCAAGTTAAAATCGAAAATTATCCCTAAATATTTACAGCTTTCAACCCTTTTCAATGTTTTCTCATTTATTATTAATTCAAATTTTTGTGGAACACTATCTCTGTAGTTGCCGAAAGTAATATACACTGACTTTTCAATATTAAGTGACAGTTTATTGACTGCCAGCCATGTAGCAACTCTTTCAAGATGTTTGTTCAATTTAGTTTCCACGTCTTGCCAGGTCTTGTCTGCAGCTATTATCGCGGTATCATCAGCATAGGAGAGAATAGAGTCATCAGTTAACATACAAAATGAACAACAAAGGTCCCAGAATAGTTCCCTGTGGAACCCCAGTACATATGCTACTGAGGTCACTTTCAATTTGAGCTTTCCTAACCCTTTGCGCCCTGCCTTCAAGGTAACTCTTTATGAGATCGTGTGCATTGCTTCTGATGCCATAATTATAAAGTTTTTCAAGCAGCCGGTTATGTTCGACAGTATCAAAAGCCTTGGCTAGGTCCAAAAAGGCCATTGCAACAGGTTTACCTTATCCAAATGTTTCCCGCAAAAACAAAGCCCAGCATTCTATAATAAATAATTCTTTCAAATATTTTACCGAGATTAGATATCAGTGATTATTACTTATTATTAAAAAAAAATATTAAGTGGCCAATTACTACCTTCAAAATTCGGAAAAGCCAATTAATGGGTGTACTCGGAACAACTAGGGTGACGCGAATCGCAGGTTCGTAAAGTCCAAACGTATTAGTCTTATTTTCCCATATTAGACTTCTCAGAGAATTAACTTTTTTACAACTGTATCTCTGCTCGCGGTTGCATCGATTTCTTTGAATTTTTACACTAATCTCCATAAGCTTTTCCCTTTTTCTCCCTGTTACTGTACTGCTTCGATTTTACACGCCAAATGCATGGGGAACTTTCGTAAAATACAATAAAATCGGTTATAAACTCTCGATAACATTGCCAAAGGTCAGCCATCGTCGCGTGATTATTTTAGAAAAAACGAACAAAACGAATCGGAAAACAGAGCAAGCGTCCACATGCACCGACTTGTCCGTACAGGTCATGGATTTCAAAGCTCATTTGCTCAGTTATCGCTGCAACTGTACCGCCTTATGCCGGACTCAAAACTGCGCAGTTTTCCGATCCACACGCAATGTTTTATCTGCAACGTATTGAACTGCGCAGACAAAAGGTTGTGCAAAACGTAGCGTGTGGACCGTCCTTAACACGTTCACTGCGGGACCGCTTTTTGTAAACCTTTGTATTTGGCGGAACGAGTCATATGTATCTCGTTGATCACTTTCCTATAGCGCGAGACGAGTTATATAACTCGTTGTCATGTTCGTGATTTACGACCTTCCGTGACATCGTGAACTTTATGATTATGATACGATTAGTGTGAGATTTTTCTTCAGTGGTCACTGAATATTAGTCTTTGACAGTTGGCTAATCGACTTAATTTTGATATGTCCTCAAAAAAAAAAAAACATAATAAAAACAGCTATCGGTAAACAACATAAATATATTGTATTTATCTACTTATAAAATACATTGTCCATGTAGAAAAATAAAATAGTATTCAAGAAAACAATTAGACATAGAATACAAATAAACTCAATAAAATAATAGTCTAAATTTCCAAAAAACTAAAAAAAGAATGAGTCTATTTAGATATCACTTCGTTTTTCATGTGCATTATTGAAGCATTTCAAGCAGTAGGTCGGTTTTCCCTCACACTCCTCGGAGTAAGTAGTCACTTGTTTTGTTTTTTGTCAGCCTCCTTACTATTCATTGTCTGCCTCAGTATTTTGTAACATCCTATACATCTTCGTCTTTTTTCATTTTCAGGCCAATATTCTACCAAAGTATGTATCCTTTTCGGAGTTCTTGGTCTTGGTGGTTGTTCTGGGAGGACAACCAGAGTTTTGCATAGAGCATTTCGGAAATCCTGCATCGACATTTTTTTTATTGGCAAATTTAGCAATATTATAGTAGCCATGCATTAGTGACTTAACAGTCTAATATCAGTACTAAAGCCACTTTCTTGTACCACTTCTTTGTTTTTCTTAGTATGTCATAGTAGGCAGTCATTTGGTCACTAAAAATAAATAACTGGAATGAACAGAATGAATTGGTTTCCTTTAACTTCCGAATTATCTCTCCGAGCTGTGAAATTGAACTGGATCTGAATTACGATTATTTTTATTAATTATTACTTAGAACTTTAGATCTAGAATTAGAACTGTTTTTAATTTTTATTTCTCTATTTTTTTTCAAAATTATTTATTTTTATTATTTATTCAAAATAATTTAATTTTGAGTTCATTCTCCTCAACCAACATGTTGTGCTGAATTCGAGCATAGTTCCGTTCCCTCCTTGCATTAATAATTTTAATAGTAAAATACCTTCTTTGAAGGGCTTGACGGGAACTACGAGGGTGGTTTGATAAGTAACTTGGTTTGATATGAATAAAAACAATAACAGCGGATATTATAAAGGCTCATTGAGTTAACGGCCAGATTTCTGTGGCCATTTCTGAAGAAGGTATCAAGTCCATGTGGAAATTTTTTAATTTTATTCAATCTTCACACTAAAAAGTAATTACAAAAATGTTAATAAAACTCATTTGACGTCGATATTAGCTTCAAAAACGAGCACAGAAATCTGCCCGTTAGCCTAATGAGCCTTTATAATATTGGCTGTTTGTATTTTTTAAAGCATTCGGCTTCATTTATAGGAAATGTAAAGAGTTCACAAATGTTGGTGCATTGCTAACGCTTTTTTACACTCTGGTTAGATCTAGACTTGAGTATGCGTGTCTTATCTGGTTTCCTGTTCCCCAAGCCCATATTCATGCCCTGGAAAATGTTCAGCGAAAATTTCTGAAGTTCTTATTCTTCCGAGTTGAAGGTGTCTATCCCCAACGAGGATTTGAACACACTCTCCTTCTCAATAGGTTTGGAGTTTTATCGCTGGAAATGACAAATGAGGCGTATAATTGTTGTAACTCGTTTCCTTTTTAAACTGGTAAATGGTGGAATAGACTGCGGGTTTTTACTTGATAAATTGCCGTTCTTGGTTCCCCGTTTAAATTCACGTTACTCAATAACTTTTTACACTCCCTCTGGAAAAAGTGGTGCTCTGACTAGGTCGCCACTCTACCTGATGTGTGCTTATTTTAATAGTATTAGTGATTGTTGCGACTTGAACCATGACAGTTTCAGCATTATGCGTCGCCTTGTTGTTGAGAAATGGTCTGGTAGTTGTCGGTATTAGCGACTTTCTGCCTGTAAATTAATTAGTAGCATACTATTCTTAATTATTAATATAATTGTTTACTTAATTATTAATTGATTATGCTTGATTATTAGATTATCACTTAGCTATCCATTCAATTGCTCTTAATTGTTGTAAATGTATTATTGATCAGTTTAATTTTGCTATGTTTTTTATTTCATAGCTTTTCATAGTTTTTAGTTATAATTTGTTGTTAATTGTGTAATTCTGTATGAAGAATGGGTTTGTTTTCT
Organism: Malachius bipustulatus; assembly: GCA_910589415.1. Classification (NCBI taxonomy): domain Eukaryota; kingdom Metazoa; phylum Arthropoda; class Insecta; order Coleoptera; family Melyridae; genus Malachius; species Malachius bipustulatus. Next base: position 6,590,870 of record OU342634.1, read on the forward strand.
TCTTTTTTCTTTTTGTCAAATGTATTTTATATTTTGTTTCCTGTAATTGGGCTCTTGGTCTGTTGGAAACAATAAATTATTATTATTATTATTATTCGATTCATTCTCAGCATTCTCAGCATCATAGCTGGTGAGATTATCCATGCAGACGGGCTCGGGCCAAGTCTACACAGATTTCATTATCTTTGATTTAAGAAGTTTCGAGTGATGTTGCATGTTTGAAGTATCGTTGCTTTTTGCGCCTGTGCATGTATGTAATGTGGCAGCTGGAGTTGTGTGAGATGTTGTGTGAATGTGTGCGGCGTGATTCCAGTTACTGATATTATAAAGGGTAAGATGTAAACCGACTTCTGTTTCCATATCCATATTATTATTATTATTATTATTTCTTCTGCATATATGTAGCATCTCGGGTCTCATCTCCCGGCGGCAAGCAACCATGTCGGGCTATCACCAAGACAAGGTCGCCATAGAAGTTCTACTACATGTGTTTAGTTTGCGTGTTGTGTCAATTCTGTTAAATGTGTCGGATGTTCATCTATTTGTATGTCTGCGTACAGAAATTTTCTAACGATGTGACATGTACTTATTATTGTGGCTTTCTGTAGTTCTATGTACGTATTTTTGTGCATTTTGAGTGTCTGTAAGCTTTTATGTAGTGTATATGGTACAACCCCTGTAGAGGACAAGACTATCGGTACGATGACTACCCTGTCCATCCTCCAGAGGCGCCGCACCTCCTGTGCTAGATCTATGTATTTTGTATGTTTTTCGGTGTCCGTTTTCTGCAAGTTGTGTGTATTGGGTATCGCTATATCTATTATAAACTGCTCAACAAATGAAACGTTACTGTGCTGTTAGGAGATTGTGACGGTCTTGGCAACAAGGCGCGTGACTGACAGCACAAGTACAGTAATGGCGACTGTGAGATGTTCCTAAAAGTTGTTCAATAAAACTTATTATTTATCACTTGTGAATTGTGTTACGTTTCTTTATTCCTCTACAGAGTAATCTCTAAGACTATTATTATCAATAATAGTATATGGTGGCAGCGGTGGGATCCAAATGATGATCGAAATCGAAAGGTACGCTAACGCCTTGCTGTTATGTAATATGACGCAGTAGACGCGTCATTTCTAAATAAGTGAATTTTTATTTAAAATTACTATTAACCGTTCGTAAATTGAAGTTTAAAAATGCCGGATGAGGAGATAGCGGGTCCAAGTAACCCCATTATAAATGTGCCGGTTCAGTTTTCCCCGCCTGATAAATTCAGTTTCGTGAATCCAGTTTCATGGCCCCAATGGAGGAAGCGCTTTGAACGTTATATGTCAGTCTCTGGACAAATCACGAAATCAAACGAAGAAAAGATCAACAGTTTAATGTACATTATGGGAGAAGAATCAGAAGAGATACTACTTCAATTTACACAAATACCGGTAACATACGAAGAAACTTTGGAAAGTTTTGAGAGACATTTTATCCCCAGGAGAAACGTCATATTCGAGAGATTCAAATTTAATTCGAGAGTTCAAGCGCCGGGTGAGTCAATTGAAGCATACATTACCAGTTTACATAGCTTAGTTGAAAACTGCGATTATGGAACGTTGAAAGAACAGTTAATCAGAGATCGAATTGTTGTCGGTATGAGAGACGTTAAAACCAGCGAAAGATTACAATTAAAAGAAGATCTCACTCTACAAGAATGCGTTACTATTGCGAAACAGGCTGAATTGCAAGCTAGTCAGAGTCGGGAGATACAGGAGAGACAAGATGGGAGGACCAACTATGCTTCAGAGGTTACAGCAGCTGTGATCCAAGCTGGTCAAAGTCAAGGTCGCAGGAGATACTTCCAGCAAAGTAGTTCCAGTGCTGCTGGATCAGCCAATGCTGCACCAACTGCAGATAAATTGTCATATTATCAGAAAAGTCGCAGTGATGAAGAAAATAATGGGCACAATAATAGACCAGTAGATAAGAAGTGCAGCTTTTGCGGATACCAATGGCACTTTCGTGAACGTTGTCCAGCAAATAGGTCTGTTTGTAATACCTGTAAGAAACGGGGACACTGGGCAGCAGTCTGCAGGAATACAAAGGTCAGATCCATGTATTGCGATAATAGTTATAGTGAAGAAGGACAGGATAGATCAAGCGACTATACCGAGAAAGTAGATAGAACAGGAAATAATAATTACTTAGGTTCCATAGAGTTACTCCATGTAGATGCATATACAAACTCTAAGGAATGGTTAGTGAATATTTATATAACTGAGTTGGGAAAAGAAGTAACCTTCCTAGTTGATACGGGCGCAGATATTACTTGCTTGCCAAATACTTTCTTGAATTCCTATTTGTTAGGAAAATTACGTCCTTGTACAAAAATTGTAACCGGTCCGTCTGGCGTCAAATTGGATATAGCAGGGACGGTACAAGTAAAGTTAAACAAAGGTAATATGGCGGTTGAGACAGAAGTATGTGTTATTAAAGGATTAATTAAGCCAATAATAGGTAGGGCATCCATAGTTAAATTGAAACTTTTGTATTATCACAATAATAATTCTTTATGTGTAGTAGATTCAGACAATCATATAGATAGTGTGGACGGTATCCAACAGAGATTTCCTAGGATTTTTAGTGACATAGGTACGTTCAGGACTGAGATGGAAATAAAAATTAGAGAAGGGGTCCAACCTTATATTCAGAGTACACCGCGAGTTGTACCTATACCCTTATTGAATCCACTGAAAGAAGAATTGGATAGATTACAGAAACTCGACATTATAGAAGTAGTAGACTATTATACTCCCTGGGTCAGTCCTATAGTAGTTGTACAAAAACAATCAAAAGTCCGACTCTGTGTTGACTATACTCATTTAAATAAAGCTGTGTTAAGATCATATTTTCCTATAGGCAAAATTGAAAATATTTTAGCACAGATAAAAGGTTCTAAATGGTTTTCGAAATTAGACTGTACTTCAGGGTTTTACCAGATTAAGCTCAGTAAGGATTCTCAGCATTTGACTACATTTATTACTCCCTACGGAAGATTCTTATTTAAACGCCTACCCTTTGGGATTACTTGCGCCCCAGAATATTTTTCAATTCTTTTAAATAAAGCACTGATGGGTATTAAGGGGGTAATTAGTCATATAGACGATATTTTAATTCATGCTCCTACCAAAATCGAACACGATAAAATTCTGAATGAAGTACTAAATAAAATTGACCTCGAGGGCATAACATTAAACAAACTAAAATGCATAATAGGGGTGCAGGAACTTAAGTTTCTGGGTCACCATATTTCCACAGAGGGAATCGCAGTAGATCCAGAAAGAATTTCTAGTATAAAAAAATTTCCTAAACCAACTAATAAAAAGGAACTCTTACAATTCTTAGGAATGATAAATTTCTCTAGCCGATTTATAGCTAATAAATCAGAGATTCTTGAACCATTGACTTCATTATTAAAAAAAAACGTGTCATATAGTTGGGATAGTTCTCAAGAAGAGGCATTCAATAAAATCAAAGAAGTATTACAGTGCAGCCCATGTCTAGCCTATTTTGACCAGTCAAAAAAGATATCCATTTCAGCTGATTCATCATCTTATGGATTGGGAGCATGTTTAATTCAATCTAAGAATGGTCATAAAGAAGTAGTAGCATATGCTTCTAGACTATTGTCTCCAACAGAAAAAAAGATACGCCCAGATAGAGAAAGAAGCTTTAGCGTTGACGTGGGCAGCTGACAAGTTTCAGGAATATGTAACGGGATTGGTCTTCTTTTTAGAAACCGATCACAAACCGCTCATTCAAATTTTACAAAGTAAACCAATCGACGAATTGACACCTCGGTTGCAGCGTTTTAGAATTCGTCTAATGAGGTATCAATATCTAGTCGAATATATTCCAGGAAAACTGCTAGTGGTAGCTGATGCTTTATCACGAAATTTTTCAAAAAATTCAGTGGTACCCGAAGATGACGAATTAGCTCAAGATGTAGAAGCTCACGTAAACTTAATAATCAGAAATGTACCAGTCAAATCATATTTCATAGAAGAAATAATTGTCGAACAAGAGAAAGATGAAATTTGTAAATTACTAAAAGAATATATCTTCGAAGGTTGGCCTAATAAAAACAAACTAGATGAAAGCCTTTTACCTTATTTTAACTATAGACACGAAATATCGTTTAGTGAAGGAATTTTGTTGAGAGGATCTAGAATAATAATACCAAAATCTTTGCAATTTCGCTGTTTAGAATTTCTACATCAAGGACATTTAGGTGTGGTCAAGTGTAGGGAACGAGCAAAAGCATCAGTTTGGTGGCTCGGTCTCTCCACTCAACTAGAAAATGTGGTTAGAAATTGTCCGCAATGTGTAGAACATAGATCTAACCCAAAAGAAACATTTATTAAAGATGATTTTCCTGAAAGACCGTGGCAGAAAATTGCAATCGACTTATTTAAAACAGATTCGTGGTATTTGATAGTTACCGATTACTTTTCCAGATTTTTTGAAATTTTTAAACTTGTCAAAATGACTGAATCAATAGTCATAAGTAAACTAAAAGAACTCTTTTCTAGATACGGTATAGCGGAGATAGTAAGATCGGATAACGGGCCACAGTTCCAAGCGGAATTCAAGCATTTTGCTAGAGAATATGATTTCAGGCATATAACCAGTAGTCCCTATTTTGCACAATCAAACGGATGCGTAGAAGCTGCGGTAAAGACAGCCAAAACCCTGATTAAGAAAAACAAAGACATTTATTTGGCTTTATTAGCATATCGCACCACCCCATTACAGTGCGGGTTTAGTCCAGCTGAGTTACTAATGAATAGAAAATTGAGGTCACCCTTACCAATGATTTCTAAAAAACTTAATGAGACTGTAGATACACGAGCTGTTTTTCAAAGAGAGAGTAAAGCTAAGAATAAGTCTGCAATCCAATTTGATAAAAGACATCGGTCTAGAGAGTTAAGTAATCTAAATGTAGGAGATGGTGTTTGGGTGGTTGATGTGAGAGAGTACGGGAAAATTATTGCAGTATTACCGGAACCTAGGTCTTATGTAGTGGAAACTCCTAGGGGTACCTACCGTAGGAACAGATGGCATTTGATTCCCACACCTTATCATATTCCTCGACAAGTAATTACCCCGACACCGTCTGAACCTCCGACTTCTAGATCCGAGACACGGAGTTTCAGTGCACCTAATGCTCCCGATGACATTAGTCAGAGGGAAGAACGTATTGTTACCTTTTCTGACGTTGTTCATAATGAAGTAGGAATTAATGAGACTCCTTGTGCTCATAGTACTCCTATAGCATGTAAAAGTAGACCTGTTAGAAATAGAAAAAAACCTGTATATCTAGAAGATTATGTATTAGAGTATTAGACTAAAAAGGGGAGGATGTGCTGTTAGGAGATTGTGACGGTCTTGGCAACAAGGCGCGTGACTGACAGCACAAGTACAGTAATGGCGACTGTGAGATGTTCCTAAAAGTTGTTCAATAAAACTTATTATTTATCACTTGTGAATTGTGTTACGTTTCTTTATTCCTCTACAGAGTAATCTCTAAGACTATTATTATCAATAATAGTACAGTTACATGACCAAATTTGCCCTAACTTTGGCACTGATAAAATTTGGATTGTTTCGAGCAATTCAATTTTTGTTTCAAGGGTTCACTAGTTCAATCCCTTGTTTATCAGTTTGTATGTTTGCAAGAACTTGGTACTTCACACAAAGTTTATATAGGGTGGCAAATAAAACAGTTCAAAATCTCAGAAAGTTCAGCTTGCTCCCATTTGATCAAAGATTTTTCTTTTTAAATTTCAACACAAAGATCATGAAGATGGACCTCATATCTCGAAACGGTTTTCGAATTTTCCGATTATTTCTTTTATTTACAGGGTGATCTCAAAATAACTACTTTTTGGTGTGGCAATGATAACTTTGTTGCCCGTGACTCGATTTTCAAAATGTAGGGCTCATTTTAAAGCTAAAGCTTCAAGCAAGAACACGCAAGATTGATAATCGCCTAAGGACAAAAATTGAAAATACAGGGTTGTATTAAAACTAACCCAAATCTGAATGGCCTCCGAAATCTGGTATTAAGGAAAATTTTAAATAAAGTCAAGTTGCTTTCAAACAAACCATTCATTCTGAATACTTCAAGATGTTCTTCGCTTGCATGAGTTAAGAATTGTTGACATAAGAACAAAATTACAACTTCGTGTTTTCGAAGTGAAAATCGTAATTTTTCAAGTTCAAGGCCCTGTACAACGAAAACGGCTGAAGATAGAGAAAAACGACTTACATGTCCCTATTTTAACTTTTCATGTACTATCCCATGATGTAGATAAAATGTTTATACAGGGTGATAAAAAATTTGAAAAATTCTGAGATTTCTCCACGCGTCGCCAAATAAAAAAATCAAAGAAAGTACAAATGTTTCTATACCATAGAATAGTACATGAAAAAGTATAATATGGACATGTAAGTCGTTTTTCTCTATCTTCAGCCGTTTTCGTTGTACAGGACCTTGAACTTGAAAAATTACGATTTTCACTTCGAAAACACGAAGTTGTAATTTTGTTCTTATGTCAACAATTCTTAACTCATGCAAGCGAAGAACATCTTGAAGTATTCAGAATGAATGGTTTGTTTGAAAGCAACTTGACTTTATTTAAAATTTTCCTTAATACCAGATTTCGGAAGCCATTCAGATTTGGGTTAGTTTTAATACAACCCTGTATTTTCAATTTTTGTCCTTAGGCGATTATCAATCTTGCGTGTTCTTGCTTGAAGCTTTAGCTTTAAAATGAGCCCTACATTTTGAAAATCGAGTCACGGGCAACAAAGTTATCATTGCCACACCAAAAAGTAGTTATTTTGAGATCACCCTGTAAATAAAAGAAATAATCGGAAAATTCGAAAACCGTTTCGAGATATGAGGTCCATCTTCATGATCTTTGTGTTGAAATTTAAAAAGAAAAATCTTTGATCAAATGGGAGCAAGCTGAACTTTCTGAGATTTTGAACTGTTTTATTTACCACCCTATATAAACTTTGTGTGAAGTACCAAGTTCTTGCAAACATACGGACTGATAAACAAGGGATTGAACTAGTGAACCCTAGAAACAAAAATTGAATTGCTCGAAACAATCCAAATTTTATCAGTGCCAAAGTTAGGGCAAATTTGGTCATGTAACGTTTCATTTGTTGAGCAGTTTATATGTATTTTTGTTTTCTTTGTCTATTAATGGGTGTGACGGTTTTATTTTGTCACCTCATAATAGTGGTGACGGTGGTTGTTATTTATTTTATTTATTGTAAATAAAAACAATGGGGTTATGTTATTTGTTTATATTTTGTTTATTATTTCTGATTTATTTATTTTAGTGGCTGTTATTCTGTGGTCTTGTCTTGTCAGTGTTGTTTGTCATTGTCATTATTAATGGTGGGAACTGAATGTTCTTTTTATTTTTGCAAGAGGAATCTTGATCCTGCTGACCGGAGACTATCAGTTTTTTTTATCAAAAAAGTTCGAACTATCTAATCACCCTGATTAAAAGTAGACAAAAAAAAAAAAGGAAACTAAGAGGAAAAATTCAACAAAATTACAATTTAATTATTAAAATAAAAATCCCCTCAGAGGAGAACTTTAAAACCTTTTCTGGTCGTTAATAATTATTGAAACCCAGCTTCACATTAAACTCGTAGGGAGTTTCAACGTGTGTTGGAGTAGGAGAAGCTGGATTTCGCTAGGCCGACCGTGCAGGGTACTGGTGGTACGGTCATTCTTCTTAGAAGGATAAAAATTTATTACGGCAAGAAAACTCTCCAAGGATTGTTCCTTAAACGCCCTCCTTCTACATCGGAGGTGAGTAATTGCAAGTCCACTTTACTACGACACTTATTTTAGTTAACCAAAAAGGATATTGCTGGCACGCTTTGTGTCAGCCGAACTTTCCTATAGTGTCCGACAGCAGGTTACAGATGTTCTCTTTGCAGGGTTGTTCGTCCAGGGTATTCGTTCATCCACGGTAACTTTTCGGACGTGGTAACTGTTGATTTATTGATGTTGAAAACTGATGATTTACTTTTGCGGCACGGAGTCACCAGAGTAGAGTCTCCATCTTGTCTTTGGCACCGGCTGTCCCTGCCTGACCGAGCCCGACGCACAGTCGTTGGTGAGAGCAACCCGGCCTGCACAGGTATTTACTAATTGTCAATTACCTCCACTGCCACAGGAGCCCCATTGGCACCGAGTCCAGGACTTCACCAGTGTTTTATTTCATATTTTATTTACTAATAGTGTGAACCAACAGCAGCTGCTCGCGGGGTAGATTATTAGGGACTTAGCGTAGACTAGAAATTAGTCTTTGTAACATTACCTTCGTGATATATGCCGATACGTACCTGGAAGGGTCGATGTAGCTTGTTTCAAGTTATAATATAACCTAGGCACTCCCGTGGAGCTGATTGTTTTATTACTATCTATTCTGGCCAACCTTAAACAACCCCTGTTAGGCAGAAAACCCTGCGACCGTGTTTGCATTAGAAAATAACCATCTATTTGAACCATTGTTCGCTGGCCACCGTGGTGGTACCTATTTATTGGATTTTTCATTTTTCATCATCATAATACAATAATAAATAATAGTAAGAATTATAAGTAACGCCACCAGAACCAGCGGTATTCTTTTATTATAATTAATCGGACTCGACAGGTGGCGTTGACAGCTAGGTGACAACTCGCCCCCCTGAGCTAGCCGTTTTCGCCTAATCCACGCTCAGGCTCACGGTTCCGTGTGGCAATTTGGCGCCCAACGTAAATATTACCCGTTTTGTTTGTTTTACGTGTTAGGTGTTTTTCTCTTTCGGGTTTCTTCTTCCTTGTTGTTTCAGTTTTATTTTTTTTGTTCTTTTCAGGAAGACAGGGAGGGGAATAAACGTATAACTGCTAAAATATATGCTTGTGAATATAATACAATTTTATTTAATTATTTCAACACATTTATTATTATTGATAACTTAGATCACTGCATGCCATAAACCTATTTTATTTACATTTTATTTACATACAGGTATTTTTTTTTCTTCTCGTATTTTCTGGTATTTTTTTATATAGGTATTTACATTGATTATTTGCGGGATAATTTACAATTAACTGTACATATTTTATTTGGGGATAAGGTATATTACATAACTATTATCGTCGACCATGGAGATAAATCGTTTGTTAGGTGACGAGCTAACCTATGAGTTGCTTGTGAGAGGTTGCGAACTAGGTACGACAGTGGCAGAAAAAAGGAATTTACTTCGACAGGCAAAACAGTCGGAAAAGCAGGGCTTACCACCTGTCACATCGCATAAATTTGATCCAGAAAAGGAGTTGGAGTTGTGTTCGGCAAAGTTGGAGGAACTCACAGGTTGTGTTCAGGAGTTTGTTCCAGCGAATAGGGACAACGAGTATCGTAGGATCAAGTCTAGGCTTCTTCATGTGCAGGGTAGGTTGGATAGAATAGAGCCACCGACAAATGCGCTACAGATGAAAAAGAATAATCTTTTAACGTTCTGCGCAGGAGTGTGTGAAGCACTCGAGGACGCTTTGAAGATTGCTAACCTTACGTCCAGGAGTAGGTCCGAGGCTTCCATTTTGGACGAGCCAAATTTGCTGTTGCCAGAGGTAACTGGGCCGGCGACCGGTCCTGTTCAGATGGCTGCTAGTTCAGATCAGACATCGGGAACTACCTCTAGTGTCCCTACTGCTGATCTGATTGATCTTGGGATACCACCAGACAATGTGGTGGATCTGAGGCAGGATCATGCGGGCGCTTCCATGCAAGGCCTGCGAGCCGATTCAATTTCCCAGCAACTGAATCTGTTGCATTTCGCCCCGAGCGCAGGTTACGCTCCCCCACCAACTCAGTCACGACGAGTCTCATTTTCAACATCGTCGAACGATAGGCATGCCCCCCTTATAGAAAGCGTCCCTGACGACGTGCCTTCTTTTCCGTATCGGGGATCCTCCACTTTCGTTGAACCCCGATCACAGAGATCGGAATTTGCACCTGTAGGTAGGTCTCACAGTTTCAATCACAACTTCTGGAAATGGGGACTAACCTTTAGTGGAAAAGGTAGCGTGACGTCATTCTTGGAAGACATCGAAGAGATGGCGGAAGCTAGACGAGTCACGACGGGTGAACTGTTCCAATCTATATCAGAATTCCTGAAGGGCGATGCCTTACTCTGGTATAGACCCCGAAAACACACATTGGTGGATTGGATGGACTTCAAGAGGAGGTTAAGGGATACGTTTCTACCTCCTGATTATGAGATCAATCTCATGGACGATATTCGGCGACGGACACAGGGTCAGGATGAAAAGCTGATCCTCTATGTGGCAAGAATGCAGGGAATGTTCGCGAAGCTCACAGCTCCACCACCTGAGTGCGAACAAGTCCAGCTTATGCGGAGAAACCTTTTGCCCCACCTCCAGACTGCGTTGGCCTTGCAGGACATACGCACGATGGACGATTTAATTTCCGTTGGTCGGATCGTCGAGGAGTCGCAATTGAGAGCAAAGCAGTATTGCCCTCCAAAAACCGACGCGAACCTCCTACAAGAACCCAGCATGGCATATCAGCCGTCTAGTAAACCACACAAGAGGCTGGCCGCTGTCCAGAGTAGTCCCACTGTTGCAGAGGTTCAAACTCAGAACAAGGCCGTCATCTGTTGGGCATGTAAACAGCCTGGTCATGTTAGAATGTCCTGCCCGCAAGCGACCACGTTAGCATGCTATAAGTGTGGTACCAAGGGGTATACCACACGTACTTGTCCATCTTGTTCGGGAAACGGCAAACCGAGTCAACAGTAAGCCGGCTGTGTGACTCTGGTTCGGCTAAACCGGCTAGTTCCAAAATAAATCATGTGCTGGATTATATTCTGTCCCATTCTAAGGAAGATTGTCGCCCCTATCTAGAGGTATCGATCTTCGGATGTAAGATGCTTGGTCTTTTGGATTCTGGTGCAACCGCAACATTTGTCGGTCAGAAGGGGTATAATGTGCTCAAAGAGCTAGGGCTGAAGTTGCAGACGAACTCTACAATGGTTACCGTAGCGAACGGCAGCTCGTGCGTTTGTTTAGGAGTGGTTAGAGCTCCTGTTCGTTTGCTGGACCGTATTCACCTGATCGACATATTGGTCATACCGGAGTTGCCGCACACCATGATCCTAGGTATTGATTTTTGGATCGCAATGGATGTGGTGCCGGATCTCCGTAGTGATTTTTGGCAGTTTGGGAGCGGGGGAATCGGAAGACCGGCCATTTGTGGAATCCAGGCGCATGCTAATCTTAGTCCCGAACAGGAGGAACAACTAACTCAACTCGTGGACGAAAAATTCTCAAAAATGGGCACTGGACTGGGATACACCAATTTAGTGGAGCATGAAATTGTGACAGATGCTAAACCTATTAAGCAACGGTACTACCCAATGTCACCCATCAAACAGGCCATTGTAGATCAAGAGCTCAACACGATGCTGGAGCTTGATGTCGTGGAGCCCTCGAAGAGTCCCTGGTCTTCGCCGTTGCTTCTCATCCCTAAGAAGGACAAAAGTTATAGGGTATGCATAGATTATAGGGCATTAAATGCAGTAACGAAGAAGGATGCTTACCCCATCCCGTATGTGTCCTCCATTCTTGAAAGGCTTCGCGGAGCCAAGTTTCTAAGTTCGATGGACATCAGGAGCGCCTACTGGCAGGTTGGTGTTAAGGAGTCAAGCCGCGAATATACGGCCTTTACTGTCCCTGGGAGAGGCTTGTTCCAGTTTAAACGTATGCCATTCGGGCTTACCAATGCTCCTGCAACCTGGTCCAGGCTCGTCGATGGTGTCCTTGGAGCGGATTTGGAGCCGCATGTCTTCGTCTATCTCGATGACGTGATAATCATCAGCCCTGACTTTGAGACCCACTTGACAATCTTGGGTAAGGTGTTTGATCGCCTCACCGAAGCGGGTCTGACCGTTAAAAGAGAGAAGTGTAACTTCTGCAGGCCCTCGCTCAAATATTTGGGCTATGTAGTCGATTCATCAGGACTGCACGTCGACCCAGAAAAGGTGGAAGCGATTCTCAATATCGAGGTTCCAAAAACAGCGTCTCAGGTACGATCACTGCTTGGAGTCTGTGGTTGGTATCGCAAATTCGTACCAGACTTCTCTTCGCTTGTGGCGCCTCTAACGAGATTGACAAAGAAAAATGTTGGTTTTGCCTGGACAGATGAGTGCGAAGCGGCGTTTAGGGCGCTGAAGGACCGGCTGGTCTCGGCCCCGATATTGACCTGTCCGGACTTTGGGCAGCCGTTTATTTTGCAAACGGATGCGTCGGCTTACGGGATAGGCGCCGTTTTGACTCAGTTGTTCGAGGGTGAGGAAAAGGTAATTTGTTATCTCTCGAGGTCCTTGACGAGGCAGGAGCAACGTTACACCACCACAGAGCGAGAGTGTCTTGCGGTCATCTGGGCCGTGGAAAAACTGCGACATTATTTGGAGGGGGTGCACTTCACGATCATCACAGATCATTACTCGCTGGTTTGGCTGGATCGCCAAAAGGATCCTACGGGACGGATAGCACGCTGGGCTATTCGACTGCAACCCTACGATTATACAATCGTTCATCGGAAAGGGAAAGATCATATAGTACCGGATTACCTGTCCAGAAGTGTCCCTCAGATCGACCTCATCGACACAGCTGTTGAGACCTTTTCCAACGCCGATGATCAGTGGTACCAGAGACTGAAGGAAAAGGTAGAGACCAACCCTCGCAAGTATCCTCAGTTTTGTATCCAGCAGGGTGTACTTTATAAGTACGTGAAACTTCGGCAACCTGATGTCATGGGTACATCCGAGCATTGGAAAGTGGTGGTACCGAAACCGCATAGGCGACAGCTCATCGCTCGACACCACGATGATGTCACCGCAGGACATCTAGGAATCTACAAAGTTTATTGGAGGCTCCATGAAAAGTATACGTGGCCCAAAATGCAGGCAGATGTGGCGAAGTATGTTCGTTCCTGCCAGACTTGCGCAGCACATAAGCCTGAACAGAAGGCTCCGGTTGGTCTGATGGGAGGCGGGCATGATGTCAGTAGGCCCTGGCAGACGATAAGCCTGGATTTTGTCGGCCCATTGCCGCGTTCTTCTAAGATGAACACGCATCTCCTGGTGGTGAGCGACTATTTCTCTAAATATGTTGTCTTGTTCCCTGTGAGAGCAGCGACCGCTGAGGTGCTATGCCGACATGTGGAAGCTGGAGTTTTTCTCGTTTATGGAGTGCCTCGTAACATTATCTGCGACAATGGTGTGCAGATGAGGAGCAGGGTTTTTAAGTCGTTGTGCGACAGGTATCATGTAGAGATTTCATACACCCCACTCTACTATCCTCGGGCTAACCCCTGCGAACGAGTCAACAAAACTGTCAAGACCATGATCTCGTGTTATGTCAAGGACAACCAGAGAAAATGGGATGACCAGCTACCGGCCATCAGTTGTGCCATCCGAACCGCACGAAGTGAAGTGACCGGCTATTCCCCATTCTTCATCAATTTTGGTAGGCCTTATGTTGGCGACGGACGGGAGCACCAGGACCCCGGAGGAAACTTGAATGACCCGCCTACTCTAGAATCCCTAATGGAAAAGCGTCGATTGGGCTATCAGCGGATGTTCAACGAGGTGAAACAGCGTCTTATCGTAGCTCATGAGCGTTATAGGAAAGTTTATAATTTGCGACGACGGCCAGTTCATTTCCAAGAGGGCGACAGAGTGTGGAAGAGAAGCAAGATCCTTTCTGATGCCTCCCAGGCTATTAATGCCAAACTTGCGCCAAAGTACCAAGGGCCCTACAACATAAAAACAAAATTAGGGAGATGGACATATGAACTGACAGACGATACAGGGCAGAGCAAAGGGGTTTGGAATGTCCAAGACCTTAAGCCGTACTGTGACGGAGAGACGATTGACCCAGGGTAGTCTGTCATCATGACAGGTCTCCGAGGTCACAACCTTTTGTTGCCTCGAAGGAAGGGGAGGGTGTGACGGTTTTATTTTGTCACCTCATAATAGTGGTGACGGTGGTTGTTATTTATTTTATTTATTGTAAATAAAAACAATGGGGTTATGTTATTTGTTTATATTTTGTTTATTATTTCTGATTTATTTATTTTAGTGGCTGTTATTCTGTGGTCTTGTCTTGTCAGTGTTGTTTGTCATTGTCATTATTAATGGTGGGAACTGAATTTCCTTTTTATTTTTGCAAGAGGAATCTTGATCCTGCTGACCGGAGACTATCAGTTTTTTTTATCAAAAAAGTTCGAACTATCTAATCACCCTGATTAAAAGTAGACAAAAAAAAAAAGGAAACTAAGAGGAAAAATTCAACAAAATTACAATTTAATTATTAAAATAAAAATCCCCTCAGAGGAGAACTTTAAAACCTTTTCTGGTCGTTAATAATTATTGAAACCCAGCTTCACATTAAACTCGTAGGGAGTTTCAACGTGTGTTGGAGTAGGAGAAGCTGGATTTCGCTAGGCCGACCGTGCAGGGTACTGGTGGTACGGTCATTCTTCTTAGAAGGATAAAAATTTATTACGGCAAGAAAACTCTCCAAGGATTGTTCCTTAAACGCCCTCCTTCTACATCGGAGGTGAGTAATTGCAAGTCCACTTTACTACGACACTTATTTTAGTTAACCAAAAAGGATATTGCTGGCACGCTTTGTGTCAGCCGAACTTTCCTATAGTGTCCGACAGCAGGTTACAGATGTTCTCTTTGCAGGGTTGTTCGTCCAGGGTATTCGTTCATCCACGGTAACTTTTCGGACGTGGTAACTGTTGATTTATTGATGTTGAAAACTGATGATTTACTTTTGCGGCACGGAGTCACCAGAGTAGAGTCTCCATCTTGTCTTTGGCACCGGCTGTCCCTGCCTGACCGAGCCCGACGCACAGTCGTTGGTGAGAGCAACCCGGCCTGCACAGGTATTTACTAATTGTCAATTACCTCCACTGCCACAGGAGCCCCATTGGCACCGAGTCCAGGACTTCACCAGTGTTTTATTTCATATTTTAGTTACTAATAGTGTGAACCAACAGCAGCTGCTCGCGGGGTAGATTATTAGGGACTTAGCGTAGACTAGAAATTAGTCTTTGTAACATTACCTTCGTGATATATGCCGATACGTACCTGGAAGGGTCGATGTAGCTTGTTTCAAGTTATAATATAACCTAGGCACTCCCGTGGAGCTGATTGTTTTATTACTATCTATTCTGGCCAACCTTAAACAACCCCTGTTAGGCAGAAAACCCTGCGACCGTGTTTGCATTAGAAAATAACCATCTATTTGAACCATTGTTCGCTGGCCACCGTGGTGGTACCTATTTATTGGATTTTTCATTTTTCATCATCATAATACAATAATAAATAATAGTAAGAATTATAAGTAACGCCACCAGAACCAGCGGTATTCTTTTATTATAATTAATCGGACTCGACAGGTGGCGTTGACAGCTAGGTGACAACTCGCCCCCCTGAGCTAGCCGTTTTCGCCTAATCCACGCTCAGGCTCACGGTTCCGTGTGGCATGTGATGTCTGGTCTGTTATGATGAATTGTTTTATCTGTGATGATGGCTCTGTCATAGTATAATTTGTGAGTGCTATTTTCCAATACTGTTTGCGGGTTGTATTTGTAATATGGTGTATACATGTCGATGAGTTTGTACTGAGCTGCGAGTTTTTGATGTATAATGTTCGCCACCTGGTTGTGTCTATGTAGATAGTCGGTTTGTGTAAGTATCCTGCATCCAGCTGTAATGTGTTGTATTGTTTCCTGTGATAAATGACATTTTCTGCATGTATCGTCTGTGATCGTGGTGTCCTTGAGTATATGTTTTCTGTAGTTTTTAATATTTATTGTTTGATCCTGTATAGCAATCATGAACCCTTCGGTCTCCCCAAAAAGGTTCCCACAACTAAGCCACTTGTTCGACGCCTGTTTGTCGACATGGTTCTGGCTCAGCTCATGGGGGTGTCTCCCATGGAGTTCCTTCTGGGTCCACGACTGCTGTTTTGTATTATTATCTGTTATGTGTAGCTCCAAGTTTTTGTTATGTAGGTTTAAAGGTGTGTTGTTTCTGTCTGTGATATTTACGGCTTTGTGTAGTTTGGACGTGGTTTGTTTTGTGTGAAAGAACTCTCGAAGATTATTTATCTGTTTGTGGTGCAGATTGGGTATGTCAATAAGGCCTCTTCCCCCCATCTCTCTAGGTAGAGTCAGCCTTTCTGTGGCTGATTTAGGATGATGTTGTTTGTGTCTTGTGAGTGTTGTCCGGGTTTTCCTCTGGAGGTCTTCTAAGTCTGTCTGTGTCCATTGTATAACTCCAAACGAGTATGTCAGTGTCGGTACAGCGTATGTGTTTATTGCTTTTATTGTGTTTTTGGCATTCAGTTTTGTTTTTAATATTTGGTTTAGTCTGTTTATGTATGTTTTTCTTAGTGTTTGTTTTATTTGTGTATGTTCTGTGAGCTTGGCCTGCTGGAAACCAAGATATATATTATTATTATTCTTCTTCTGCATATATGTAGCATCTCGGGTCTCATCTCCCGGCGGCAAGCAACCATGTCGGGCTATCACCAAGACAAGGTCGCCATAGAAGTTCTACTACATGTGTTTAGTTTGTGTGTTGTGTCAATTCTGTTAAATGTGTCGGATGTTCATCTATTTGTATGTCTGCGTACAGAAATTTTCTAACGATGTGACATGTACTTATTATTGTGGCTTTCTGTAGTTCTATGTACGTATTTTTGTGCATTTTGAGTGTCTGTAAGCTTTTATGTAGTGCATATGGTACAACCCCTGTAGAGGACAAGACTATCGGTACGATGACTACCCTGTCCATCCTCCAGAGGCGCCGCACCTCCTGTGCTAGATCTATGTATTTTGTATGTTTTTCGGTGTCCGTTTTCTGCAAATTGTGTGTATTGGGTATCGCTATATCTATTATATATGTATTTTTGTTTTCTTTGTCTATTAATGTGATGTCTGGTCTGTTATGATGAATTGTTTTGTCTGTGATGATGGCTCTGTCATAGTATAATTTGTGAGTGCTATTTTCCAATACTGTTTGCGGGTTGTATTTGTAATATGGTGTATACATGTCGATGAGTTTGTACTGAGCTGCGAGTTTTTGATGTATAATGTTCGCCACCTGGTTGTGTCTATGTAGATAGTCGGTTTGTGTAAGTATTCTGCATCCAGCTGTAATGTGTTGTATTGTTTCCTGTGATAAATGACATTTTCTGCATGTATCGTCTGTGATTGTGGTGTCCTTGAGTATATGTTTTCTGTAGTTTTTAGTATTTATTGTTTGATCCTGTATAGCAATCATGAACCCTTCGGTCTCCCCAAAAAGGTTCCCACAACTAAGCCACTTGTTCGACGCCTGTTTGTCGACATGGTTCTGGCTCAGCTCATGGGGGTGTCTCCCATGGAGTTCCTTCTGGGTCCACGACTGCTGTTTTGTATTATTATCTGTTATGTGTAGCTCCAAGTTTTTGTTATGTAGGTTTAAAGGTGTGTTGTTTCTGTCTGCGATATTTATGGCTTTGTGTAGTTTGGACGTGGTTTGTTTTGCGTGAAAGAACTCTCGAAGATTATTTATCTGTTTGTGGTGCAGATTGGGTATGTCAATGAGGCCTCTTCCCCCCATCTCTCTAGGTAGAGTTAGCCTTTCTGTGGCTGATTTAGGATGATGTTGTTTGTGTCTTGTGAGTGTTGTTCGGGTTTTCCTCTGGAGGTCTTCTAAGTCTGTCTGTGTCCATTGTATGACTCCAAACGAGTATGTCAGTGTCGGTACAGCGTATGTGTTTATTGCTTTTATTGTGTTTTTGGCATTCAGTTTTGTTTTTAATATTTGGTTTAGTCTGTTTATGTATGTTTTTCTTAGTGTTTGTTTTATTTGTGTATGTTCTGTGAGCTTGGCCTGCTGGAAACCAAGATATTTATAGACCTCGCCCTCTTCCATGGATTCAATCTTGTCGCCATTTTCAAGAGCGAATTCACCTGCCACCAGGGTTCCTTTTTCGATGTTGAGAGTTTTACATTTCTCCAACCCAAACTCCATATGTATGTCCTGTGAGAATGTGTGTGTAATTTTCAGCAGATGTTGCAGCTGTGTTTGTGTGGATGCGTATAATTTTATATCATCCATGTATAGCAGATGCGACAGAGTATAGTGCGTTGTTTTGTTGTCTCTGATGTTGAATCCATAATTTGAATTATTCAGCATGTTTGAGAGTGGATTCAAGGCAAGGCAAAACCACAGTGGACTCAATGAGTCCCCCTGGAATATGCCTCGACGTATAGGTATTTCTTCTGTAGTTATAGTTGTTTTATTGAGCGTAAGACGTAGTGTAGTTCTCCAGTGTGTCATAATGTTCTCGAGGAAGGCGATGAGCGTGGGGTGAATTTTGTAAATGTTTAATATGTGTATCAGCCAAGTATGTGGTGTGCTGTCAAATGCTTTTTTGTAATCTATGTATGCCATGTTTAATTGTCTATGTTGTCTATGTGCCTGACGCAGAACCACTGAGTCGATAAGGAGTTGTTCCTTGCATCCCATGTGGCTTCTGCGGCATCCCTTCTGCTGTTCTGTAAATGCGTTATTGTGTTCCAGATGAGAGTATATTTTGTTTGTTATGTTTGAAGTCAGAATTTTGTAAATTGTTGGGAGACATGTTATTGGTCTGTATTGTGTAGGGTTTTCTGTATTATTGTTTTTTGGCATCATATATGTGATGCCCTGTGTAAAGAATGCAGGTGTGTTCTGCGGATTATTGAGGATATCTGTAAAATGTGTTATTATTATTATTTTCGATTCATTCTCAGCATTCTCAGCATCATAGCTGGTGAGATTATCCATGCAGACGGGCTCAGGCCAAGTCTACACAGATTTCATTATCTTTGATTTAAGAAGTTTCGAGTGATGTTGCATGTTTGAAGTATCGTTGCTTTTTGCGCCTGTGCATGTATGTAATGTGGCAGCTGGAGTTGTGTGAGATGTTGTGTGAATGTGTGTGGCGTGATTCCAGTTACTGATATTATAAAGGGTAAGATGTAAACCGACTTCTGTTTCCATATCCTTTCAACTTCTATGGCTAATGGTTGATATTTTGTTTTCTTTTCTGCGTATTTATTCGTTATGTTGGAGTCTGATGGAACTGCGATGTCAATGATGAATGTTACGTCTTCTTTTTTATTTACAAGCGTGATATCTGGCCGATTGTGCATGATTGTTTTATCAGTTTGGATGGTGAGGTCCCAATATAATTTGTGATCCTGATTTTCCAGTATTGTTTGCGGTGTGTATTTGTAGTAGGGTTGAGAGTCTGCATGAAGATTGTAGTGGAGTCCAATGGCTTGGTGTATTATTTTTGCTACTGTGTTGTGTCTATCAGTATATGCAGTTCCTGCTAGGAGCTTGCAACCAGAGGTGATGTGATCTATTGTCTCTGGAAATTGTTGGCATTTTCTACATGCGTCACTGATTATTGTTGCGTCTTTTAATATGTGCTTTCTGTAGTTATTGGTGGCAATTACTTGGTCCTGGATGGCAAGAAGAAAGCCTTCGGTTTCAGGGAAGAGAAGGCCGTTTTCCAAAAATCTATACGACAGCTTTTTGTTAATGTTGGAGTTATTGACTTGATTGTAGTGTCTGCCATGTAGAGCCTTAGAGGACCATATCTCTTTTTTTTGTTCGACTGTTCTTGGATGTTGATCAGTTGGTGTTTGTGAATGAAGATTCAGCGGTGTGCAGTTCTTGTCTGTATGCACTATTGCTTTGTGTAGTTTTTGTTCTTTTGAACGGAAGTATATCTGGAGTGAATTCAATTGTTTGGCATGTAGTGAATGTAGGTCTATTATTCCTCTCCCTCCTTCTTTTCTGCTTATGTTGAATCTTTCCTTACAGGAGTTGGGGTGCAGTATTCTATTTTTCGTTAGGGCAGTTCTTGTTCGCATGTTTATATTTTCCAGGTCTGTGGTCGACCATTTGATGATTCCGAAGGAGTAGGTGAGAATGGGGATCGCGTAAGTGTTAATGGCTTTAAATAGATTTCCCGAGTTCAAGTGTGTTTTAAGAAGTTGATTTAGTCTTTTTTCATATTCTGCCTGGAGCTGTGATTTTATTTCGGTGTGATTAAGTTTGAAGCTTTGTTGAAATCCTAGGTATTTATACAGGTCATTAGGGTGTAGTTGTTGCAATGTTTGATTATTCAGTACTTGATGATTTGGTTCCTGAGTTAGTTTCCCCTTTTCCAGGTGAAGTGTTTTGCATTTGTCCACTCCGAACTCCATTTTTATGTCTGTTGATATTGTTTCTATTGTTCCGAGTAACTGTTGTAATTGTGGTCGCGTTGATGTGTAGATTTTAATGTCGTCTATATACATTAGATGGTTTATGATGTAGATAACCAACGTGTTATGTTTGATTTGGTATCCAAGTTTGGTGTTATTGAGAGTGTTTGATAATGGATTCAGAGAGAGGCAGAACCATAAGGCGCTCAATGCGTCTCCCTGGAAAATACCACGTCGGATATTTATCTGGTCCGTTTGTATGATTTCTGAATTTGTGGTTAGGATGATTTTTGTTCTCCAATTATTCATGATTGTTGTCAAGAATTGTACGATTATGGGGTGTATTTTGTAGATCTGCAGGATTTTCGAAAGCCAGCTGTGTGGTATCATGTCGAAAGCTTTTTTATAGTCTATGTAGGCAATGTGGATATTTCTTTTATCTTTTTCTGCTTGTTTCATTATGGTGGTGTCTATTATTAGCTGTTCCTTACAGCCTTTGCCGCCCTTGCGGCATCCCTTCTGTTCTTCGGTGAGAATGTTGTTTGTGGTAAGGTGATTCTCTATTTTGTTACATACGATGGCTGTAATTATTTTATATAAAGTGGATAGACACGTGATGGGTCTGTAGTTGGCTGGGTTTTCTGTTTGTTGGTTTTTAGGTTTTATGTATGTTGTGCCCTCTGTGAGGAAGTGTGGCATGAGATGTGGGTTTTTGATTATATTGTTTATTTGGTTGGCAAGGTTTGTATGCACTGAAGTGAACTGTTTATACCAGTAGTTGTGTTATTATTATTATTATTATTATTATTATTATTATTATTATTATTATTATTATTATTATTATTATTATTATTATTATTATATCTTTCCTCATCATCGTGATCCAATGTTCCAAAGAGCCATTTGCTAATTGAACCTATTCCATTGATTAGACCACGTTTTTGCCTTTTTAACGGTAACAAGTTGATTAATTTATTCCTTGCGTAGTCTAAGGAAAATTTTGTTTCATTCATTGAGTTTTTGAGATAGGTGGTGAATTCCATCGAGTAGCTTTTTTGACTATTGAATAACATTTCATTATTGCTAAACTTATTTTCTAAATTTTTCAGATTAGTAGGGTGTTTACGGGGCTTCCTAATTTTTGATTTATGTACAATTTGATCTTTAAGTATTACGACCTTGTTTCCTAAATCCGTTTTGACTTTGGATTTCACGTGCCTTTGTTTGGCTTTGTTTCTATCGGCTTCTCGATTTTTTATAAAAATAGTTTGATCGGTGTCAAAACTTGCGGGATCTTCTCGAGTTTCGTTACGTTTGGTAATGAGTCTTTTAGTCGCGATTTTCTGTCGTTAACGTAATTTGTTATAATATTTTCTTCTGTTAAATCAAAAGGATCTAAAGGTTTTGTGTCTCCTAGAATAATATCATATGGTCTAAATTTCGTGGTACTGTGTACTGAGGAATTATAACCTATTATTGCAAGCTGTACTAACTGCTTGATAGGGGTGTTGGAATGTTGCAGTTTTAATATCCGTATATTTTCTAAGAGAGAGGAATGAAAACGTTCAACAGGGCTGTTACTGTTGGAATTTCTAGGCGTCGTGTAATGAAGCTGAATTTTTATGTAGTTTACAAAAATCAGTCATGAATTGTGATTTGAATTCTGTACCGTTGTCGCAGGTTATTGATTGGGGTACACCGAAATGGCTTATAAATAGACATAAGTTATCTACTACTGTAATTGCATTGAGACTTGGTGTTATCAAGTAAGCTTGACCGTATTTGGAAAATACGTCAATTATCGTTAAGAATTTTTGTCCTAAAATTTAGAAAATGTCTAGGTGAATTTTTTCTAGAGGCTTTGATGGTGTGATGGTTAAGCAGTATTTTATTTTTGGGGGGTGTCTGTCGTATTTTGCTTGTTGGCATGTTTCGCACGAGTTTTTAAATTCGGTAATGCAAGTTTTCATGTTGGGCCAATAATATTTATTTTTCAAAGCTTCTAAGGATTCATTGATTCCTCGATGACAAGTTTTTGTCTCGTGGTGATGATGGAGTATTATGTTTTTTTGTTCGTCTGGGTCTTCTACGTCAGATACTAATTTATTAGATATGACGAGCTCATACGAATGATTTTTGAAGGTCTGTTGCAATGTTGTTGTCATTAGTGGCATTAAATTAATGTCAGATTCTTTGATATGAATACAGTGCAACTTTTTCGGTTCAACGAAGTTTTTGAAAAAATCAATAATTTGTTTTCTACAATCATCGGGATTTTCCGTCAGATTAATTATCATTCGACGTTTTGATTCGAATGGATTAGAAGTTGTAATGTGAATTTTTTTGAAATTTCCTTGTCTAATGATAATTTGATTTGAGTAGTAATTCGTCACGTTTTCTGTAAACGGAATTTCGAGAATAGGATTTTCTTGGCTACTGTGAACTGTTTCACCGTCGTCGTTACTTTGTCCAAGAATTTCATCTGCTATTCGTCTGTCGTCTGTTGTCATACTAACGTTCTCTATGTAATCTTCGATTTCACGATCGATATCTCCGGGATTACCTGTTACGGAGTCATTGTCAATCATATTAATTTCAATTCGCGATAAGCAATTTAGCCTCCAACGGACTAGTTTTGAATTTGGATATGAATTTTGGATGGATTGTTCAATATGAAAGCATATTGAACAGGAATTCTAATGGTTTGTGGTCTGTATAAATCATGAATTTCCTTCCGAAGAGATATGGTCGGAAGTGTTTTACTGCCCAAATTATGGCGAGTAATTCTTTTTCTGCCGCGCAGTAATTAATTTCACTATCGCTTAGGGTTCTAGAGGCATAGGCAATTGGTAAATCACTGCCTATTTTCCCTTGACTGAGAATTGCCCCGATCGCAAAATTTGAGGCATCAGTAGTCAAGATAAATGTCTTGGAAAAGTCAGGGTACTGAAGTAGAGGTTCATTTGAAAGAATATTTTTGCATAATTCAAAGGTCTCTATGAACTCTGTGGTATGTTCGATTTTTTCTCCCTTCTTCAAGCATTTAGTAAATACTTTAGTTAATTTGGCTAGGTCTTTAATGTATCGTCGGTAATAAGAAAGAAGTCCTACAAAAGATTTGATTTCTTTTGGAGTCTTGGGTATTGGAAACTTTTTTATGACTTCGATTTTTTTCGGATTTGGTTTTATACCGGCTGGTGTTATAACATGCCCTAAAAATTCGACCTCTTTTCGCATAAATTCGGATTTGTCTAATTGAATTTTCAATCTTGCCTCTCTGAGTTTTGAAATACTAATTTTAGGTTAGCGATGTGTTCTTCGAGACTAGAACTGAATATGATGATGTCATCTACGTAAACTAGACAAACTTTTCCTTGTAAACTACTTGAGATGTTGTCCATTATTCTTTGAAATGTCGCTGGTGAATTCTTTAGGCCAAAGGGCATTCGTAAATATTCATAATGTCCATTTTCGACATTAAATGCTGTTTTCTCGATCGAATTTGGGTGCATCTCAATTTGATAAAAGGCAGACGCAACATCGAGAGTACTAAAGTAATTACAGCGACCTAATTTATCTAAAATGTCATTAATATTGGGGAGTGGATACCTATCGTCAATTGTTTTTTCATTTACCTTACGGTAATCAACTACGATTCTCCATTTTTGTTTACCGCTTGCGTCGATCTTTTTTGGAACTATCCAAATTGGACTACTCCAGGGGCTTTGACTTGGTCGAATTATTCCGTCATTTAACATTTTTGAAATCGGTTTTTGAACTTCCTCTTTATGAACGAAAGGGTACCTGTAAGATTTAACATGAACTGGAATTTCGTCCGTAGTTCTGATTTCATGCTTGACCTGGTTAGTAAAAGTCAGTTGATCGTTTTCTTTATGAAAAATGTCACTATATTGATTACATAATTTCGAAATTGCTTCCTTTTCTTCTGTGTTTAAATGATCGGTTCTAATTAAATTTTCGATGTTTTCTTTTTTTGAATCGATTGGATTATCGGTTCCGAGAAAATCATTTATGTGGAAAAGCTTGTAACGGTGCTTACCTGGGTCCCTGCAGATTGTGTTAAATATCCCTGTGATTCCCTGATTTCTGTAGTCGGTCTCTTAGTCCGGAACGATGGAAAATTTTGTATGGGAGGAGATACGATATCAATGAGACAAAATAATTTTCCTTAGCCCTTATTTATTTGAATTATTACATTGTCTAGCAAGGTGTTGGCAATATTATCAGTTTTATACAGTTTACATCAAGTTGGTATTACTTACAATTCGTCTTATTGCTATTTAAATTCATTGAAAATGAGCCTCCACCTTGTAGAATCGTTTCTGGGCTTAATTATTTACAAAACATTTTAACTAAGAGAATTCGTTCATATACGAATCTTTTGTTTGAGTTTGCCTATTCCCTGTTTGTACCTGTGTTACCTAGAGAACTCATTTATCTATGTTTCTGCCTTTATATGGCGATAACTTGATTTTATTCTATTTTGTTGACCAAGTCCTTGATTGAGAATGAAATTATCTACTCTTTCAAATTATTACAGTAATTTGATTGCAATTTATTTATTAATAATCATACATCAGTTTGTTTCAGATGTTTAAAACTTTGTGTACGCTCCTTGTATAAATCATAACTAGATGGTTTGATTTATTCTCCTGAATCTATTCATTCCAAGAACGCCTTTGTTTGTAGCTAAAATGCTTTTGCATTTTATTAGACAGAATCCCAGTCTTGTTTCGATTTTGCTTAACGAAACAGTAGGTAAATTATAAATAAAAAGATAGCTTGTATTGGAGCAAAATAAAGATCTCAGTTTTTTATTATAATTCAAATAAATTTCCTTCCGTCGATATTTCGTCAGTCTAGTTATTTACACACCTAAAATATGCAGACTGTTTTTGTATTGTATTATTATAGTTCAATAAACATTCCAGAGGAATTAATACATCCTTTTTCAGGGCTGTGGCGTATTACGCACTTGTCTGTTCGGTTTCGACATATTATGAAATGCAGGCATTGATCATAAACTACAAAACTCTCTGCCTGAGATTTAAATTATTTTATTCTTGAAGGACCGGAATTTTTACAACAGCAACAGTTATTCATCTTGTCTTTATGAAATTATATTTTAACACCATTAAATAATTTCTGGGTCTACACTATTTTACAGCAACTAACAGTTTCATTTATTAAAAATCTGGTTCGATTAGAATTTATGTTTTAATTTATTAGCTTAATTATTTAATTGTCAGCTCATATTATTCGATTAGACTGAATTAATATTTCTTTAATAATTATTCACTGTTTTGACTTTATTTATCAGAAATTTACAATTTGCTATTCTTTCAGAAATGTACTAATTTTCCTGTCAACTGTGATTTGCTAGATCTTATATGAAATTTTCAATGAGTTCTCGCGGTACTTTAGGCTTTACTTATAAAAATAATTCATCTGAATCTTCAGGTTGGTTCGATTTATCCCTTGATCTGGAAACCCTTGTGGTATTTGACCTTTACCATTTTTCCTCAGTTTCTAGAGAAACACGAAATTACGAAATTAGACAGTACCTAAGTCTTTATATGCAAGTGCTTATTTTTTTTTTTTTTTATAAAAGAGGGAGCATCGGTCTTAACTGTGTAGGTAAGACATAGTCGCTCCACTCTGGTAAATTGGCTTTGAGCGCGAACTCTTTAGCCACACACACTTTTATATTATATTTTCCTTATAAACGTTCGATCGCTTGTTTTACTTTTCACAGACATTCGAAAATGAATCCGAAAAGTAAAGCGGGCCGAGGTGAGTTTCGAACCCGCGATCTATGGCTTCGTGAGCCAGCGGAGTACCACTAGGCCACGCAAGTCATAAGTGCTTATTATACACTTAATTAAAAAAAACAATAATTTTCGGCTTCAAAATTGTTACTTTTTAAAGACTCTCCATTTAAAATACTTTGTCTATTTCTGGTTGCTTAGAAATTTTATAAAAGTTTCCTTTTTGTTGTTAACATTCTGAAGTAGATAAGCTTGTCTGGCATTGCTAATATTATATCTGTGAGCATATTGTTTATGGCTGCTTATAAAATTTCAAATTGTTACTAATTTAATAAACTTTATGGCTCATTTCTTAATAAATGGCTTTCGGATTAATTTTGTATTTAGTCATTTTCATTTTCACACTTTTAGGCTAATCTCGTTTATTTTGGTTGAATTCATTAATTTATTTCATTTGATTGTTTTATTATAATTTGTCAGATTTCCTGACATAATAAGTGTTGCCAGTTTGGGCAAATTTAATAACTTGTTACAATACGCTCGCCGGCGTTAATAGGTCAATGTTAAATACGCTCACCGGCGCTATTTGGTCAATTAAAATTATTTATGTATTGGTTGTCAATTTTGACTTAGCTTTCATTAGCTCATATGATATTGCCAGTCTCGGCTAATGTTGGTCGGTTTAACTTTTGTCACCTTTGGACTTGTTTCATGTTTCATTTTTGTTTATGCCAGTTTTTTCCTGATGTCACCTTTGGACAAATGTAATGTTTGTTTATAATATGTGGCCTTTTTGGCTTGTGTCACCTTTGGACAAATTTTATTATTATTTATAATATGTTGCCATTTTGGGCTTGTGTCACCTTTGGACAAGTTTTGAGACTGCCTTTAATATTTGTGATTTTGATTCTTTTGACTTGTTAATTTTATCAACGCCGAGTTTTCCTTTCTCTCTTTTGCTATATTAATGGGTTACTGTTTTATTTACCAAGTTTTAGATACGCACAACGGCGTAATTCCCAAAATTAGACCAATTCAACCAATTCGAACAATTTGTATAACTTCGCTCGTCAGCGGCATCGCTTTGCGGCATCGTTCGTCAACGGAATTTTATTTATTACAATTTTTTATTATATTTTTGCTCCCCACGAGGGCACAGCAAACCAGACCTTCGCTCGCCGGCGGTATTTTATTTATTTGCATATCAATTTATTATTTATTTATTTGTTTGTTTGTTTTTTTTTTATATATTTTGTTACTTCCCCACGAAGGCACAGTAACACTTCGCTCGCCGGCGGTATACCTAAATTATGTTGGAGCTTGATGACGATTTATTCTAGGAAAACACTAAGATATAGGTTACTCGGAAGAAAGACTCGAATTCCACACGCTGCCGGGGCCTAGAATCCCAACAACGGAAAGACGAGAGCACGCTAAAAAGTTTCTACGCACTTCAAAGCGTGTTACTTTCTTACTAGAAGATTTTTGTGATTCTGAACTGAGTTTATGACGTTGCCTTTCTGAAACCTGCCTGATCCACGGCGTTCAGCCCTTCTACAGACATTGTTTTTCTCGGAGATAACGACTATGCTACACGCCTAGAGAGCCGTAGAGCTAGTCTAAGCGGACCCGAGCTATCCAAAAGCAAAAGCGTCTAGGGCTAATGCTCAGGTTTCATCCTCATCCTAGAAAAAGTCTTTCAGAACAGGACTCCGTGGACTATCAGCTAGCAGAAATGACAAGGTCGGGGATTATAATATTTACCCTAATTTTTCTGAGAGCAGAGAAGTAAAAATTGTCTTATTGGACTTGGCAAGTCAAGAGTGACTCTTCTTCCTATTGTTGAAATAACAGTTCAGAATGTTTTGGAAGTATTTTAGAAGTTCAAGGCAAGCAATTTAGTTCACTGATCATCCTTTTGGACTTAGAAAAGTATATTTTGACTTTCTCTTTATTTATTAAGTTTTGCTTCCTTGTCAAATAACGAATAATTCGTCGATCTGCATTCGATCTGCATTAGGAATTATAATAGAAGTTGTTTGATGCTTATTTTAAAGCTCATTTGAAACTAATTAAGTTGACATGAGTAATGACGTCATTGTGCCCTGAGGCAAACGTCCCAATGGTGTCTGCTGGTAGGTATCAATCCATGCTAAAACATCTGTGACGTATTTTACGTTGTAATCGAGATTATCGATCATTCTGTGTCTTCTTTGAAGTTAAAGATTAAATAATTTGGTAAAAACATTGGTTAAATAATTGTGGTTTTGATGATCTTTTATCTTACCTATTTCAAGAAATAAGGCCTTTCACCAATAACTAGGTTTCCTGCATAATGCTTACGGCATTTGCGACAAACTATCCAAGTCAATCAGAGGCTCTTTGTTTCCAACAAATCTGACTGTCCAACCTTCAAAAATGCAGAAGACCAAAAATAACCCATTAATATCATTTTCTAACATTTCGAGAACGTATATTTTTCATATATGGACAGGTGTTTTACATTCATTGCCACACAGTCACACTTTACCTACCTATTCTTATCTTAACTAACTATTTCTAATTTATGTTTATGGTTTTCCAATCATTGGCTTTTTATACACCCGCTCTTCACAAATTGCTTTGCGAAAAGCCCCTGGCGTCATATACAAAGACACATACAACCACCACATTGGAATAACAGAGCTGTCCATACCAAGTGATTTAAAAGCGTTTATTAGATCACAGATATTTCGAGTATGGCAGGTAGACTGGGAGCAAAATGACACATATTTGAGACAATTTAAACCGTCAGTCAGGGGATTACTCGTGGTCCCTCCCAAAAGAAGGGACCAGATTGTCTTGAATAGAATTAAGCTGGGCCACTCCAACTTGACACACAGACACATAATAACCAAGGATCGCCCCCCACAATGCGAAAACTGTCATGTTCGCCTCACTATGAAACACATTATTGAAGAATGCGAGTTACTAGAGAATGCAAGGTCTAATAACCAGACACATATTAGTGATCCGGACCAAAACAGTAAACTACTCAGTCTAGTAAATGCGGCAAGTTTATACAACAAAATATGATTATGTGGCGGATGTGTATGTTTGCCTGTTTGACCCTTTATGTGACGGATTAGAAGATGGATAGTAGGAAACGGAAAAATCCACAGAAACCCCCGCTAATAACCCTTAGAGGTTGATGCGGGTAATTTTGAGGGAAAAAAAAAAAGACACATACGTTCATTGGAGTTTTGTCTTTAGTGATGATGATTGCTGATCAATTAAGCCAAACTCCCAGTCGCGATTTCTATGAGAGAAAAATCACATATCTGACTTTTATCTTGGGAAAACTAGGTCGTTATATTTATTTTGTAAAGATAGAGATGCAGGCATAGCATACAGGCCCCACCCTGTACCCATGTGCATTCTATCATCATAATGTTTATTCATAAAAGCTTAAAGCTTATTTCATTTTAATTCATGCTTAGATGTCATGTAGACACATTTTATAAGACACTTTATTAGTAATTTTATTGTTATTTGATAATCAAAAGATAAGTTTGTCTTTTCAATAGACAGAATTTGTAATAAAATTTATATGTAACAATTTTATGCAGCACCAATGAGTAATTAATTTAGTCAATGTATTTTGTTTGCAAGCCTCTCTCATTCAGAATATAATTTTGTGGTAATAGTTTCTAATTGCATAATTATTTATACAATAATTATACTTAGTCATAATAGTTCACCTTTCCCATCCATAAATCCACACAACATTTAAAATCATACCTTTTATAGGAATAAAAGAAAATCAACAATTCAAATTATTCACAGAGCAAATAATAATTTTGTGGTAACTTTTCTTCCAACTGTCATTTATTTCGTGTTAGCTATTTTAGGAAAATTCTATTTATTAGTAATTGTATTAGTATTTAATATTCAAATTTTGGATATTACAACCCTTTCAATGATTAAATAGTTTGATTCGTTTTCCAATTTGGACTGGAGTTGGAAAATAAAGTTCTCACTTTAATTGAAAAGATCTGACCTTGTATATATCCAGCGTCGTTCACCGCAGGTACTTAATTCTTTGACTTTAGTACTATGGACTTTCTTCAAATGCTTCCCACATCAACGTTGAGTGACTTTCCATAACTTTTCCACTGATTCTAAGATTATTATGACCCTCTAAATTACCGTATTTTGATATGACACAAGTTTTGGATACTTTCATTTAATTATTGTATCTTATTATTGCAATCGCCTATACTTATTCGATAATATTTCAGGAACTAAAAATAGACCACGTCTAGCTCCATTTACCGCCTAATACCCAGTGCCTTTCCAATTGCGCATTTTGCCTTCCTGACGCTCTTCACTCATTCCTTTTCCGGAACTTATCCCCACTATTCTTCATTTTGCGCATGTCGGGAATAAGTTTGTTCTGATATAGCTGCAGCCATCTAGTTGTAAAATCTTTCCCTTTCTTTCCCTGTATCCTAATACAGTAATTCACATTTCACATTTCAATAACTCTATATTAACGATTTTAGTTTTTACTCGATACTCCTAGAGGTCGATCTCGTGCCATTCATATTATAATTTAGAAATGTTTATATTTCATTCTTCCTGTTTCAGCCTCGACAGCCTGTGAAATTACTTTTATTTATTTAATTCTGTAAATCTCCACACGTAACTAGTTTAGGTATATATACATTTCAATACTTGATCCATGTTATCATGGACTTCGAATAGAAGGAAATGATGAAAAAAAAAATTCTGTAGAGGCTAGGGGTCGGTATATTTCAAGCTCAAATCTGTCATGTAATTGTTCAGAAAATGAGGTGACATGAAATGGTTCATTTAAAGTTACTGTAATTCTATCTTTAGTCTCATTAATAAATTCTGCTTTTACGTATCCGCATTTAGAATAAGAAAGTGTTTCAGGAACATATAAACCATTTATTCTCATCTCGGGAATTATTACATCACCTTCGTAACATGATACGGGGACTTTGATAGCGGCTAGTTCATTTGAGTTTACAGAAATTGTAAAATTTTCCCTATTTAATTTATATTTGATCGGAATTTGCGTTTTCTCATTGAGTAAAATATTATTTGTGAAATCAATTGAAAATCCTAAATTTCTAATGTCATTTAGACCTATTAGTCCATCGAAATGATTATGCCAATGGAATAAAATGAAATTTAATTTTCTATTCGATTTTAGTTCTAGAAATGCTGATTGGGATTTAGGAGGATTTGGCTTGTAATTATTATTATTTGCTGTATTATTGCCATGTTTATTTTGTAAATAAAATAAATTATTTTCTTCGACGATATACGAAATAGCTGTTTCAATAGAATCTGGGTTTTTCAATCTTATTATTTGTTGGAGATTACCAGAAAGGTTTCTAAGTAATGTTCTAAGAGCTAACTCGTCATATTGTCTAAGATGGATAATTTTCGTAGCCTGATTCATTTCTACAGGGCTAACATTATTAATTCTTTGAACTAAATGGCTTCTTAGAATTTGGAGTCTCCTGGCAAATTCCACTGGAGATTCACCTTTTTGAGGATGGGCCATTAAAAGATCTTGTTCTAAACACTCCAAGCTTCTTTTGTCACCAAAACATTGCTCGAGAGCATTTTTAATTGATTGCCAAGAATTTAATTCTACTCTACTGCCTACTAATATGTTTGCTCTTCCTGTCAACTTTGACTTTATAACTAAAATCAAATATCTCTTAAAATTATTATCAACTATGTGATTATAAGCTGAAATTATAAAATCACAACTCGCAATGAATTTATTTAATAAATCTAGATTTCCATCAAACTGTGGTATTAAATCAACATATAATTTAAGCATTCCCATATTAACTTCATTTCTGTTAATAACTTCTGGGACTTGTGGTGGTACTACTGGGTCAGTCATATTTTTTTTTTTATCAAAACTAACAATACTCAGACAAAATAAATTCAATAATTATTTTTGTTAAAATTATAAATCTATATACCTATTTTAGAATTTTTCCCAATCGAGGAAAAGGATTCAAAGAAATAAAAAAGGAATGTAACTCGGTACTCACTACTTAGTTTTGGTACTTTGGTACGTATCCTTAGTGACGCTGCAGGGCTGCTTCCGGGGTAGAGATCGATGTCAAAGATTCACAATCACGTTCTGTCTTTTGCGAAATCGGACTCGATGCCGTGGCTTTCACAAAAGGAACTACACCGACACTACTTGTATTCGATTAGTGCCTAAACAATTGAAATCGAATTCCGAACACCGCACAAAAATTGATATCCCGTCAAGTTTATTTTGGAGATGTCGAAAGGGCACTATCCTACTGACTGCGCCAGTTAAGAGTTGCCTTTTGGAAATTTGCTTTTTAAAAAATAAAAAACAATTGTTTTTTTTTATTTCAGTTAACATTACTTGAGAAGAACTCAACTGGTTGCTGGATAGTGGTTGCTCTGACCACATTGTTACTGATTCTAAATTATTAATATTATTATTTTCAAGATTGGAGAAGCTGGCTAAAAATCTTAGCATTAAAGTTATTAAATCAACCAGAAGAAGAATTTTTCCAAAAGTCCAAGGAGGACAAAATCATCCACTAGGTAGACAATGTTATATATTATACCCTTCCTGAAAGGTGGAACTTTTTCATTGCGTGAGATATTTCCATCAAAGTATGTACGAGTAAGTATGATAGAAAGTTGTAATATCAATATTTATCATCTCATCGATTTATATTGCGGGTGTTTGTTGATGCCCACAAAACTATGACATGAAAAATAGGTACAGTAAATATTATAAAGTATAGAACGAGTGAAAAATAAACCGTCTAGCACTTTTTAAGGAAACATTTAAAATGGTTATGTGTAATTATATAATGATGAACATAACTGGGGGAGGTTATGTAGGCAAATTTAATTAAAAAAAAACCGCACTAAGCCAACACATTGCCGCCCCCTTTGGCAAAGTGACACCTCTGTCCCCTTTTTACTTGTATAACATCTTGTTCTCCGATGATAGACAAATAAAAAGACTCGTCTGAAAATTTGGAAAAAAAACGCGATTTATATAATATTTATATACTTTATAAATGTTTATTTATATCTACGAGTATATAATAAAATAATTTTATTGATTTCCCGGTAATCTATACAAAGGCGTAAATCATTACTTTTCTTTTTCACCAAAACAATCGGGCTACAATAAGGACTATTACTTTCCCTTATAACTTTATTTTCAGTTAACTCATTAAGAATTTTTTGTAATTCATTTTTCTCAAAAACAGAGAGTTTACGAGGTCTGAATGAGATCGGTTGTTCATTTTTTAGAATAATTTTCATCTCAAAATTTATCTCAAGTTCCGTAGGTCTCTCAAATTCTAAATATTGTTTTTCAAACATTTTCTCAACTTCGTGAACTACAGAAGGTTTTAAATTTTGGTTTATACTAAGAGGTTGTTCAAAATTGTTGTCTATGTCAATAAATAAAAGTTCAATAAATAAACGTTGAAAATGGCAATTTTAGACGTGCTCGCGGTCAGGAGAGACCTCATCATAGGAATCATGCAGTTGAAAATGCTTTGAACCAT
Source organism: Malachius bipustulatus (assembly GCA_910589415.1). Taxonomy (NCBI): domain Eukaryota; kingdom Metazoa; phylum Arthropoda; class Insecta; order Coleoptera; family Melyridae; genus Malachius; species Malachius bipustulatus. The sequence continues at coordinate 6,624,683 of OU342634.1, forward strand.
TTCGAAAATGACCCCCAAATAAGCATAAGAACGGTATCCAGATTAACACAAATACCGCGATCAACAGTAATGAAAAATTTAAGGAGGTACTTGTGAAATATGTAAAAGTAATGAGACATTAATTATTGTAGATAGGAAGAATGGTTAGGATGCAGGGAATTCACCCATATCATTACCAACGGGTGCAAGATTTAGAGCCACGTGACTTTTTGCCGAGAGTACAGTTCTGCCAATGGGTTTTAAATAATGAGAATGTTCTACCTAACATCCTATGCAGTGATGAAGCTACGTTCACTAAGGATGGAGCATTTAATATGCATAACACCCATTTTTGGGCCGACGAAAATCCGCGATTAGTACGACGGACAAGCTTCCAACGTAGATTTTCGGTGAATTTATGGGCTGGAATAATAGGAGATCAACTAATTGGTCCAATAGAACTCCCCAATCGCCTTAATGCAAATGGTTACGTGAATTTTCTTGAAAACAATCTTGGTGAACTATTGGAAGATGTTCCGTTAAATTTGAGAAACATGATGTGGTATCAGCATGATGGGGCGCCGGCTCATTATGCGCGAAATGCCAGACAATGGCTGAACGACAACTTTCCCGATCGATGGATCGGTCGTAATGGGCCCGTAGCTTGGCCAGCCCGATCTCCCTACTTAAACCCTCTAGACTTTTATTTTTGGGGGCATCTAAATTTTTTGGTATACGCGACTGAAGTTAACACTCGCGAGGAGCTGCTGCAAAGAATAAACGTAGCTGCCAATGAAATTAAAAGGAACCGATTCCAAATTTTAAGGGCTTCTCAAGCTCTGAGTCGTCGGGCCCGATTATGCGTTGACCAAAATGGAAATCATTTTGAGCAGTTGCTTAAGTAAAAAAAAAACTGACCTGAAACTTTTCCTCTAGTTGTGTTTCATTATGAATTTTTATGACAGGTAAGGTAAATTTCAAATCGATTTTAAGCGAAAACGGTACATTTTATCGAAATTCAACAAGACGACCTTTTTTTATAAATAACGTCATCATTTCATTATCAAATCCTGGCACGAGGTACGTACAAAAAAGTTAATTTTTAAAATTTTTGTAATTGCATCTTATTGGCCATAAAAAGTTTGATAAATTCCCAAAATTTTACTTTTCTATCCAGAACGGTTTCGGAGGTATTAAATAAAAACCATCTTCATGGGCTCCCCTTTCGGGGGCTGTAGCCTCCTTAGGAAGCATTTCTCAATCTATTTTTATAGGAACTTTTTTTTCATATTTTTGAAAATAGAATCTGCTGTTTCAGTATTGCACGCTAATTACGGGTCACCTGTATAATATTGATTATATAATACTTAAATAATAAAAATGATTCGTATATTCTTAATTCAAAACTAATAGTAGCCTGATACGAAAAATACATCAAACATTCTATTGAAGAAAATATTTATTCTGAAACCAAGAATTTGTTACATTTCACTATAACCCACAATGTTTGTATTTGCAAAAACTAGATGATTTTACAGATATAAAAAAGGGTACTTTAATCGTTATCAATTAAGAAAATTGCTTAAGATGAACTACGTTCCTGATCAGCATTATTATATTTTTGAATTCTATACATTTGCACGAATCCAACAATACCACATAAGACCATTTTAAATGTCAAATTTGTTTTTATTTAATTTTTTATTTCTCAATTATAGTGTGCCATGACTATTTCGTTTTACTCCAATTGGATCATCTAATGCTAGAAAAATCGAATTTTTGTTCAAAGTACTAAATTAAGTGATTTATGGATAAATAATGCGCACCGGAATGATTTTTTGAGCTGAAATATTGGTACCGAGGTGCCATCTACTACTACTTCCAATAAGGGACATTTTGGTGTACCCATTTTGCATCTGTGATGAACACAACTGAAGTCATGGCACACTATAATTGAAAAATAAAAAATTAAATAAAAACAAATTTGACATTTCAAATGGCACTTATGTGGTATTGTTGGATTCGTACAAATGTATAGAATCCAAAAATATAATAATATATAGGGTGTCCTATTTAAAAATAAAAGTTGGTTACATTTCCGGAAAAACCGAATGTGGGAAAAAATTCAATTTTCTGCTGAAAAGTGCGCTCTATCGAGAATATGCGACGTACCAAATTTCAAAAAATTATCTCCAAAAGTAAAGAAAAAAAAGGGGGTGTACCATGCCTGTGACACACACTGTATTTTAACAGAAATGTGCAAAAAATAGAGCCACAAGCTAATTGTGAATATGTTAAAAAAAACATACAGTCTATGAGAGGAGCATTTAGAAAGGAACTAAGAAAGGTTCACCGAAAAGTGTTACTTCGGCTGACGATGTTTATACATCAACCCTATGGTACTTCGATCTCCTAGTTTATACTAGGGATCAGGAAACACCGAGCATCAGTGTTTCAAATTAAAATTGAGACTGTAATACAAATAGCATTCAAGATGACAATGATCTAGATAAAGAAGAAATTGACACTCAGACCAATTTAGAAGAAAATATTGATGATATACACGGTGTTGATTTTCAAAGAGGACCATAGGGGATTAGCATTGCGAAAGTGGTTTTTGAGGATTCCTGCTCGCCGTTTAAACTGACGGAAATGGTTTTGGTATCAAAATGAAGCTAAAATAATTGCGCATAACGCTTGACATCAGAAATTAATTTAATTTCACGTTGTTTTCTAAAATTCTTCAGTAAAAATTCAAGTAATTGTTAATGTTTAATCACAAAATAGCATGCCTTGCCTAAACGATAATGACGTTTCTACGTTTTGACAATCCAATCTATCCTACTATCCTACTATCATAGTATCCTACTATGTGGTTTAAATTTTAATACAGGGTGATGAAAAATCGGATAATTTTCATCACCCTGTATTAAAATTTACTCTACATAGTGGGATAAAACATGAAAAGTTAGGATAGGGACATGTAAACTGTTTTTAGATATATTGAGCCGTTCTAGTCTACACTGCTTTGAAGTTAAAAATTTTCGATCTTCACTTGTTTATAACTCATAAACCGCTCAATCTAAATTCCAATGGTGAAAACCACCTGTATTAGACATTTAAAAAATACAAAGTTTTACAGGGTGTTCTATTTAAAAACCCGAAGTTGATGTTACTTCCGGTTAAACAGGAAGTTGTGTTGATCGAGCGTTTATCTCAACATATAGATGATGATAAACTACGCCACTTTGTTCCAAAAAGTTTTGTCATATCTTCAAAATTACTGGAGCTATCGCTTGGGGCGTTTTTTATAATTCACCCTGTATTTAGATATGTAATATTATATTTGAATAAGCTATTGTTTTAAGAATGCCCCAGGCAGTCCTGGTAACTGTAACGTATTGTCACTCTGCATCTAGCTTCCACTTCGATATAATCTACATCAAAATAATAAATTTGTTAAGGAGTAAGGATAACAGATTAAGAACAGCCGATGTTGATTTCACGCAGTCGACGTAGGGAATTCCGGGCCAGCATGCCCGAATTGATATTTCTGGTTCCCGAACTATGTAAAGTCACAGGCCCAATGGATCGACAAAGGGAGAACTTTCAGCTTATGAGAGCATTAGCTCGCTTACAAAGTAATATCATGGCTACTTGTCTGGTTACGCTACCGTTTCCATTAAAACGGGATATAATCCGGCAATTCCGTTGCTTTGTGTGCCAAATTTTTCAAGTTATTGCAGAGAGGAAAATGGGTTCTGTTGCAGTACCGCAGTGATTTCGATGTCAATTGAAGAGATTGATGTATCGTGGCATTGCAAAGAGGTGAAACTGACGTTAGAAGGCTACCTGTTTGACGGGACGGTGCTTTACACTGCTAGTAAGTAGGATCAATCCTGATCCGAGGTAGTTTGTCGTACAGACAATGCTATTCAAAGTAATGAAGGGACAAACAGTGTTCGATCTTTTCTTAGAATGTGACAGAATAAATTTGAGAAAGGAGTTCGGCGATAGAATTCTTGGAAGCAAAGTTTTAACAGCTTACAATAATAAAACACACAGAATCGATGGTATTGCTTCGGATCCTTCAACAAGAGTGGCGGGTCTGCCATTTCTTACTTAGATTACTACCAAAATAGACACGGAGTAAGGATAACAGATGAAGAACAGCCGATGTTGATTTCACCGAGTTGACCTAGGGAATTCCGGGCTTCCACTTCGATATAATCTACATCAAAATAATAAATTTGTTAAGGAGTAAGGATAACAGATTAAGAACAGCCGATGTTGATTTCACGCAGTCGACGTAGGGAATTCCGGGCCAGCATGCCCGAATTGATATTTCTGGTTCCCGAACTATGTAAAGTCACAGGCCCAATGGATCGACAAAGGAAAAACTTTCAGCTTATGAGAGCATACTTACAAAGTAATATCAGGTTGGCTACTTGTCTGGTTTGGTGTAACATAACATTTGGAAGAAATTCCACGAGGACACTTCTATTAATAAAAAGCTTTGCGAAGAAATTTACAAAGCAGAGGAACTGAAGATGTCATTGTTTCGAAAAGAATCAACACTAGAATTTTTTAAAAAATCCAGGGTGCACTGATAAAAGTAACTTTGTAAAATTACAGTAACTATCACTGGCCACTGGTAACCAGTGATAGTCACCGTAATTTTGCAGGAGAATTGTAAATCCACAAATTGTAGGTAAATTTACTGTGTGAATGTAAACCTCAGATTACGTAGAAATTGTAAACTTACAGAGTAGTTTCAAAAACTTTCTGTAACTATACCATGTAAATTTACATTTCTTTGTCAAACTACAATGTGTTAATATAAGATACGTGGTGTATTTTTACATTGTAAAATTATTATATTGCTCTCTGTAATTCTACAATAATGTAGTGTAAATAATAAAATAATTTTTTTTTAGATAAATTAAACACTATGTTATATTCGAAATCTTTTATTGAACAAAACAGACAAATATTATTACTGTAACTTTGAATTAATTTAAATAAATAACTGAAGACATAACTTTCTTTATAATAGATACCTATAGGTTTTTGGTTTATGGTCGACCTCTTTTTGTAATTATAAATTATAATCAAGATAGTAATTTAAATAGTAATAGTATATATTTATAATTACAAAATTCCTAACATTGTACCTAAGTAATTATATAATAATTAATAAATTAAATTTCGATTCTAAATAAAATAAATAAAAACATAATATAATATACTCTTACAAAAATAAACGAACAAAATACTCATAACAATTATTAGAAACTAAACATATCCATATACGTAGGTATAGTAAATTACGTAAAAGCTTTTCAAAACTCTAAGGGAAATTCAAACTTCTGTAATGAAAATAAAATATGGGAATGTACCCGTATATAATAACAAGAGAAAACATTTTACTTTTCCGAAACTTAAGATATAGATAAGAATATATGGAGCAAATTATATATCTTTAAGTTTGCCCATTAGGGCTATCACTTTTTTTTTTTGAAGTTGAATTTTTTTTTGATTTTGATCCACTGACAGGATGGATTTTCAAAAAGTATCTCTGCATCATTTCAAGCGTAGTAGAAAGCTCCCTCGGATATTCCAAATTTAGATTCCAGTACAGAGAAAATGTTATTTTCAGGGCATCTGTAAAAGTTTCGGTCGTTGCCACCTCCACTTTCTCAAAGTAAACATAAAACTTCTTGTCTAGAAAAAGTATAAAAAATATATAAAAAGTAAAAAAAAAGTATATTAACGAAATAGAATAAACTTACCGATTTCAGCAATAATTGGTGTCTCATGAATTATTTTCAATTGGTCTCGGCTCTAAAAATTATTATCATAAATATAATAGATAAAAAAAATCAAATATTCAAAATACAATACCTCAAAATTATGGTATAAGGCCGATAAATTTTCTTTGAAATATCTAGAGAATACAAGCAAGGCTTGATAGTACTCGTTGCCCTCCGCCGATTCTGTGATTAATTTTTGTTTTAGCCCAAACTGAATTATTTTTTTAGCCTTATTTTTAATTCCAGCTATCAAGTTATTTATATTCGAATCCATTAATTTGTTGAAGTGCCACTCAATTGCAGCAGGTTTAAACAAAACGGGCCACTCTTTTTTTATATCAGCTACGGTGGGCGGACTGGTCATATTATTTAAAAATAACCTTTGGTCAGCATACGTCTTATCTAGTAAAAGAAAAAAGTTTTCATTTTGTTCCTCCATAACATTAAGATCTTCTTTATCATTTGCAAAAGTCTCTTCATTTTGTTTAATTCTTTTTGGTTGCCAGTGGGAACACCCTGCCATAGAATTCAACTGCCTTTTCCTTACAGTTGGTGGTACTGATATTGATTCACCATCTTCTCTTTTATGGGGTCTGTTCAGATATGAGGCTCTTTCTAGCAACTTTGAATAAATGGTACAAGAGCCTCCTGCAACAGGATCATCGGTGTCTTCATCACGATCTTGAAATGTTTTCGGATATTTCTGGCATAATTTATTTGCAACAATTCTTAACGCTGTGCTAGGAATAGACGTCTTTATTTGTCGCATTTCATTTACTACAATATGAATGATTTCTTTCACGATATATTTATCTCTTTCGCCATTTTCACAGGAATCTATCATATTTTGAGGTATTTTATCCCACGGTATTTGAAAATTTTGCCACATGAATTCATAATTACAATTAACATTAAAGATTTGAACTACTGGAGGTATTTCATTTGCGATATTTTGGTTTTCCATAATATTTGCATCTGCGGGTTCACTTGCGATTAGGTTTGCTTCTACCTCTTGCAACGGAGTGTTTGGAATTTCATAAAAATCATCTCCTTTTGAAATAATCGACGCTGTTGATATTGTTGATAATGCTGGAGACGAAGCTGATAATTTTTCGTGTTCCTTGGGACTCCACTTCTGTCCTGGTTCTAATAATATAAACGTCTCCATTTTTAATAATATTAGTATCTCATCTTCATCTACAGGTGTGCCATCGCATTCAAGAACAATGGTTGAACCGGTAATGCCTAGTTTCTGAGAGGCTAAAATTTTAATTAATACATTCATTTATATGAAATGTATAATATCTATATTATACATGAAAGGACGGTTACAGCCCCCACCTCCTCTTTAAATTCTGAGTCGAATGATCTAGGACTGTGATAGAAAGATTAAATTCAATGAAATGAATTTCACTACTATTTGACATAAAACTGATGTGTCAAATATCAAACATGACCTTGCAGCGCCTGCTCCACTAATAAATTGTGATCAAGGGACTAACCAGTCCCGAAACGTTACATTTTTAATCGACATTTTTTAAGGTATCAAGTCTGAACCTGATACCCAATAAATAATCAAATTCATCAATAAATTTATAGTTTTTATACCAAACGTCTTTCTCATTCGATCAAGAATTTAACGGGGGGAGGGGGCTATAAATGTCCTCACTGTATAAGGATAATGTTTCATAAATTATTCAATAAAGTGTATAGACACATATATCCTTACCTTTTGATATAAATTTCGAACATAGATCATTTTCGCCGCTTAATAAAATTATAGCCTTCTTCTCTCTATTTTGAGTCCATACTTTAAACAAATTGTGCTCCATCTATTAAAAACACAGTCATAAATATAACTAATTAATTCTATAAGTAAATATGTAAGAATTATAAGTGCTTCTATCTAATATTATCTAGTACCTATATTGGTACTAGATAATACCAGATATACTAAATATACCAGAAAAACTAGTACCTATATTGGTACCTTGATTTACCTACCTATAATGGGTAGGTAAATGAAAAAATTAAGTGCAAATATTTTAAGGGCGTATTAACCAGCCAAAACTAAGGAATTTTTTTCATATAATCATATTTCCCAATTTGCTTCGTTTTCTAGATATAGGGTATAAAAGTTAAAAAAAAATCTTAAAATTCTTCAAAGGGTGCAGATTTAAATGAAAAAGCAAATTTACCATTAATCTTGTTATGTAGCACAGTTTCCAAATTCAGTAAGGAATTAAAATTAACAAATATAAGTGAAGAGTTATTTTCTTCCGTTCCATAATATAACCCGACGTCTTGATTGTATAATATCTCCATTGAATCGCCTATAAAACCTATTTCCTCGAAAGTGTCGTTCATAATAACATATCGAATTTTACATAAAACAAAACCACCATAATCGTTTTTTTTTGTGACATAATATCATTCCTCTTTTATAACAAATCCCTCGATAACAAGCAGCAATCGAAATAAACAATTTTTTCGGCATACTTTGAAAATAGGTAGCAAGTAACTTAACAATTTCTGTAGAATAATTAGTTTTATCAAAAATGCTGGCTTCTTCAGATATCACCTTGTCATTATATAAAGTCTCCTGAGATGAATTCAGGGCTTGAAGCAACTGATGCTTACGTGATAATGAAAAAAGGACGTTTTTGTAATTTGTTGTATGACGAATGACTTTTTTAAAATACTGATGTTTACTTTCAAACCTTAGAGTCCATAAATGACGTAAAGGACCAAAATGTTTTATGAGGAAAGGATAGTGTACCATAAAATGGTGCTTGGGTTTCATTGAACTATTTGGAAACAATTCCTTTCGATAATCAAGATAGTCCGAAATTAAGCTTTGTAAGCATGCTATTTGTCCCTCGGATAACTTGAAACTTAGGAGCATTAATACGATATCCCTTATGCATAATATCATTTTCCAAATTTGACTTCCAGAAAGGTCATATTTCTCAACCACAAAAGGAAGTAATATCAAAAACCACATATTCTGAGATGCAGTCCCAGGAAGCTTATCCGATTTTTTTAATATGATGGGTAAATTTTTGTTTGTTTCATATTCAAATTCGAGAGTTCTAAATTTCGCATTTATATATTCCAAGTCTATTATTTTGTCTACTACTAATTTATTAATTGCTAACATTAAATCACATTGAATTATTCCTTCGAACATATCATGTGCGATACAAGGGGGTAACCCAGGATTGCACACATGATAATAACTTAGTGAGTTCAATATCGAATTCGCCTTCACACCTCTATGGGCTTCTCCTTTTGTTAGTGACATATTAACATCAAATATGTGGGATTGTTTGGTTCTTTTTTCAAATGTTTTATGTATGTTATCATCGTTAGCTTTATTTATGTAGCAATATCTGCATAGATAACCAGATAAATTAAAGTTTTCATTAAAACCACCAATTTGATGGCTGCCCAAGTTGTCTCCTACAACAGCAATGACAGACCCTCTTAAATTGATGAGTCCTTTGTTTTTCAGATCTATTGTGATACCTTCTATTTCTAGTTTCTTAATATCAGAAATAATAAGATCAAAGACTCTATTAAATGTATAGCTCTTAACATCCCTTTCATATATCAAGGCTATATACCAGCTGTATCTGTTCAACACGAGATCTTTGCCATGGAGGTATATTTGATAATGTCATATAGACTCCTATAATTTTGTGTTTTTTTCTAAAAGCTCCAAGGGGGTTACAAACTTCGAAAGAATCTTGATATAGTATAATTTGTAAAGCATTTTTATTCTCTAGGAAAAAACTATTACTTTTAAAACAATTGCCGTCATGTATGTCCGCAAAAATATTGCTAGTATATTCTCTCAGATTTGAAAAATATTGATCTGTAAATTCTTGATTTTTGAAAAGCATTTTTATTGTATCCTCTATTGGCACGTAATAAAATTTGGAGCTACCTGGCAGTGTAATTTCATTGGGCGCCACATAATTGAAAAACTTTTTGTAATACTTATGTCTACAAAATTGAGTACGTAATTTTCCATTCGATGAATTGTGTGCGATATTGAACAGATTGTTTGCAATTAGAGGCTTTTCAACTAAAATATTTTGCTTACGCAATTGACATATAATAAAATCATTGTTAAGAGAATTAAGATCAGACATTCCTTCAATGAGAGTTTGTAACGACTTACTTGTTAAAAAAAACTTTGATTCTAAAGTCAAATACATTGAACTAAGAAGTTTTAAACTTAGCTCTTTGTGTTGTTCTTCGTCATCGTTAGTGACGCTGGAATCGGCAACAATATTTTCAGAGGCAAGGTTTTCAGAATTTATACCGCTACAACCACCTGACTGGCATGATTCAGTTTGGTTTACTTTAATAGTGCTCGAATTTGCAATGTTATTCTTTGTTTTAATTAAATCAAAGTGCTTTCTAAATATATGTTGTTTCATATTGTTAGGCTTTTTAAATTGTGTATTACATTTACAATTAGCAATAAAAGGGCATTTCAATATGGACCCTTTCTTAATATGATAGTAAATATGTGTACAAAAATCCTTTTTATTTTCAGTGCTATACACACAACCGGATACACTACATGAAAATAATTTATTGGATCCTGAATTACGCTTGATAAGTGGATGAGCTCGAAATATGTGATGTGTGAAAGATACGTATGAAGTGAATCTCAAGTTGCAATCAACCCGTAAACACCTAAAAACTACACCCGGTGCGTTTCGATGCAAACGTTGGTGTAATTCATATTTACGTAAAGATAATAAATTGAAATTACAAAAGTTACACTTATACATAATTATACTATTTAAAACAAGTTTACACTTACCTGAAAATCAGTTTATACCTACTGTAAGACAGTGAAAACTTGGTAACTTTCAATGGAAACAATTGGGATGTAAATTCTTCGCCAGACGCCGATAAATAGGACTTTTGCAGCGGTGTTGTATTTGGCTCATGCGTTGTAACAACACACACCACACAAGTGAATACGATTGGCTGAAGATTACTATTTTGATGTAAAATTACGGGCTGCGTGTGATTTTACACATGAAGATTCACGAAGAATTACAGTTTTATTGTAAAATTACAATCTGAATTTGATTTTACACCATACAAGTATATTTAAGAAAAATAACGTGAAATCATTACATTATTTTAAAAGTGCATTGTAATTTCACAAAAACGTATACCGAAATTACCTATTTTCAGTAAGAATGCATTCAAAAATGAATTTTTACCAATTAATTGAAAAATAACATTTAAAATCTAATTTTACTGTTACCTTACTGTGAAATTTACAGCAAGTATGGTGTAATTTTATGTAAAATTACATACATTTTTTTCAGTGTGGACAAAATCCTCCACCAGAAACCGTTGTAGACGATGCTATTACCCTGACTGAAAAGTATGACTGTTCCATTGTCTCTCAATGCGTGAGACAGAGAACTGTTGTAGCCACGACAAGCTTAAAAGCCATTGAGGACACCTATCCCAATCAATCCATTTATCCATCCATCCATCCATCCATCCATCGATCCATCCATCCATCCGTCCGTCCGACCGAACGTGTGTCCATCCCTACGTCCCTCCGGCCGTCCGTCCATCCATCCCTCCCTCCCTCCCCCTCCGTTTCTCCCTGCCTACCTCCCCTCTCTCTCTCTCTCCCTGCCTGTGGATTTCACCATGTTAAAATGGCAGAAGACTCCATAAAATACACTTCTTTCATAACTCCATTAGGACAGTGGGAATACTTACGTATGCCATTTGGTTTAGCCAACTCTCCATCTGTTTTCATGCGGTTCATTAATGCCATCTTTAGAAACTTAATCCGAGAAAACAAAATTTTAGTATACATGGATGATATACTCATAGCCACCGAGACTCTGGAAGAACATTTTTCTATCCTTTCAGAAGTTTTCACATTAATGACCAGAAATTCACTTGAGCTCCGACTCAGCAAATGTTCATTTTTACAGAACGAGATCTTGTATCTAGGTTACTTAATTATTAATAGTGAAGGCATTAGTCCTAGTGTGGAAAATATACGCGCTCTAACCAGTTACCAAGTACCTAGCGATAAAAAACAGGTGCAAAGATTTCTTGGACTTGCTTCCTATTTTAGACGTTTCATAAAATCATTTTGTCTAGAGGCATTTTGTCTTTATCATTTAATAAAAAAAGATTCTCAGTTTAAATTTGGTCAACAGTGACTTTTTACTTTCAACAAGTTGAAAACTATGTTAACAGAGGCACCTATTTTAGCCATTTATTCACCGAACTTGCAGACAGAGTTACACTGTGATGCTTCTTGTTCAGGTTATGGAGCAATATTGTCGCGCGTGGTGCGTGACGTAGCTGCTTATTTTGTATATAGGGGGTAAATGGGAACACAGAGTACAAAATACATTCAATTTGTTTAACTTAAAAAATAATACAATTACCTCCCGCTCAGGGGGGGGGGTCCCTACTAATTTATTATAACTCTGTACAATACTATGACAATTGTTATGATTTCTAAAAGGGGCAGTACACAACACTGAGTGTCCTGGAGTGTCAGCACCTAGTTCCCTGCTGAGATGACTTCAACAATATAAAATGGTACTTACAGCAACATTCTTATTCTCAGGGTAACTTGTGCCCGCTTGTCCGGAGTGGAGACCAGATGACCCAATTCTCAGTTTTGGGCGAGCTGATTTACGTAGGTCCAAAAGGCAAAGGCACAACACACCAACTTAACTCACCCCTTTCGCGAGCTTCGCGTACCCCTGGATCCGACTACTACGGAGTCCCCCCCGGGTCAGAACTCACGAGGCGCGACCGACCAAACCTTTTATTACTTCCCCCCCGTCATTACGTCTGTCGCCCTCGTTTCTGGTGTCTTTGCTAGATCAAAGTCCACGTGCGAGCTCGAAAAGTGCAAGTCTGCATTTCTTAATTCTGGTACGGCCTTGTTACACTGCCTTCAATTACTTGCTTGTAATAATAACATATTTCCAAAATATGGCTCGTGTCTTGAGTAATTGCAAGCTTGCACGTTGATTGACAATAACAAATAAACTTTGGGTAAGTAGTTCGTGTGTTGGCCTGAATAACTTTTAATTTGTTGTTGTTATATTTACTTACTAGATCCTAATAAAATAATACAATACCTGATTCCTAATTCTCCCCTAGTGCCCTCTTGACATATGCCTCCTCTCCGGAAAAGCTGGCCCCCAGCTTTTAAATGCAACTATCTTAAATTGTACATCTAAAGATAAAAAGATGACTTATACAGGGTGCACCATGGGTGCACCAGTCTATATTGCTATCTCCTGAACGCTAAGAGATACAGGGTCGGTTAAATTAGAGAAAAGATGCGCAGTTTTGTGGCCATCTCGAATTCGTCAAAACATGCAAGATATCTGTGACCGTTCCTGAAATATCCTAAAAAAACTGAAAAATCGAGATTTCTTATTTTCGTCATATCTTTTTTATTATTGGAAATTAATAAATAATTTTTTGTAGGCTTACATAAGCCGTTAAGAGCTATCCATCTGACATTTCAAAAATTTTCAAGGCCTACTAGATCCAAGAGTTTCCACAGTCAACTTTCGTTTTTCTTATGGCTGCCATATTATTTTTTTATGTCGTTCGATATGAAAAAAATAATGGAAACCAAAAATTAATAAACTTCAAAAAAAATTTTTAAATTTTTATTCTTAATTTTTCAGAGAAAAACCTAATAAAAAATCGTCGAAAAACGTCAACATTTGTAAAATACGCCGAAATAGTGCTTGTCTTATGGTTTTTTAATTTATCTATGAAATTTGGTCTACAAATGTTTTTTTTTTTGTAAAGAAAAAAGAAGAATAAAAATTTTTTTAATTTATTTTTTGAAGTTTAACAATTTTTTGTTTTTATGATTTTTTTTACCGAACAACATAAAAAAAAACACTATAGTGGCCATAAGAAAAACGAAAGTTGACTACGAAAATTCTGGGATCTAGTCGGCTTTGAAAATTTTTGAAATGTCAGATGGGTAGCTCTTGATGACTTATGTAAGCCCACAAAAAATTATTCATTAATCTCCAATAATAAGAAAGATATGGAAAAAATAAGAAATCTCGATTTTTCAGTTTTTTCAGGATATTTCAGGAACGGTCACATATATCTTGTATGTCTCGACGGAATCGAGATGTCCACAAAATTGCGCTCCTTTTGACTTGTTCAACCGACCCTGTATCCGTTAGCGTTAGGAGATAGCAATATAGAGAAGGATACATGGTGCACCCTGTATTATAAATCCTAACATTTTACAAAGAACAAATGAAAAAATAAATAAATAAATAAAAAATTATGTCTATGGTAATAAAATCGATAATAATAAAATTGACACAGTAAGTCTTTGAGGAAAATGAAACAATCACAACACGAAACGTTCTTGTCCAAGTTCTTGATACTTCTTCTTTGCCTTGGGACTCGTAGCACCTCCTCAACGTTTCCACTTAGTGTAGTTGATAGCCCTGATCCATAATACGCGGGTAGGATGTTGTGCTTCATCCACCTACCCTAACTTGGGTAGCGGGATGCGGGTCTGCTTTTGGACTCTCTGGTAGTGGTAGGTTTTCTGCTCATCTCGGGTGACGAGTTAAATTGTGCCTCTCGTAGTTGTCGTCGTTTTGACCGGAATGAGATAATTGTAGACCTTCTTCGAGTGTCCATTCATGAGATTGCACTGGAGGTAGACTGGCGATGGTCTTGACCTTCCCCTTTGCTCTGGGAATGGTCTTTTGTCGGTCCATCTGTCCCATGACTCCGTCTTGACCATATGTCCATGTTGGAGGGCTGTGGTCTGTGCCCTGTGGTGATGAGCAGGTGAGCTGAGAGTAGTCGCTTTCCCGATAGTAGTGGCGAAGTCGTCTCGGACCGGGCTGTGTATGGCTTCAGGTTCACCAGTGGATTGGAGTGGTCGTCTCCCAGGCACATGCAAAATAAAATGCAGTATCAGATATTGATAGTCTCTTCCTCAATATTATTCATAATATTTATATTACAATAATCCTCGTAGTAATAATTATTTCTTTGTTTAAAAATACTTATTAGGCTAAAACCCTGCGTTAATTATTACAGTATTCTTATTTATTTATCCTATACACTTCTTTAATACCTAAGAAAACGTAAACTAGTATACATTATAAAAGATTAATTAATTGGTTTTCAAAACGCACTCGAAGCTATGAGTATTTGCAGCTTGGGAAGGGTGTTCGTTTTTTATTTCCAGAATGAGCTCCCCCCCTTCTTCTAAATGTGGGGTTCTGGTGCTTTCAGGACTTATGTCGGGGTTTTTTGGAGGACGTGATTTTCTACTAAGCCATAATTTCTGGATTAATTTGACTGTTAAGTATGCTGCAAATATGCCGAATAGGATGCAGATTGCTGTGAATAGTAGGTCATGCCCTAGGTTAGGAGTTGAGATGTCTCCCGCTTGGGCCGGGGTGGCTAGTGTTGGTAACAAATTCCACTGTTGCCTACGTTGGAAAAAGAGGTAGAGTGTACTGATTAACAATATCATGTTCCAGATTAAGAAAATGGAATACGAATGTGTGCCGTAGGTGGCTGAAAAATTTGGTGAATGGATTTCATTTAAGGTTTCAACTACCTCCTTAATATGGCCTTTGGTGGATGTTATGTGGTAGGTTTAAGCTCCACTGTGTGTTGAGGCATTTGGATACATTCTGGAATATTGGTAAGCTAGTCTTCAACTTAGGGTTGAGAATAAGCGAATTGGGGTTTGTCCACGGTGCTGGGATAACATGAGCCACCGCGAGTGACTCTGAATGTTTGGGACATGGAAATCTCAATGGAATAATTCTTTCATTTTGCATGATTAATTGACAATAACAGGGTAGAAAGATTTTTAGGGAACCTACAGAAAGTGATTTCAGGGAGTGATTTTCTCCCGTTGCGCATTTGACTTCTGTGGGGTACTTGGGGTGTGTAATTATGTACACCGAATCTTCTAGTTCAGAGATGATCGAAGTTGAAGATTGATGACTGATTTCGTTTACCGTGGCTCCCAGGTACAATTTTCGTGCACATGCTGGACCTTGAAGGGTATCTGCTGAAAATCTAGGTAAGAAACATAATTTATCTCTGTAAGGTTTACAATGTTCCAAATCGGTTCCAGAAATCTGCCTAATCTCTGTGTCCGACGAGGATTGCGAGACAGCTAAAAATAGAGAATCATGTTGAACTCTACATGTTTGTTTTTTCCATGCGAACAGCATTGTTAGCAGTTGACAAAGTTGCCACTGTGATGACTTGCTTCTTATTGGGATTCGGATGTGGACACTAATTTTTTTCTCGTATAGATTACAATCTACCAAAGGTAGCTGGTAATATTTTGTGATTTCTTCGTGATCGTGACTTAAAAGTTTTCCTGAAATGACTTTCAGATCGGCCTCGAGGACAGAGGGCTTCAAAAAAAGGATTGGTAACAGATTCTGCCTACAGGAGTCAATCAAAATATGCTTTTTTAATGCGTGAGTCAAAAGAATAGAGTTTCTCGCCTGTAGGAATTGGTTTTCTAATAATGCCCTTCTGATCGACTCTTCTCTTGCCTCCACTCTGTTGATATCCATTCTGAACTTATCGAAGTGTGAAACCCTAGCGTCTTTATATGGCTCGCTAGGGTTTGGACTGTCTTTGCGGATTCCTGTTGATATTGGTCGAAGTTTTTGGAATTTTCTGTAACTATTCTTAACGTAGAGTACATCGACCCTTTGAGACCTTGGATTCGCTTTTCAAGCTCTTCTTCGTTCATTACCAGTGAATCTAATTTATGTTGTGTAGCAACACCGCAACACCACGAAAGTCCGTCTCCGATAAAGTCTAAAGCCCTTTTCTTTAGTTTGGGTAGTCTTGCCTTGTTAGCTAAATCTTTGAGGAATTTTGGATTCCAAGACGACGCAAAAGAATTCAGTTCTTTTCGTAGGGTATTTTCAAATTTGTACATAGTATTTATTTCCTTACAAAGGATTGATTCGTTGTACAGGGTGGGCCAATAAGCGAGGTAAGCGGCTGTATCTCAGAAACTAATGATCGTAGAGAGTTACGGTAAAAAATTTTATAGGTTAAGTGGGCAAGGGAAAATGCTGGAAATTATTTTCAAGTTTCCAAGATGGCTGCCAGAGGGCGTTTGAACCATCTTGAATTACATAAAGTTACGTTTCTTGTGATTTTCCCCAATGAATGTAACAAAAAAAGATTTTCGTTTTAATGTTAACTTAAAGTCGAACATTTTTTGTAAAAACTATTTTCCTCTATCTTTCGAAATAAAGTGGTGGGGGGTATTTGAATGTTGTTTTAAACAAATGCCTGTAACTTCGAAACGGCTTCAATGATTTGGATAAATTTGGTATAATTGGAAAGAGCATTTCTTGGGCTTTTAGGTTTCTTGTGATAATGACAGTTGTGACCTACACGGTCGCCGATAGAGGGCGTTATCGACAATATAACCAAAATATTGGATTTTCTCAAAAAATTTAAATGCGATGATATGACTTTTTTTAGACTAGAAAATAGACTAATGATTAACCAATAAGCTTGCTCAAACCGCATCTTAATATCTTTTTCCTAACTCAAATTATTTAAAAAATACCAAACCAACAAAATTCATAATATCCCCATTCAAAAATGTATCGGTCGCTTTCGATAAGAAGGCAATTAGTAGGCCATGGAAACAAAAGCCAAACTCCTCACGCATTTTCGTAACGATTTTCTTTTTAAATAAAGTTGTGGTCCTGAAAAGGACCCATTTTGAAGAAAGGTTTATGGCCTCTGTGTTCAAATTGCCTTCCGTCATATTCCACACATTGTTCCAGTCTTTCTTGAGTCAGCAGAACCGCAGCCTCGATTTCTGCCGCTGATAGTTGAGGAATTGAGTTTAGAATTCTGTTTTCCATATCCATTCGTGTTGTTGGTGGAGTTTGAAAAACAATGTCTTTTAAGCGTCCCTAGAAGTAAAAATCAAGACATGTTAAGTCGGGAGATCTTGCCGGACAAGGAAATCGGCTTCCCCTTCCTATCCAGCGTTCTAGAAAGATCCAGTAAATATGGTTTCGGACATTAATTGAATAATGTGCCGGACAACCATCTAATTGCAGAAGTTTCTCCTAGTTCTCCTAGTTTCGAGTGGCACATCTTCCAACAAAATTGGCAAGTCGTTGATCAAAAACTCTAAGAAGCGGTTACCAGTTAAAGCTTGATCAAAAAAGTAAAGTTCAATAATTCTGTCCCCAATGATACCGCACCACACATTTAGGCTCCAGCGTCCCTGCTGCTGCACTTCTCTCTCTTAACCAACGTTGATTTTCAGAGGACCAATAATGCATATTATGAAGGTTTACTCTACCATCACTATTAAAGGTAGCCTCGTCGGTCCAGAGAATTTCCTATAAGAAATTTCCGTTTTCCTCAAGTATGCCTAGCATCCATTATGACAATAATTTAATCTATTATCGAAATCTTGTTTATTTAGCGTCTGGTACGACAAGACTATGTTTTAAGGATGTAATATAAAAGTAGAAAACAACATAATCAGTAGTAAAAAATAATAAAATCAGAATAACACTGAATTTGTATTTGAGGGTATGTGCTAAGATACTTGGAATAAGATAAAATTATTCACCTATAATCTTTCAAAATATTTCTAACAGTTGTCCGTGCAACAAATTCCCAAGTCTAGAGACAATGTTCTAGTTTCTACATGTCTATAAAATTCTATGTAAGCCAAGACATTGATAATATTTTCTTCGGTCCTTCCATTGCGACGCCTGCGACGTTTAGCACAACGAAAACTTCCAGTATCGCGTAATCGCTGTACCAAGCGCGGAAACATTCTTCTCCCGTAATGAAGGCGATCTGGATACCGTGCCGCGTACTGTCTTGCAGCTATAACATTCGAAATAAATCGCAATCATGTCAACGGCTTCATTATTTAATTTTGTGAGAAGCATTTTGATTAAAAAGTACTCAAATTATATGCAATCAACAATAATAGTGGGCTGCGTGTGTGACAGAAGTTTGACGTTACTTGCCAATATTTAAGTTAGGAGTTTGTCTACTTGCCTTCTTATCGAAAGCGACCGATGCATTTTTAAATGGGGATATGTATATGAATTTTCTTGGTTTGGTATTTTTTAAATAATTTGAGTTAGGAAAAAGATATTAAGATGCGGTTTGAGCAAGCTTATTGGTTAATCATTAGTCTATTTTCTAGTCTAAAAAAAGTCATATCATCGCATTTAAATTTTTTGAGAAAATCCAATATTTTGGTTATATTGTCGATAACGCCCTCTATCGGCGACCGTGTAGGTCACAACTGTCATTATCACAAGAAACCTAAAAGCCCAAGAAATGCTCTTTCCAATTATACCAAATTTATCCAAATCATTGAAGCCGTTTCGAAGTTACAGGCATTTGTTTAAAACAACATTCAAATACCCCCCACCACTTTATTTCGAAAGATAGAGGAAAATAGTTTTTACAAAAAATGTTCGACTTTAAGTTAACATTAAAACGCAAATCTTTTTTTGTTACATTCATTGGGGAAAATCACAAGAAACGTAACTTTATGTAATTCAAGATGGTTCAAACGCCCTCTGGCAGCCATCTTGGAAACTTGAAAATAATTTCCAGCATTTTCCCTTGCCCACTTAACCTATAAAATTTTTTACCGTAACTCTCTACGATCATTAGTTTCTGAGATACAGCCGCTTACCTCGCTTATTGGCCCACCCTGTACGCACAGCTTAAGATATTTTCTTCGTTACTTACGTTGTTTGTGATTTCTTCCTCCCAATTATCGCTTTCATACACCGCCGGGATTGTTGCCTCGTATGTTGTCGTTGATGGTAGTTTCTTCCAAATTGCCCCTGCCGTTATTTATAAGTTCATCCGGGCCGCTGCCCCTGTTAAGGCTGCTACTACCACTAACCTGCATCAATATGACCCTTTCAATTATTCTTATTTTCACTTATTCTTCTAAGTTTTCTAAGTAATTCTTTAACACTAGCTGAGTTGTATCGTTTAATATTCTACTTTTTACGCCTTACATTTGTTAATCTACTATCTACATTTAAAATATACCTATTCTAGATCTACCTGTCTTCGGCTTCAGGTAACTCTTATTGATTTAAGTTCGGGCTCCAAGGCTCATAGTACGGGAGTATCCGGGAGACATGTACTACATCTTTTGGGGCGTTATTAGATTTTCCTTTCCTTATTTCATAATCGACCTCCCCAACTTTTTTCGAAATAAAATATGAACCGAACCACTTCAATAATAACTTCTCGCTCCGGCCAACTTTCCTGACAGGGGTAAAAACTTTCACTTTATCCCCTACTTCGAAGTCAAGGTGTCTATGTTTAGAGTCAAAACGAGTTTTGTCCCCAGCTTGCCGTTTATTTACGTTCTCGACGGCTTGGTTTCTGGCTATTAATGCTTTCTCTCGTAGTTCTTGGACGGACGCGTCTTGTACATCTTGTGCTAGGCTAGCGTCTGTTGGTAGTACTGGCTCTCTACCATATACTAACATGAATGGGGAAAATTTAGTTGAGTCCTGTATGGATGTATTATAGGCAAAAGTCACAAGTGGTAGGTACTCGTCCCAGTCCGTTTGTTGGGTGTTTGTGTATATTGCGAGCATGTCTGCCAACGTTTTGTTAAGCCTCTCTGTCAGGCCGTTACACGCCGGGTGGTAGGCCGTCGTGTATTTGTCGCCTTCGGCTAATTAGAATTGACTCTGGGCCAATTAAAATTCGATCGTTGTTGAAAATAATTGCCGACTTACCTTCGTTGGGCCGAAGTATTGATCGATGCACCAAAATCTCACTCAGATTTCGGTGCATCGATCAATACTTCGGCCCAACGAAGGTAAGTCGGCAATTATTTTCAACAACGATCGAATTTTAATTGGCCCAGAGTCAATTCTAATTAGCCGAAGGCGACAATTGGCATCCCCACCAGGGATGCCAATTGTTGCCGTCGGCTAATTAGGATAGGCTCTGGGCCAATTAAAATTCAATCGTTGTTGAAAATAATTGCCGACTTACCTTCGTTGGGCCGAAGTATTAATCGATGCACCAAAATCTCACTCAGATTTCGTGGGACTGTAGTGGCATCAGCAACATAAAGCGGTACGGTTTAATTACCCCTAAGATAAAAGATACTGGGATGCCAGATGACCTTTTAATTTGGAATAATAGATCTAAAGTAACCTGAACTATAAAGGCATCAAAATTCACTCAGGTTGTGAGATGTTAATGATTTCTAACTACTGTATCTATCTACTGAATAATAGAGTTGATCTTTTAATGAAAAGTATATTTATGAATTCTGTTTACAAAATAAATGATTGAAATTCTATGGTTATGAAATACTAATTACCTAATTGATCATGTAGTTAATCGTAAAATATCTCATTTAACAGTTTGACTGGTAGAGAAAATAGATATCTATCTTTCCTTCACATAATAAGTGACAAATTCATTTCAAGTATCACTTGAATAATAACGGTAATAATTGTATATCAGATATTTTAAAGTTATTATGATTATAAGTATTAATTATTAAAACAATCAATCTCTTGACGAGATAAGGCAATAAAAAGACATGAGACTCCTAACAGATTTCTCTGATATCACTCTGAGCAACAAGGGTTATGTCACGTTTTGCTTACTGATACGACATTTTGTATTCCTTGTAATGTCGTGCTGAGACTGGAGAAGCGGGGCCCTGGACGAAATCTCAGGATAAGAGACCGTGGTCTCCCTCTGGGGTGGCAGAAAGACTGGTGGATGGAGTCGTGTCTCGTGGGAACACGTGCTTGGCACTGGTTAGCGTGGTCGTCCTTCGAGGTTAGATGAAACTCGAAAATATGGGGCTCCGAATGTTGGGATCCAGTATTCAGGGGCAGGTATCAGCAAAACTTTCATATAGTGTAAGAGATTCCTTCCATAAAAGCGGATATTCGGATGTAGAAAATATGGAAACCAATATGGCGTCAGCAAAGACAGGTGGGGTTCAACTCCGCAGATAGGTTTTCCGATGAGATAAGATAGTGCCCCGATTGATAGGGTAGGTAGAAAGAACTATAACAATATATAAACTCTATTAGAGAAAGTTTTAGATCATTTGATCGCTTTACTTACCCTATTTATATAGGTTCTTTTAGATAATAAAGAGATAAGATAGGGGTGCGACTTGTCGCTTCGAGCACCGAGATTGGAAGACCAACAACCTGTTCAGAAATGCCGTAGCACCTTTTGCTGCGCAACTCGAAGAAAGGTTGTTGCATTTAAATTCCTGAAACTACATCACAGAGACATCTGTGTTTCTAGCTGATCGAAAGGAAGATGGTATGAGAAGAAGTTACAGATCGTACTAAAAGGTAGGGATCATGAACTTGCCTAGTTCGGTTAGTTTTTACCACTCGGCAACAGGTGGCGATACGAGTTCGAAACTCATGTTTTAGGAACCTTTATTCCTTTTCATGTTTGAATTAAGAAGAGTGACTTGGTGAATACCTTAATACCAAGGATTTAGATAATGAGGTCCCATTTAATAATTTTAAATGGAGCTTATTAAAGGACAAAACCTTAACGACGTTACATATTGATTCGTAGTACCCATTATTCTGCATAACTCTTGCACTAATTCCGACCTGAAGTTTGATCCTCTATCGCTCAGTAGGTACTTTGGGGACCCATGACGAGTAATGATACTTTCCAATATGAATTTGGCAACTTGATTTGCTTTGGAGTTTGTTAGGGCTTTTGTTTCCGCCCATCTTGTTACGTAATCTGTTGCCACAATGATGAACGTTTTTTGGTTGCGACTTTTTCGGAAAGGTCCTAAAATATCTATTCCTACCCTTTCAAAAAGCCGACCGACTTTGATCGGTTGGAGTAGTCCTGGAGGTTTTCTATTACCTTGACTATTCCTCGCTTGACAGTCTTGACAGCCTTTTACAAACTTTTCGACATCTTTCTGTAGCGTAGGCCAAAAATACCTATCCTTTATCTTCTACAGTGTTTTTGTAATTCCAAGGTGACCCGCCGTTGGTTCCGAGTGTAACTGTATAGAATTTCCGCAACTAATCCATTAGGTACGACCAACAGGCTATTTTGTCCTCTAGGACTCGTGTTTATCTTATACACGACGCCGTCTATTATACGAAAGTTTTTCGCTTTCCTTCTCTGAGCTATTGTACCTTCATTTGGGTCTGTCATTAATTTATATATTTCCCGTATTTTTCCATCTTTCTTTTGTTCTTTAACCAGGTGCGGCCCTCAGTAATAATATGGGCATGTCATCAAATGCTTCCTCATTTTCAGGTGTCTCTAATAATTATTCAGCAAGTCTCTGTTACCGAACCAGCTGTAAACATTCCATTTGACACTTATTTACAGTACTCAGTGCCCCTTTTTTCCAAAACAAAGGGAAAAATTTATGAGGAAATTTATCCCCCGAGATCGAGCGAGGCGCCTCCACCATTTATGTTAATAGGGCACTAGGGGAGAATTAGGAATCAGGTATTATATTATTTTATGAGGATCTAGTAAATATCACAACAACAAATTAAAAGTTATTCAGGCCAACACACGAACTACTTACCGCAAGGTTTATTTGTTATTGTCAATCAACGTGCAAGCTTGCAATTACTCAAGACACGAGCCATATTTTGGAAATATGTTATTATTACAAGCAAGTAATTGAAGGCAGTGTAACAAGGCCGTGCCAGAATTAAGAAATGCAGACTTGCACTTTTCGAGCTCGCACGGTAAAACAGAAGGAGTCCTGCATAATATTCCGAAAGGAGATAAGCCTTTCATCACTCTACATGTGGACCTCTTGAAAAAACGCCAACGAATAAAAAATATGTTTTCGACGTTATTGACAAGTTTCACAAAATATGTTAAACTTTATGATGTAAAATCTACGAAGACTTGCGAAGTTATACATAAACTTAAAGAATATTTTCAAAATTATAGTAGGCCTTTACGCATTTTCAGTGACAGAGACAGTAGTTTCACTGCAGTTGAGTTTGAAGAATTCTATAAGGAAAATATTATCATTCACATTAAAATAGCCACCGCTTCACCAAAGTCCAACGGTCAAATTGAAAGGACAAATCGTGATTTAACTCCAATGCTGTCGAAGTTGGCAGAATTCAAAAATAAGTGGAATAAATACTTACCTGAAGTCGAGTACACAATTAACAACACCTATTGTAGATCTATTGGTAATTGTCCTTCCGTCTTCTTATTTGGTGTTAGAGAGACAAAAATGATCAATTACGAGTATATTTAGGGTCAGAATTTGAAAGTAATAGAGATTTAGACGAAGTTAGGCAGAAAGCTCAAGAACAAAATCTAAAGGTTCAAGAATATAATAAAAGACATTTTGATGAGAATTTTTATAAGCTTCCATAATTTGACAATTATTTCTAGATTTTTATAGTTATCAGTACCGATTAGTACAAAATGATTACCAATTAATGACTATTGTACCTTATTAACTTATAAAAGCTATTTTCGAATTAAGATGAAGTTATTTATTTATTTATTTATTTATTTATTTAATACAAGATCACCCAAACAGATATTCCAAAGACATTATCCTCATACGGGTGAATAATAAATACACCAAAATAGATTAAACATTGTGAAGAGAGCATTGTTCTCGCTTTATAATTATTTCACTCTAAAAAAATCACCCTAAAAATAACTGAATACTAAGTACAATTTTGCAAACAAACTTATGTAATTATCTCTACCTACAATACAGGGTGTTCTACAAGCTCTATGTCAAACTTTGACAGATGGTAGGTTGCTTGATTTTAAACATATTTTTTTTAATAAACATGGGTCCGATTCGTTTTTGTTTAGAAGTTACAAGCATTTAACCTTTATTAACAATCAACTAAATTTATTAATTTATTAATTAATTTATTAACTAAACACCGTGTGGGCAGGTTGATGTCTATTTGGATACCTGCGTCGGTATTCTTGAGCAGCTTGTCTGGCGTTACAATTGGAATACCCATATACAAACACAATATCTGCATATTCCTCAGTCGAGAATAAATGCATTTTTTATTTATAACTTTCACACGAAATATCTAATAAATAATTAAAATGACACTATTGGAATTACAGGTATGGGTGTACTAAAACAAAGACCGCGGCAATATGATTTTATTTATAGATTTAACAATTCAGTGTTCTCGCTGTGGAGACTAGCTGAAGAATGAATTAATATAATATTTCAAAACAGAAGTTCAACCTTACATAAGTGGTTACTTCCCTACATCACATCCTGTCCTATAGTCTTATAAGAGCATTCACTGAAATCCCATTTTAGCTTGTTCGGAAATGAGTTGGATGACCGCTTATTTCCTCACGCCCACTCTAAAATGGAATTGCAGCCCCATCAGAGTCAAAGCCCTTTTTTTAGATATATATATATGTATATATATATATATATAGATTTGTAAATGAACAAGTTGAGATCATTTATATTTAAATATAGGCATGATGAGATCATTTTTGAAAGACGAGATCCATTTTCGGATCTCACCTTTTTCAGCGTGTATATCGACGCCAAATAACTCGATCGATAAAGTAGAATCCTATTCTAAAATTTTATCTTGGATCTCATTTTTCGGATTATTTTCCATCATATACAACGTATAGTTCACAAATTATTAACCAGGTGGCGCGGACCACCGTGCATATCCGTAAGCGATTGTAACAAAGCCGAGATCCGAAAAGACGGCAACATTGCCAGGATTGCAACATTGTTTTCGATCTCGCCTTTCTGCCTGATGTCTTCTTGATGTCTTAACAACCTAATAATGATAAATTCAGTGCACTATAAGTACTTAACCCATAGTCCAGTCAATAAACGGGGAAATAAAAAAAAATTCTTATAGGATGATGATCAAAATTTTTTTTTTGCAATAGCTGCTATGAGTCCCCTAGGTCATCGTGACTAGCAAGCGATGGGTCAACCCCCCCCAACCCTTAACCCACCACCCATTAAAAAAAAAATTCCAAAATATAGAAAAGTGAAAATTAAGGGCAGGAAATGCCCCCTAGTAGGTTTTCGGGGTCGCTGATCACGAATCTGCCATTAGTTTTCCGGAAAATCCACACGGTGAGCGGGAAATTGGAAAATTTGGTTAATTGACTTTTTACAGCTGTTTTCAGCGTTGTCGAATTGAACTCGCACCTGAAGTTGAGTAATGATGTTTCTGATATCGAGAAGTAAAAAACCGGGAAAATTCCGGAAAATTGTGGAAAATCTGGTATAGGA
Source organism: Malachius bipustulatus (assembly GCA_910589415.1). Taxonomy (NCBI): domain Eukaryota; kingdom Metazoa; phylum Arthropoda; class Insecta; order Coleoptera; family Melyridae; genus Malachius; species Malachius bipustulatus. Next base: position 6,650,849 of record OU342634.1, read on the forward strand.
AAATATCAAACTTAGGCTATATGAGCAAGTAGCAGGTGATTATTTGGTTTTTTTTTTTCGCTGTTCACGAATCTGCCATTACTTTTTCGTAAAATCCACATTTGGAGCAAAAAATTGGAAAATTTGTTTTATTTTCCGACTTTTTACTGTTTCTACAAGTATTGTCGAATTGAGCTCGAACCTGAAGTTGAATAATGATGTTTCTAATATCAAGAATTAAAAATCCAGGAAAATTTAGGAAAACAGTGGATAATCTCGTATAGGAAAATTTAAATCTTAGACTATATGAGCTTGTAGCAGGTCATTTTATAGGTTTTCCGGGTAGCTGATCATGAATCTTACATGAATTTATCGAAAAATTTACTTAGAAAGTTGGAAAATAAAACAAATTTTCCAATTTTCCGCTCCCCATGTGGATTTTCCGGAAAAGTATGGTAGATTCGTGAACAGCGACAAAAAAAAAAACATATAATGACCTGCTACTTGCTCATATAGCCTAAGTTTGAAATTTTCCGATACCAGATTTTCAACAGTTTTCCGAAATTTTCCCGGTTTTTTACTTCTTGATATCAGAAACATCATTACTCAACTTCAGGTGCGAGTTCAATTCGACAACGCTGAAAATAGCTGAAAATAGCTGTAAAAAGTCAATTAATCAAATTTTCCAATTACCCGCTCACCGTGTGGATTTATCACTTTAAATGAGACACCCGTTATATTAAGATATCAATAATTTTAAAACTGCTAATCTTTCAATGAAAATTAACCCTTTTATTCCAAATAATAAATTTATTTACATCAAGTACATATGTATCAAATTTAAAAGTACCATTCAAACATTTCAAAATAGATTCTTTTAATTTCAAATATCAATTATACATATTCCTGTAATAATCCTATAAAATTCCTATAATCCTGAAAAAAGGGATTCCAAATAAATAATTTTATTATGCCAAGACAATATTTATTTGCTTGTATGGAAAACTAAGATTTATTTGAATTTAGAATATTTTGTTCATATATTTATCTAATGAATATTTCTCTGTGTGATAGCCTTGATGTTTAGTCAGGTTAGGCACAACTAGTTTCTTTGAGGATTACAAGAAAAAATTTACTAACATTCAAAAGCAATTTATTATAAAATATGATAAAAATAAACAAAGTTCCAAAATAAAAATCAACATAATAGCAAAAAAGAAAACTTGTTATTGTTTCCAACACATTATACAGGTTACGCACAACCAATTTCTCTGATGATCACAAAAAAAATCACTAACATTTAAGCATTTTATAATAATCATAAAATATAATAATAAATAAACAGAATTCTAAAATAAAAAATTAACATAATAGCAAAAAAGAAAACTTAGTTATTGTTTTCTAAACACATTATAAACAAATATTTTAATTTGCACCCAAGTTTTGTCTTGAAACATGTCCAGGTTTTCATTTTTAAATGCAAGACATTCGTTTTTCTTGGGAGTAATTCTACTTTTAATATGCTTTTTAAAATATGCCAACATTACAGACTTTTGTTTGCTGTTCCATGTTCCTCGGTGTCGTGTCGGTTTGTTTTCTTGTTTCTGTTGTTTTTTCTTTTCGTGTTGAGGGATACCTTCCAAGTCTTTATTTTCATCTCCTGATATTTGCAAATTATTCTCTTCAACAGATTCAGATTTGCAGCTAAATATGTTATTTTCACAATATGGTTTAGTTTCTTTACTTTCTTCACTATCGGATTCACTATCATTATTATCCACCGATACCTGTTCTTTCAAACTATCTAGTTCTATATCAATTTCGGCTAGCGTTTTCCCTTGAAATTCAGCCCCATCTCCTTTATCCATCATTAACAACAATTTTGCTATTTTTGCTGTTTGGTAGATGTCTTGAGGTAGCCTATAGAACTCTTCATGCGTTTTTTTAGTATGTCCCATGAAAGACGCTACCTGTTCTTTTTCCATGTCGTTTAAATTTATAACTTGTAGAACTGTCGCAATTTGCTTTCGTAAGCGTGAAGATGTTAAGGTCTTTGGATTGGAAGCACCACAGCTTTCAGCATATTTGCGGAGAACTGCTGACCCGTTTATCCATTTCTCCTTGGAACCAATTAATGGAAAAAGAAAAGGATTTTCTTTTGGGACGAATTGATTCACCTCTCTAGCAGATAAAATAGCATCTACATATTTTTTTACGTTAGAAGGAAACAAAATAGGCACAGTTTTACTACCTTTACCGATAGTTAAAATTATTTTAAAATAGGCCGATAAAAGTTTTTCTTGTTCTGATAAGGCCTTCAGGCATTCCTCTTGGTTTTGGCTAGTGTTGTTATTTGTGTAAGCAACAACTTTTATACACTGTACATCTCCAACCCTTTTACGATTTAATAAGATAGTCAAAACCATAGCAGCTTCGGTCAATTTCATAAATGCTTGCACATGTGAAACATTTTCTTTTAAAATGGCAAAGTTTTCTTCGGCAATGCCAACAGCATATTCCCTGAATTTTATGACATCGCTCGTTATGGGCAGAGTCTGCATTTGCTTCCCATGTTTTTCATTGAGATCCTTCAATGCCAAACTGCCCATATCAAATTTCCATCTTTCGTCTACTAACAATCGAAACTGTTTCACAGCCTTAAGTGCTTCTGTATAATCAGGGACAGGTAAAACAGGACTTTGCTTCAAGAGTAATGTTTTAGCTGCCAAACATGCAGCCAATAAAATGGTTTTTAAATGCATCGCCAAGGATGGTGCCTTAAATGTTTTTGACGTGGGGTCATAGCCAGAAATTATATGTGCTGCATGGACAACTTTATCGTAGTTTTTTGTGTTCATTGCCTCTAATATTGATTTTATATCATACACATCTTGAAGAACAATGAGTAGTCTAGCAAGCTCTCGAATTTTATTCGAAACTGCATACCGAATGTGGAGTGTTTTATGTTTCCTCAAATAATCTTCTGCATACTGACAAATAACGGGGTCAGTTTTGCCCACGAACGATGCTCTGTCAGCATGCATTTTCGAAAATACTTCATTTTTTAACCGAAGTGAATCCAAAAAAGATTTTCGAGAGGATTTAAAAACTAAAAGATTTTGGCCTAAACTTGCATAATTGCATTTTCTATCATTTTGTGGATTAACCGAACATATTTTGGAATGTTTTCGCAGCGAATTTAAGCGATATATTCCTTTGCAATATGGACATGGCAAAAAATTTTGAGTTTCTTCGCTGCTTTCTCCTTGTCCATACTTTGTTGTGGCTCTTTGGACGGGCCTAATTTTATTCTCGTCAACCAAGGACAAGTTGCCTTCTTTCCGCAATATATTGAGCATTTGTCTTCTTTTTTTATCGCCTTTTGACAACTGCAATATTTTTTTGACAGATTCTTCTTCATTGTGATTTCGAAACAGATGTCGTGAAAAATTTGTAAAATCTCGATTGCAATAAATACATCTGTCCCTTTTATCCCATATTCTAGACTTACGGTGGCTAACTTCAACTTTGCTTTTGGTGTCACCTATTATTCCAAAAGTTGAAAGAGTAGTAACGTCTTCCAGAATCTTCGTACTTTTTTCTTTTTTTTGAGCATTTTCTTCCTTCGAAGGAAGGGTTATAACAACATTCTGCAAAATGTTAACCTTTCTGTCTTCTGGCTCACAGGACTGGGGCTGATCTGATTCCGGCTGAGAGGACTGGGAATGACTACTATCAGAATTATCTTCATCACTTGGTTCCCAAGATACCTGAAAAGATAAACCCTTGAAAGATATAAATTAACGTGAGAAAAAACTTCTATGACTATAAATCTTCTATGACTCAAGTTCCAGGAAGCGATAAACGCCTATTTAGCTAAAAATGTGCCCTACTGATATTCTGAAATGTATACAGGGTGTGGCAAAAGTTCCGCAATGGGCAAATATCTCACGAGGGGGGGGGGTAAAAAAATGTTTCAAACAAAAGTTGGATGGTTTTAAAAAAGGAATTACTTGCATACTTGCATACGTGCATAAAAGTTAACACCCCCCCCCCCACCCACGCCCGGGGGGGGTGGGGGTAACTTTTGATTTTTGAATAGCAATCCCCATTTTTTTTGCATAGTAATGTTCTCCGAGAAAAAAGAACAAACTTTCGTATGAAACATTTTTTTCGGAAAGACGAATTTCGACATTTATCCAGCGAACAAAAATCTGGTATTTTAATTTTTTCGACGCTTTCACGTAAAAATGACGAGATTTCTGGAGAAGTCCCACAAGAGGGAAAAATGTTTAAAATTTTTCAGAAAACATCAAAAAAAATTTTGAGAAATTAAAAAAAAAATTGAAATATCTTTGAAAAAATATCTTTTTGTTTTAAAAATTTCTCCATTTTTTTTTTCAAAAATTAAAAAAAAAAATTTTTGATTGTTAATTTCTGCAAAATTTTAAACAAAAGTTGGATGGTTTTAAAAAAGGAATTATTTGCATACAAAAGTTATCACCACCCCACCACCCCCCGGGCGGGGGGTGTGGGTTTAACTTTTGATTTTTAAATAGCAACCCCCATTTTTTGCATATTAATGTTCTCCGAGAAAAAAGACTTACCTTACGGTGGCTAACTTCAACTTTGCTTTTGGTGTCACCTATTATTCCAAAAGTTGAAACAGTAGTAACGTCTTCCAGAATCTTCGTACTTTTTTCTTTTTTTTTTGAGCATTTTCTTCCTTCGAAGGAATGGTTATAACAACATTCTGCAAAATGTTAACCTTTCTGTCTTCTGGCTCACGGGACTGGGGCTGATCTGATTCCGGCTGAGAGGACTGGGAATGACTACTATCAGAATTATCTTCATCACTTGGTTCCCAAGATACCTGAAAAGATAAACCCTTGAAAGATATAAATTAACGTGAGAAAAAACTATCTTCTATGACTCAAGTTCCAGGAAGCGATAAACGCCTATTTAGCTAAAAATGTGCCCTACTGATATTCTGAAATGTATACAGGGTGTGGCAAAAGTCCCGCAACGGGCAAATATCTCACGAGGGGGGGGGGGCTAAAAAAATGTTTCAAACAAAAGTTGGATGGTTTTAAAAAAGGAATTACTTGCATACAAAAGTTACCCCCCCCCCCCACTTTTGATTATTGTAACTTTTGATTTTTAAACAGCAACCCCCATTTTTTTTTGCATATTAATGTTCTCCGAGAAAAAAGAACAAACTTTTGTTTGAAACATTTTTTTCGGAAAGACGAATTTCGACATTTATCCAGCGAACAAAAGTCTGGTATTTTAATTTTTTCGACGCTTTCACGTAAAAATGACGGGATTTCTGGAGAAGTCCCAAGAGGGAAAAATGTTTAAAATTTTGCAGAAAACAACAACCAAAAAAAATTTTGAGAAATTAAAAAAAACTTGAAATATCTTTGAAAAAATATCTTTTTGTTTCAAAAATTTCTCAATTTTTTTTTCAAAAAATTTTTTTTATTGTTGTTTTCTGCAAAATTTTAAACATTTTTCCCTCTTGCGACTTCTCCAGAAATCCCGTCATTTTCACTTTTGCCACACCCTGTATAAATCTACGTACATTTTTGAAATGAAATGAAAACCAAAAAGTTATAAAACTTTTTTTTTGGCCCCTCCTTTGCCAAAAGAGTAAGTTTAATTCTTTTTTATTTTCAAATTTGATTTTATTTTAAATACTTAACAATGTTTGAAATTTTTGAGAAAATAAATAGGGCGTAATATAGGGGATCTAGGTTGAGAAAAGTTACAAAGAATGTGTATCAGACTGTTTTTCTAAATTTCACCACTTTGAGTTACAGTATTTATTCTACTTAGAGGCATCAGCCTGTATAAAAACAAATTTAATACCTAGGTATCATGTACTCACCGATGAATCAACAAAGTCAGTTGACTTGGTCCGAGATACAGACTGGTATTCAGTATAGTTTAACCAAATACACTAGACTATAATACGTCCAACTCCGGCAATTTTACATGCATTTCGAAGGCAGCCGCTGTGGCAGCGCCATCGAGTGTCGCGAGTTGCAACTTACACACTGCACCATAGTGATGTGCAACAGATAACAGTATCGATTAGATATTGATACATTAGTCACAAGTATCTGATACGTTGAGTTGATTACTTGATTACTTTTGCTTGCTTGATACTTAATCACTATACCCAGACCCCGGACCCGATATTTCTCTATGGCTATGGGATCGTTGAGTACCTACTGACTAGTTATGCAAGGCTACTTCGGTCCTCTAAGAAAATTTAAAAAAGTAAAAATTTCAAGCCAGAAAACAAAAAAGGAATAATTATAGAATAGGTATACTTGACTCTTTAAAAATTATAAGTAATAACACAATATTATCAAATAAAAATGTAAATATGTAACTGTATTACATATAATGAAAAAATACTTGAAATGGAATGTGAAATAAGCAAAAAAAAATTTTTTCATTTATTTCAGTCTTGTGAGAAAAAAAAATGAAGATACCTACATAGGTATACGTATAATACCTACCTAAATATGTATGCTAGAAAACAAAAAAAGAAAAAAAAAACAATAATTAGCCTCGTTACTCTTTAAAAAATTTAACATTTTATTAACAAATAAATCTAACTCCTACCTACTGTAATGATCCGGGACTATCATGCCATCGATTTTTAAATTCATGCTCGACTAGGACTGGGTGAGACCACCGGGGATGCTGTTGAAAATCTGATTTGCACGAATAATGGTAGAGGCACAGAATTAAGTCTATTCTGTGCTGGAACCGTCTAAGAAATACCGTTTAGAGAAATACCAAATACATTAGACTATAGTCATATAAGATATAGTCATGTAAATGTTCAAAAGTACAATTTTTTTAAATCATAAATTTTTATGTTTTTTTCAAATATTAAAGTCGTGACCTACCCAAAAATGTCGTACCTAAATAGCCGTTTTGAATGCAAAATTATGCAATGAACAAAACCTATTAGGTCTGACCTGGTTATACGTAAAAAAAAAAAATCGATAACGGAGCGACTTTTACACCGAATTTCGCTCCACTAACAGTATTTCCCATCTCTATTCCGGGCCCAGTAGAACAACTGTAGCGGTCCTCAAGCCGCCAGGTTCGCTAGCGTCGCCTCGCTGCCGGTTTTCAGTCGAAGTTGGACGTATTATAGTCTAGCGTATTTGGTTTAACTGAAAGTCCTGTGGCGATTGAGATATCTTAAAACACAGAAATTCATATTAGGTTCCTAAATAATGTAATAACTTTATTTAATATTTATTTTTTGGACTAAGGATTTAATACAGGGTGATCCCGAAGTGGCGGACACTGACAGTGGCACGGGATTCGTTGCGATTTAGGAATTCGAAGTTTTATTTAACATTTTCTCCTTTATGGCTCCCTTAAGAAGATATGACCACTTTTGTGGAAAAAAAAGTCACAACACTGCACTGGATACCCTTCTTCGGGAAGAATAATAGTGTGTAGGTCTATAATACCTACACACTTCTTTTGATAGTTCTTTTGATTTTCTTTCGTCCAACGAATGGTTTTCGCTCAAAAAAATTAAAAATCGTTTCATTTCAGGGTCAAATCGCTAAAATATGATTTATGTTGTTGTATGCACTGTTGTGCTAAAATTTGATGTCACCGCATCAGATTTTTAGCGATTTGAACCTGAAATGAAACTATTTTTATTTTTTTGAGCGAAAACCATTCATCGGACGAACGAAAATCAAAAGAACAAATTTGCTCAGAAATCAAAGATTTAAAAATGTTTTTTTTTAAGAGAAAGTGGCGTAGCATTTTTTTCTTCAAAAATATTCAGTTCAAAACCTGTACAGACGCCACTGGTAAAAGTACTAAAATTGTTTTAACATCATGAAATTCATCTTGATGCATAGAAGGCGTACACCAAATTTCAAAAAAATATCTAGGGTAATAAGTAAAGTTTTTTTATTTAAGTTTCAGCACCGCCTGTAGCTCAAAAGTTAAGATTTTTAGGACATAGGTATGTTCATATAAAGTTTTTTTATCAAAATTGACTCAAGAATAATCTCCTTAAATATTAGCATGTTATTAAGAAACACCCTGTATAATAATTTAATTATTAAAACTAGGTAAAGTCGCCCCCGAAATTTAAGTTTTTATGATAGCGCAATAAATTTGAGTAGCAAATTTAACATCATAAGCTAAACAATAGCCTGTTTGCATAGCATCCTTACAAACTATAAATGTAGGTGAAACGGGAAACGATACAAAAATCTTCAACTACATTTTATATCTTGTAGGGATCCTATGCAAACAGGCTATTGTTAGCTAATCCCTGTTAAATTTGCTACTCAAATTTATTGCCCTATCATAAAATCTTAAATTTTGTGGACGGCTATAATACTGTTTTAATTTTTTTGCTAGTGTAAACACAACTTACTTGGTTTCGATGTTTCCATGTTTTATAACCGATCCAGGGGTCCTCATCTTTTTCCAAATCTTTTGTTTCATATGCGTGGTGATAATATGAATAACTGTCATTTCTTTCTTGGGGACGATCATTATACGCTGTGTATAATATGAATGTATGGGTCAATAATAATAATAATAATAATAAGGATTAATCAAAATAAAGCATCAAATAAGTTAGTAGGGTACTTACCGGTTTTTTCTCCACAATCCAGCGCTAATTTAATAAGTCGTTTGGTACGATTTTGATACATAGTACTTATAATAAACGCGCCAAGCCAAGCCAACACCGGTAGTCTGTTCGGTAGTACGCAAATACGCAATACGCATAGAACTAGAACTAAGAAAGAAGTGAAAGTGAAAGTGTGAAAGAACTAACGGGTAGTACCGCACCGGCACGGGCACCGGCTGCTAAGCTCAAAGAGAGTCTGCACCTGCACAACCAATGAGAACGTATAGATTTAAATGGTAGCGCGCTAGGCGAACCAATTGATGCCAAGATTCAAGGCGACAATATGAACACGTGTGAGTTGATTCTGTCTGCACTGACTCTTGTAGTAAGGGAAAATAAAATCCTTCTATCCTTTCAATTCTTTTATAATGCACAGCATTGTTGCAATTCATGAAAATTCTAGTCAATGTTTCTTTCCACTGTTGTCGTCTACATCTGATTGATTACGTATGGCGCACCGCGTCCGCAAAAACTTGGAAGTTTGCTTGCTAGAAAAGTTATTTTATTCCAATCACATACGTAGAGTGATGCTAATAATATGCTGATATTTACCCAGAAAATAGGTTTTTTTTCTAATAATGATTGTTAAAATCATTAAACTGCTATTTTTCGAAATATAATCAAGATGTCGAAATGTCGATTTTTTTCATGTGGCATGTCAATTTCCGCTCACCCAATAATCTCGAAGCTCACAAAAATACGATTTTTAATAATTTTTTATTTTCAATTTAAAACTTTTTCAATCTACCTATGCACGTTAAATTATGTAGGTATTTACTTGTATCCGTTCCGCATAATGTCCATATTATTCAATTTTTACGTCATAATAATTATTGATGATAACATGATTCTTAATTTATTATTCAACGTAGCTTATAGAGATAAGTACCTACCTATCTTATACCTACATATGATTAAACTTCACGAAATTATACCTAAGTGAAATAAATGGTTTCGATACACACTATTTTTTTATTTCCTCTATTCATAAGCATAAATAAATTTTTGTTACTTATTTCCTAGACAAAAATTAAATGTTTGAAATATTCAAGATAAATATAAATCCTTGATAATTATTATATACAGTGTGTGTCCCAAAAACAACAATTAATTTGAGATTAACGAATATATAGTTATATCCAGTTGTATGGGACTGACGTTTCGCCAATTGTGCCTGTTGATTGTTGTGTCAACAGTATGTATTTTTTTCCACTGACAGTGCTGGAGGTAACTAATATAATAATGGGGCTCAAAAATGGTACGGCTCCTGGTGTTGATGAGATACCTGTGAGTGTGGTTAAATATAATGCGGGTGTGGTAGCTGAGTATTTGACGTGGATAATTAACCGTTCCGTTGAAGAAGGCTGCTTTCCTAAGGTGCTGAAGCGGTCATTGGTTGTTCCAATCTTTAAAAAAGGAGACCCATGTGAATTAAAGAATTACAGACAGGTATCACTCGTCAGCGTATTTTCCAAAATCGTGGAGAAGGCGATTTATGGCAGGTTGCTTGATTTTTTAGAAAAGTATGATCTGTTCACTTCGTGCCAGCATGGTTTCCGTAGAGCCAGATCTACGGAGACTGCTGTTGTAGAGTTTGTACAGTATGTTTCGAGGGAAGTTGACCGTAGGCAGACTGTTGTGGGTGTCTTTTTTGATCTTACACAGGCTTTCGATTCGATAGATATAGAAATCTTGCGGAGAAAACTCGGTGTTCTTGGAATACGTGGCTTCTTGGGCGACTTCTTGGTTTCCTTTGTCTCTCAAAGGCAGATAGCGGTGAGGAATAGGGACGTTACATCGGGGTGGTATGATACGGAGATGGGAACACCCCAGGGTAGTGTGTTGGGTCCGCTTTTGTTCCTTATCTATATCAATGACTTGCCGAATTTTATTTCGAATGCGAGGGTGTTTATGTATGCGGACGATACCACTTTGGTTATCTCAACTGACAACAAGCACGAAGTGGAGACTCTGGTGAAGAGAGCATGTCTTCAGTTTGCTGGCTGGTGTGAGGGGAACAGATTAATTGTAAACTATGATAAAACCGTTGCTGTGGAATTTTCTGGTATGTATATGAGCCCCTTGATGCAGCCTTGGTTTCAGGTTAATGACAACAGAATAAATGTTTTGCACTCGGTTAAGTTTTTGGGCGTAAAAATTGACAGCAAGTTATGCTGGAATCATCATATATCTGATATATGTGCTAAACTAGGCAAGGCTTATTACGTTATGTTGGTGATGAAAAGGAGCTTTCCTGCTGATGTTCGTTTGAACGTTTACTATGCGTTGGTTCAGTCGGTCTTATCATTCAATATACTTGTATGGGGACAGGCAGGTGAACTGCAGCGAGTGTTTGTTCTGCAGAAGAGAATAATAAGAATGATGTACGACGTTCCACCTGGAGAATCTTGCCGTCAAATATTTGAGGCCAGGGGTCTGTTTACGGTGGTTGCATTATACATATACAAATTACTAATTTATGTGCACAATAACAAAGTAAGGTTTGACATCAATAGTGATGTTCATAGTTATAAAACTAGGGGCTGGAGTGATATCCATCTAGACAAGATTTACCACCTTAATTATAGGAAAACCCCATTTTATGCTGGCTGTTCAATGTACAACATGCTACCGTTAGAATGGAGAAGTTTCTCAACTAAACATTTTAAAATGAGAATTAAGAGAGCTCTTACCTCTAATGTTATCTATACATTGGAGGAATTTTCTGCGTGGATGAAATCAATGAAATAGAGATTGAGGCAGTGTCATGTTCCAAATAACACTGTATTTTATTGTTTTTTAAGCTTAGGTACACATTGATGTGTTGAATGTTTTAATTGTTTTGTTTGACTTGTTATGTAATTCATCTTTTTTGTGCTTTTACATAATAATTATTGTACATGCGTGATCGTTATTGTACTTAATGTCAATTTGATTTTAATTGTGACACGCCTTCTCTATGAGAAATCAAAGGCAAAATAAATTATTATTATTATTATTATTATTAAAAATAAAATAAAAATAAATTATTATTATTATTATTATTATTATTATAGAAATATTATGAAATAATAAATTATTTTGCTTCTACATTTTTTTTTCTTGATTTTTGGGAAATTATTGCTAAAATAATCAAAACAAACATGTACCTATGTAATAGCGCAAAAAAGCTACTGAGAATGCAACTATGCTTTAGATGTACCTACCTACATGCATTTATTATTGTGCGTCTAATAAGTAAATACAAAATCATCCTAGACTTTCCCCTTGAGATCTTGTTTTATATCGGGAACGGCTCAAGATATCGGAAAACGGCTTATATAATATGTCCCTATCTTAACTTTTCATGTGGTATCCAGTTATGTGGCTTAAATTTTTGTACAGGGTGACGAAAATTGTTAGATTTTTCATCACCATGTATAAAAATTTAAGCCACATAATTGGATACCATATTAAAAGTTAAGATAGGGACATTATGTAAGCCATTTTTAAATATCTTGATCCGTTTCCGATGTACATCGCTTCGAAATTCGAAAATGACGATTTTCACTTGTTTATAACTCATAAACTACTCAAACTGAACTCCAACTGTGAAAACCACCTGTATCCGGTTTTCTGAGACAATTTGAAAATATAATAATATACAGAATGTCTCCTTTTAAATAACGAGTAGGTATAACTTCCGGTATTTGCGGAAATGCGGTCATCTTGAAAATATTTTCAGTGCATTTTTCTTTGTTAAGTATGCCTGGAAAATTTTTATTCTGAGGCTCTAGGACAAACACTTCCCGGGATATGGCCGCTTACCTATCTTAATTAAAGACCCTGCTACTTTTAGCGGTAATAATGCTGTTTATCCGCGTGAATAACTAAATTTTTGTTCTTTTTATATGTATAAGAGCACATAAAAAAAATAAGATAGGTATAGTGTCCCCGGATAGGTGAAACGACTCTTTATAAAAGATAAAAAATTTTCGATTTTAATTTTAATTTTTTGGGGTTCAGCCCTGCTTGATTAAAGACTAATTTCTAACAAAATTTTAGTTTTGAAAAATCAAGCATGCCTTGAAAATTAAAAAAAAAAAAACTGTTTTTCTCTTAAGAGTAAAGTGCCTTTTATGTAGCAAATACGACAAAATTTTATTTGAAAAAGTTGTTCAGAATCAACATTTAGGTCCGTATACCAAATTTCAAAATCATAGACCTACTTTGATCTTTTACATTTACTTTAATGTTTATTTTAGAAATCAAAAAATTTTATTATTTTATTTATAATTTTGTTGACTATTAATTTTGACAGATTGATATTGCTATGGAAACAATTGGGTTTTTCTATGGCAATCGTTGTTATAAATTAAATTCTTTGATTTGTGAAATAAACATTAAAGTAAATGTAAAAGATCAAAGTTGGCCTATGATTTTGAAATTTGGTATACGGACCTAAATGTTGATTCTGAACAACTTTTTCAAATAACATTTTGTCGTATTTGCCACATAAAAGGTACTTTACTCCACAGAAAAACAGGTTTTTTGAAATTTTCAACGCATGCTTGATTTTTCAAAACTAAAATTTTGTTAGAAATTAGTCTTTAATCAAGCAGGGCTGAACCCCAAAAAATGAAAATTAAAATCGAAAATTTTTTATCTTTTCTAAGAGTCGTTTCACCTATCCGGGGACACACGGTATGTATAGGTATGCCTAATTTATTATCAAGCATCTTATAAATTAGAAGTTATCTACTTTTGGCTTAAGATCTTGTTTTAGAGTAAGATCTCAAAATAGAAGTAAATTTCACGTTCAAGAAACCAATTTTCAAAATGCAAGTTCCTGTGCAGTTCCCCTGTGCAGAAATTAAATAGTTACTTTCACCGGTATACCTACCTAATGTTGTTTACATTCGAAACGAAATTTTGGTTCCTAAACTACTCAAACTGAACTCCAACTGTGAAAACCACCTGTATCCGGTTTTCTGAGACAATTTGAAAATATAATAATACAGGGTGCACCATGTATCCTTCTCTATATTGCTATCTCCTGAACGCTAAGAGATACAGGGTCGGTTAAATTAGAGAAAAGATGCGCAGTTTTGTGGCCGTCTCGAATTCGTCAAAACATGCAAGATATCTGTAACCGTTCCTGAAATATCCTGAAAAAACTGAAAAATCGATATTTCTTATTTTCGTCATATCTTTCTTATTTTTGAAAATTAATAAATAATTTTTTGTAGGCTTACATAAGCCGTTAAGAGCTATCCATCTGTCATTTCAAAAATTTTCAAGGCCTACTAGATCCAAGAGATTTCATAGTCAACTTTCGTTTTTCTTATGGCCGCCATATTATTTTTTTATGTCGTTCGATATGAAAAAAATAATGGAAACCAAAAATTAATAAACTTCAAAAAATAAATTAAAAAAATTTTTATTCTTCAAGAAAAACCTAAAAAAAATCGTCGAAAAACGTCAACATTTGTAAAATACGCCGAAATAGTGCTTGCCTTATGGTTTTTTTAATTTATCTATGAAATTCGGTCTAAAAATGTGTCTTTTTTGTAAAGAAAAAAGAAGAATAAATATTTTTTTATTTATTTTTTGAAGTTTAACAATTTTTAGTTTTTATGATTTTTTTTATATCGAACAACATAAAAATACAATATGGTGGCTATAAGAAAAACAAAAGTTGACTATGAAAATTCTGGGATCTAGTCGGCTTTGAAAATTTTTGAAATGTCAGATGGGTAGCTCTTGCCGACTTATGTAAGCCCACAAAAAATTATTCATTAATCATCAATAATAAAAAAGATATGGAAAAAATAAGAAATCTCGATTTTTCAGTTTTTTCAGGATATTTCAGGAACGGTCACAGATATCTTGTATGTCTCGACGGAATCGAGATGGCCACAAAATTGCGCTCCTTTGGACTTGTTTAACCGACCCTGTATCTGTTAGCGTTAGGAGATAGAAATATAGAGAAGGATACATGGTGCACCCTGTATACAGGATGTCTCCTTTTAAATAACGAGTAGGTATAACTTCCGGTATTTGCGGAAATGCGGTCATCTTGAAAATATTTTCAGTGCATTTTTCTTTGTTAAGTATGCCTGGAAAATTTTTATTCTGAGGCTCTAGGACAAACACTTCCCGAGATATGGCCGCTTACCTATCTTAATTAAAGACCCTGCTACTTTTAGCGGTAATAATGCTGTTTATCCGCGTGAATAACTAAATTTTTGTTCTTTTTATATGTGGCAGTTATTTATGGACATAAAGGTACGGAGAAATATCATGAAATGAAAAAATTAGTTTTCTTTGATATAATATAGCTAAAGAGCACATAAAAAAATAAGATAGGTATACCGTGTGTCCCCGGATAGGTGAAACGACTCTTTATAAAAGATAAAAAATTTTCGATTTTAATTTTAATTTTTTGGGGTTCAGCCCTGCTTGATTAAAGACTAATTTCTAACAAAATTTTAGTTTTGAAAAATCAAGCATGCCTTGAAAATTAAAAAAAAAAACTGTTTTTCTCTTAAGAGTAAAGTGCCTTTTATGTAGCAAATACGACAAAATTTTATTTGAAAAAGTTGTTCAGAATCAACATTTAGGTCCGTATACCAAATTTCAAAATCATAGACCTACTTTGATCTTTTACATTTACTTTAATGTTTATTTTAGAAATCAAAAAATTTTATTATTTTATTTATAATTTTGTTGACTATTAATTTTGACAGATTGATATTGCTATGGAAACAATTGGGTTTTTCTATGGCAATCGTTGTTATAAATTAAATTCTTTGATTTGTGAAATAAACATTAAAGTGTAAAAGATCAAAGTTGGCCTATGATTTTGAAATTTGGTATACGGACCTAAATGTTGATTCTGAACAACTTTTTCAAATAACATTTTGTCTTATTTGCCACATAAAAGGTACTTTACTCCACAGAAAAACAGGTTTTTTGAAATTTTCAACGCATGCTTGATTTTTCAAAACTAAAATTTTGTTAGAAATTAGTCTTTAATCAAGCAGGGCTGAACCCCAAAAAATGAAAATTAAAATCGAAAATTTTTTATCTTTTCTAAGAGTCGTTTCACCTATCCGGGGAAACAAGGTATGTATAGGTATGCCTAATTTATTATCAAGCATCTTATAAATTAGAAGTTATCTACTTTTGGCTTAAGATCTTGTTTTAGAGTAAGATCTCAAAATAGAAGTAAATTTCACGTTCAAGAAACCAATTTTCAAAATGCAAGTTCCAGGGCAGTTCCCCTGTGCAGAAATTAAATAATTACTTTCACCGGTATACCTACCTAATGTTGTTTACATTCGAAACGAAATTTTGGTTCCTTTTAGGTAGGTGACGTTATGCATATTTGTTTGTATTTCACAAATTATCCAGTCTGTCTTTTCCTGAATATCAATAAATTTCAGGTAGTAAAAATATGAAAAAAAAAATTACAAAATAATTGTTCTTTGAAAATATTTTTTGGTTTGCCCGAAATGATTGTTAGAAATTATCAAAACAAGTTTGTAAAATAGGGCTAAGATGCATATAAGCAAATTTTAGATCTACATACCTACCTACATTACAATAATTTATTGTTTTATCCAGCTAATAAATTCAAAATCAATCTATGCTTTCCTCTTAAGATCTTGTTTCAGCGTAAATTTTCTAAATAGAAATAGATTTCAAGTCAAAAATAAAATTTTTCAAAATTAAAGATCCAGTGCAGTTCCCAACTATAAGATATACCTATTCACCCGTGCTGGTACTGCTTGCCTCTGTTAAAAACGATATTTTGGATAGTAGTTATGCACGAAGACATTATATAGGTATGTTAAGTTTCGGACGGATGTAACATAATATTTAATAATTATCCAATCTTGCTCTCAATCAATTTCAGACGAAAGTATAGAAATATTACAAAATAATGATTGTTCTGTGGCGCTGGAGTACACCAGCACCAGACCAATTAGCTTATCGAGGTGCTAATGGATGTAGGACACTTCACGCCCTGACAAGGGCGACCGGGGACAAGAGACGTCGGTGAAGGGAGAGTTTAGTTTTTAAGACGATAGCACAGTTTTATACTGCTATATTCAATAAATAGTTGTTTAAACGAGCCGTGGTTTCACTTAGAACTAATCCTTGTAACAGTTCTTTGAAAATATTTTTTTGTTTGTCCGAAATGACTTCTAGAAATGATAAAAACAAATGTGGGAAATATAGGGCTAAGGAGTAGGCAAATGAGGAAATTTTATGAATTGTTTTATTCACAATGTTATAGTGTAACTAGGTAAACACATTTTTTCTGCTCTAATAGGTATATGTACCTACCTAACAATAGTTGCATATCTGATGCAGAAGTAGGTAATTTTGTAGATTCTAAATTAAAATTTAAAACCGATAAATAAACACAACAAATAGGTACTTTAATTAAAATCATAATATCTTACACCAGCTGATGATAAACCGGTTTATTCAAGGTCAAACGAGACGAACATAATGACATTTGGCAACAATGCATGATCTCACCTTATCACATATACATCAACATATACAGTCAATGATCTCAACTTACATATTTACTTCCTGGATCTCACTTCATTAAAAATTTAACAGGAAAAATAAAAAATTGAAATACTTTCCCCTCTGTGGTAGCATCATTTTATAATATAATTTTCATAATATTTTTGAATTACATATTCCGAAATAGGCAGTTTTAAGGACGGATCTCAGGTTATCCAAGTTTTATCCGGATCTCGAGTTGGTCAAAATATATATATTTACATCTTTATATCAAAGCTGAACCATCTAAAAAACTATACAATCCTGAACCACCCACTTCTAGAGTATATAGAGCTGCCTAAGTCATGTTCTTACGCAGTATTTTTAGTGGTGATTCCAAAAATCCTTATATACAAAAGAAATACTGAATATCTTTTAAAATATATAAATGGAGATTTTACATATTATTGACACGAACCCGAACCCCTTGGTTTTTCAATCAATCCTGAACCCAAATACACATGTATATGTACAAACCTGAACCTAAGTGATGTTGCCAGTTTTAAAGTAAGTTGGGAGTGTACAGGAAAATTTTGGTATGTTAATGCATCCATATAGAATCTTATTTATGATATCGAACTTTTGCACTGCTATGGCAGTTTCAGAAAAATGTATAACATGTTTAATTTCGTTTCGTGTGCTCTAAATTATAATGAATAACCCCTTGATTTACAATTAAAATATTGAAAAATGCTCAAGTATGCGTCGAAAATAAAATTAAATTATTTAACACCCTGTATCTTTTTTCTAAGCAATTCCTGACATATGCATGTACATAAAAATCTTCTATCAACTGGCATAATCCTGCTTCAAAAAACGGACTCACCATGTATATTTTAAAAACTTTATTTAATTTTAATAATAACAACAAAATTAAAGTTACATTTCTTAGCGTAATAAAAATAACTTTTGTCATCACAACACAGTCAAAAACAAACATACATTTCTCAAAATATAGGTTATAAAAAATATTTTTGTTATTAAAAGTAATTTTTGTAAAATCAGTTAAAATTAAAGCGGTAAACAAAAAAAAAAAAAAAAATACTTGAAAAAACTTAGATATTTAGTATTTAGGTTTTCCGCTGCTTTTTAAATTTTATTAACTGTATTAATACTTAATTCAAAAATAAAATAAACTTACATTTCTTAACTTAATAAAAACAACTTATCACGTCATCACAGCGTCAAAAACAACAGTTTAAGAACTGTATCTATAAAACAAGGTAACAATAAAAAATAAAGTTTCTTCTAAATATAAAGAACATGAACTTATTAAACATATTATATGTAGGTACATTTTTTTAAATATAAGTAATAAAAATACTTTTGTTATTAAAAGTAATTTTAAAAATTCAGCCTAAAATAGCAAAAAAATAAAAATTAAACATTCTCAACAAAAAAAAAATACATGTAGGTATTTAATATTTCAGTTTTCCGGTATACATATTATAAACTACAGCTTTGATACTTGTCCATTTTCTATCTTTAAATAACTCAGGATATTCCTCACAGAGTTTCTTAACTTCCCGTTCAACGGGAGACTTTCTTTTTTTAATGTTGTCAGAAAAATATTCTGCAATAATTGTTTTTTGTCGGTTTGTCCATGATTGTCTCCTATCAATGTGGATTTTCGTTTTTGGTTTTACCATTTTTTTCGGTGGTTCTTTATTATTTTCCAAGTTAGCTGAAGTAGATGGCATCTCACAATCATCATTTTGATTATCATAATTATCCAAGATATTTTCTATATCTTCTCCCTCATCATCAGCTAGAGGAGATAAATTAATGTCAATTTCATCTAGAGTTTTACCTTTGTACTTTTCTGCCCCCCCTTCCATCATTAAAAGTAAAAGCTTGGAAATTTTAGCTGTCTGATAGACTTTGTCTGACAAACGATAATAATTGCAGTGAGTTTGTAGAGTGTGACCCATAAATTTGCTTAATTGTTCCATATCGTTGTTTGAAAATTGCAGTAGTTGTGTAATGGTGGCCAAATGCTTTCGAAGTTTTGTTGCTGTTATACTTGCAGGTCTCTCCAGGTTGCACTTCTTGGCATATTTGTGAACAATTTTAGTTCCATCTAGAAATCCTTTGCCTGTTGTATGGAACACAAAATCACTTTGGATATCGAAGTTATCTCTACATTGTAGAAGATAATCAAAATGATTTTTCATTGTTGGCGATAACAATATGGGTACGCCTCTTCCACGCTTACCTCTTATAACAAAACGACTGTAGGTTTTTAGTAAAATTTTTTCAGCTTCGGTTAAACATTTTTCAAATTCGTTATCGTTGTTCCCTTTTAAATTGATCGATTTATAAGTTTGGACTTTTAGTTGAGCGACTTCTGCTGGTCGCCTTCTGTTAAGAAGAATAACCTGCGTATACAATATATCTTTTAGAGAATTATAGGCCTTAAAATCACGCTCATTTGATTCCAAATTTTTAAATGATTCTTCTGCAGCTGTTTGCAAAAAAATATTAAGCTTCTTTAAGTCGCTAGTAAGCGGCAATAATTCTTCCTTATTCCATTTGTTTTGATTTAAATTGGTACATGCTTGTGCAGAAACTTCATTACACCATTGGGATTCTATAAGAGTTTTTAATATTTTAAGTTCTTTTCGGTGATCGCTTGTGTTTTCCAACTGAACAAGATTGATATATGCAAGGTCGCAACATTTTTTAATAAGTGTGCCAAAATTCATGGCCAACGTTGGTGACCCATAACTATCTGTTTCTGTATCATATTTGGCCATGTCATTAACCCCAGAAATTATTAATTGAAAATGCTTTGGACGGAGAACATCTATAAGCTGCTTAATGTCAGAATTGTTCATTCTTGCAAACTGTAAGAGTTTGGCAAGTCTTCTCATATTTTGCCTTACCAAGTCAATATTGCCTTTACTTTGACGGCCTTTTATATAGGAATACGCATACTGGCAAATTAGAGGATCTTTTTTAGCAGTTAGATTTATGTCGTCTGCGCGCATTCTGGGGAAAATTTTTGATTTTAATAACTCGTCATGTTTAATAAAAGAGTGTAAAAGCAAAGTAGTTTGTCCATCGCTCTGGGACGTTTGTCTTCTTTTAGTTTCTTTGTCATAATTAGAAGGACACATTTTTGTATGCTTAAATAAAAACTTTTTTTTATAGAAACCCAAGCAATACTTGCACGGCAAATACTCATCTGAATAGGAACACTTTTCAGTGAGTTTTAGTCTCTTAACAGGTCTCAATGTAGCGTCTGCCCTATTTCTGAGGAAATTTCCTTTTTTTCGTAAATTTGACAAAGCTATTCGTCTCTCTTTCGAATTAGCCTTATGACGTAATGCTTTAACGACATCAATTTCCTCTGAGTGCCATTTAGCAATATGTCTAGCAAAGTGGGATATATCCTGTTCACAATAGAAGCAAAAATCCCTCCGATCTTTGTAATTTTTTCTCAAGGTTCTTTCGACCATTGACTGAAAAACAAATTGAAGAATGAAGCAAAAACGTGAAAAGAAATAGAACACTGATGGATGATGAATAAAACACTACTGTTTTAAAGAATTCTACTGTATAGTGATGGATATTATCAATGTTACACGTGTTTCGCACTTTTTAAAATTGAATGTTCAGACATAAATGTAAATTAATAAAATTATTTGATTTGATAACATAGCAACTATGGTAATGATCATAAAACAAGTAACAAGATTTATGATTTATGATCACATAGGTACCGTATAGTTTGCTATGTTAAGTTTGCTATGTTATGATATCAATAATTTTATTAATTTACATATGTCTGAAGATGCAATTTTAAAAGTTGCGAAACACGTGAAACATTGATAATATCCATCATTATACAGTAGAGTTTTTGTAGGTAAACAGTTGCGTTTTATTCATCATTCATCAGTATGCAGAGAATCTACAAAGTAAGGAATTGAACTTTACATACAAATGCCCATATTCACAAAGAGTTCCTGCCCTGTAATATTTCGAAAATAACTAAATAACTGGGATGGGGTTATCGATAATTTTGTTGGATTCAATATTCAAATGCTATGAACTCTATGAAAGACGTAGAAAATCTAAGTAGCATCTACACATTTTTAGTAAAAAATCGATAAAGAAAAGAACCAAGCATAATTTAAATTTATTCTGATGGAAATATTTAAAAATTGTTCGATTCTTCCAAGGTTTTTCTTTCATTAGAATTACAAGAATGCTATATAATTGAGACTAACACTTGAAAACCTACATAGTAATGAGCTCGTCAAAAACAATTTCTTAGATATCAAATCATCTCTATTCAATTTTTTTTAATTTTTATTTTGATGTCAATTAGGTATTTTAGACAAATTAAAAAAAAAACTTTTAAATTTTTTTTTATTATTTTGGCTCGAACTGGAAACAAATTTCATGAATATGTATTTTTATCGTTGTTAGCTTTTTTAATTGCTGTTGAATGTACCCACCACTAGTCCCATGGTTAGCAATTGTCACAAACTTAGATTTTAATCTCAAATTACGCAAGTACAAAATCAACATCGTTGTAACACCTTTAACTAAATTTCCATATTGTAAATCATATTGTAGATAGCCCTGAGGAAGAAATAAATTAAATTCGAAAGCTTGGCGTGGAAAAAAGAGTGTTCTTTATATTAACTGACTGCATTCCCAAATAAATCCTAATATACCCAATTATGTAATTATACAGGGAATTATTGTTTGTGAATACGGGGCAAAGTCTCACATATTTCAGCTTGTAATGAGAACTTATTGTTTTTGTTCAAGCGATTCTAAAAAAAAAACAATAATCGAACTCACTAATAGACTCAAGCTGTTTCTTTCATTTTACTGCCTTATTAGTTCAAAGAGTAGATTTTTGTGAAAGTTTTATAGGAGTCGATATTTTTTTTTTGGAATCTATAGATTTTAATTGATTGGATTTTAATTAATTTATTGAACCTTCCTCATTATTTAGAATTTTTTATTTGGGGTTTATTCACGTATAAAAATCTTTTAAGAAATTATTTTTGTCAACCAAGAACCTAAATCCCAATAAACCTCAAATAAAAAATTCAAGATTTTATTGAGTTACCTTGTCTTCTAAAGCAAGAAGTGACATTCTTTGATCAACAGTATCGGCTTTATTTTGTTCCTTTTCATTTTCTTCTGTGATTTGCCTTTCACTGTTTTGTTTAGGGGCATTATTTTCAAGTTTCCATATTAACATTCCGTCGTTCTCGTACTTTTCTCTTTCAACCAGTTCTTCAAGTGTTGATGAAGAATCGTCCTTCCCGTTCTGAAGTTCTGTTCCAATCAGTTCTTTAAAAATTACTGCGGAATGCTCCTTCTCGCGCTGCCTACTTTGAACCAATCTCTCGGATTTTTGTGGCTGTCTGCCTTTTAGTGTCATTCTAGAATCTGAGAACTGCAAGGAAGCGTCAAAATTTAACCAGATTAAAAAAAAATAAAAAAGGAGGTACCTACCCATTTTTTTTTAGCTCGGTTGTCTTCTACAACATAATCAGGATCTCTTACGGAGTCGTCGTCATCCTCAATAAATTCACTTTCATCCGTGTAATACGAGTTATCAATTTTTTTCCCCGCGAGGAACGCATGATCATCATTATCCGCATACGACTTGCATTCGTCGGACAATGGCTCCATATTTTTTTCTTGATCACTTATAAACTCGACCCCGACATCACCCTGCTGATCTTCCTTTCCTTGTTCTTTCTTTTCAATATCCTTTTCTGTATTTTGAGGATTAAATTTTGAATATAGGCATTTGGGCTGCAGATCCAAAAGCCAATCTTCGATTAAATTTATTTTAGCAGGTTGTAATATGGTATGCTCAGCAATACAAGCTGAATCATAACTAGGTATTTTCTCATCTAAAAATTATGCAATAACAATATTTTATAGCTAATCGACTACGAATATTTTTTACCAATTCGTTGTTTTATTTTGCCGTGTTCATTTTATACAATATACAATATACCTTACGAATACAAGATATAATTTCTTACCTTTAGTTAAACGCAAATCATCCGCCATGTGATCGCTTGCAGACCTTACATCACCAAAAGAATGTTGCTCCTTTCCGTTTTCCCCACTTACGTTTTCTCCTTTTGCATTTTCGTCAGTCTTAGAAGGAAACAGTGAAGATGAGAATTCTGACTCCACACTCAGAATCCAATCTTCAATTAAATTTATTTTATCAGGTGGTAATAAAATGGTGGGTTTGTTCGAGCAAAGTGAACCATAGCTAGGTGTTTTCTCATCTAAAAATTATACAATAACAGATAATATTTTATAGCTAATCGACAACTAAAAATTTTTACCATCAAATTTTTGCTTTATTTTGTGGTTTTATTTTAGGTATTTTATAGATACATATGCAGTCTGTCCGGAAAGTATTCGACGAACGCATAACTAGAGGTACAGCTTTCCGACCTCATGTTACAGTGTTAAAGTTAAGCCATACATATTTAAGTACCTATGTACAAAAGTGACTCCTTAAAAATAGTTGTGGCGCCTCAAAGATGAAAATTTTTAATTTAACGTTGTGTCTTAAAGTGCCATACCCGCATATCTGTTGTAGACTTATTAGACTATTAAATCACATATATTATATGACTGCGGTGCGCGAGCTATCAGTTCCACACAGATTATAGGTGGATCCCGATCTTGCCTTGAGAAGCACAACTATATAGTTATCGGCTGCTGGTGAGTTTCGAACCAAGATGTATCGGCACGGCGGACCAACGCGCTATTCACTTCACCACGGGCAAATATGTATAACGTTTTCAAGTAACTTTATTCAGTTACCTTCTGTCATAGCAATAAAAACGAAATTTTTAGTAAACATCATATTTTGTTTGCAAAAGATTCTCAAAATGGCCACCATTAGCTTTCAATGCTCTTCTGACAACGTTCGCCTAGATTCTCTCTAAAAGGGAAAACATTATTTTTAATTTCATAAATTTTCTCACTTTTTGAGTGACTATTTTGAAAATCCTTTGCAAAAAATTGCATTTTTTTTTTATTACTATTTTATCCCTGCGACAGATGATGACTGAATAACATTCATGGCACGTCTTCGAAAGCGATACATTTTATCGACATCAAGTAAAGATACCCTTTTTATGTAAAAAGACAAAATGATGACGTATGTTTCATCAAGCGTTCACCCAGAGTATCTAACAAAAATATTAATTAAGATATGAACAACATAAAAAAATCTGCCGACAGCGCCCTCTATAATATTATGATGCAAAACAAATACGCTTATATCGTCTGTCGTTCTTTGGAGTTGATGTGTATCAATTTTCAGCTTGATCGCCATTTGGGTTAGTGAAATGTGCACAACGTTAAATCTAAAATTTTCATCTATGAGGGACCTTAACTTTTCAAAGAGCCACTTTTAGATAGATGGGTGTTCTTTAATTGGAAGTACAAATGAAGAAGGAAGATTCCTTAAGTAATTTTAAGTAATTTTAAGAAAAAAAGTCCAATAAACATGGGGTCGGAAACGTTTCGTTTTCGAGATACAGGGTGTTAAAAATTGAATTTTTTAAAGTTTTTTTCTCATAGTATCTACACTTCACAAGATATTCAATTGAAATTAGGCACAGATATTACAATTGAGAGTTGTACATGACATGACACCATAATGTGACATGCGAATTTCGATAGCAAATCTACAGGGTGATATTTTTTCTGGAACACTGTCCCCTGTTTTCCTCTATAATTTTTTTTGTGATCCACTGTTAATTTGAAAAAATGTAAAAAAAGCTTTTTTGTTATACTAAACTTTATGGTCTCCTATAGTTTTGTCGTATCTGTTACCGATTTCGAGAAAAAAAACTTGAAAAAAATTCAAACTTTAACACCCTGTATCTCGAAAACGAAACGTTTGCGACCCCATGTTTATTGGACTTTTTTTTTAATTACTTAAGGAATCTCCCCTCTTCATTTGTACCTCCAATTAAGGAACATTAGCTCTAATTGGATATCGGAAGTCTTTAGCCGAGCTTTGGTCCGTGACTTTCCGGACATATTGTTTACATCATCGATATTATTAATAAAAATTTAATTACTTACCTTTCGTTAAGCGCGTATCATCTGTGACATGATCAGACCTTGCATTACCCACAAGTTGCTTCGTTCCGTTTTCCCCTTTATCAATTTTCTCTTTTGCATTTCGCTCATCTTTAGGAGGGAGTTTTGACGATGAGAATTCTGACTTCGCACCTAAAAGGGCATCTTCATGTACCTGTATTTCTGAAACTGGTGACAAAAAGTTTGTTTTTTCTGTTGTTTTTTCATCTAGAAATGATGCGCTAGTTAAAATATGTATAAGTGTTTCAAAAGTTTTTTTACTATTAAATTTGTTTCGTATCTTGCTTTTTTTTTAAACAAATAATAAGAGCCATTTTATTTTATGTCCATGAACACAATTTTTTTTTAAAAGAACAGCATTTTTTTAGTCGTTTGCAACTATTTTTATAACACGTTCTATGGACAGGAATAGAGTAAAAGACTATTGATACGCAAAAAATTAGCAGGTACATCCCAGTTATTGCTAGTTTCATAGTTTTGTACTGTTCTTGGGGGACATATGCTATCAAGAGGTTTTACTTTAAAAACGAAGCAAGACACGAAATCAATTTATAGACAAAAAAGTTGTATACTTGTAATTATTGTTTAAACTGAAAAAAAACATTCGTGTACCTTTTTGAAAGATGTTTTTAAAATAGCCCCCTTACTAAAGCAAATGAAACTACCTAATTTAACCTAATGTAACAATATTGGGTACCTAAATATATTTTAAGATAATATTTTCGAAAAAGACGATTTTTTAATAAAAGTGTAACGCTCTGTATCTTGGAAAATATTAATTTATGGACACCTATATTTATATAGTTTTTGTCTTATAATCACTCAAAGAATAACCCCCTGAATTTTGACCCCATACGTAATTAATACCCTGATACCCTGTATTATTGTATAAAGTTGTTTTACAAAAAGCTTGATCCGTTTTCATAAATACCTATAAGTAGCTTATAAAGGTTGGATAGACAATTTTGAGTTGTTTATAACTCTCAAACTTATCAATTCAAAATCTCTCTGTAAAAAAAAACAGTCTTATTTTTACTTCTCAGAGAACTAAAATGTGAATAACATAAGAGAATTCATTAAAAAAACATAACTTTGATATATCACTCTCATATGAGGCACTCTGCATATTCCAAGATAATTTTAGATTATGGGAATTGTGACCCTATATTTGAGTTTGTGAAAAAAAAAACTTAAAAAACCATGGCTTGGCAAACAGCGACCGACTCGAATGAGGGCTGCCTGCAATCACTAAAACTAAATACTTCGTATCACATTTGGCTTTGTTTCTTACAGGCAAATTATTGTGAATAAAATATACAATGGTGTTTCAATTAGTGTATTTTTAATAAAAAAAATACACTATTTGCATGTGTTTATACCTCCGTCAAACGCCAGAACACGTGAAAATAATTTTACTTTTTTCATAAAGTTGTTACGGTGCTTACCTGGGTCCCTGCAGATTGTGTTAAATATCCCTGTGATTCCCTGATTTCTGTGGTTGGTCTCTTAGTCCGGAACGATGGAAAATTTTGTATGGGAGGAGATACGATACCAATGAGACAAAATAATTTTCCTTAGCCCTCATTTATTTGAACATTTACATTGTCTAGCAAGGTGTTGGCAATATTATCAGTTTTATACATTTTACATCCAGTTGGTATTACTTACAATTCGCCTTAATGCTATTTAATTCAAAAAAGAGGGTCCTTCACCTTGTAGAATCGTTTCTGGGCTTAATTATTTACAAAACATTTTAACTAAGAGAATTCGTTCATATACGAATCTTTTGTTTGAGTTTGCCTATTCCCTGTTTGTACCTTTGTCACCTAGAGAACTCATTTATCTAAGTTTCTGCCTTTATATGGCGATAACTTGATTTTATTCTATTTTGCTGACTAAGTCCTTGATTGAGAATGAACTTATCTACTCTTTCAAATTATTCCAGTAACTTGATCGCCATTTATTTATTAATAGTCATACATAAGTTTATTTCAGATGTATAAAACTTTGTGTACGCTCCTTGTATAAATAATAATTAGATGGTTTGATTTATTCTCCTGAATCTATTCATTCCAAGAATGCCTTTGTTTGTAGCTAAAATGCTTTTGCATTTTATTAGACAGAATCCCAGTCTTGATTCAATTGGGCTTAATGAAACAGTTGGTAAATTATAAATAGAAAGATAGCTTGTATTGGAGCAAAATAAAGATCTCAGTTTTTTATTATAATTCAAATAAATTTCCTTCCGTCGATATTTCGTCAGTCTAGTTATTTACACACCCAAGAATGTAGACGGTATTGTATCGTATTATTATAGTTCAATAAACATTCCTGAGGAGCATCCTTTTTCAGGGCTGCGGCGTATTACGCACTTGTGAAATCATTCAATAAGATTCATAAATCGTCTAAAATATTATAACACACAAAATATCTCTTGCCTCGAGAATTGGATTGTTTTATTATGGAAGGAACGGAATTTTTACAACAGCAACAGTTATTCATCTAGTCTTTATGAAATTATATTTTAACACAATTAAATAATTTCTGGGTCTACACTATTTTACAGCAATTAACAGTTTCATTTATTTAAAAATCTGGTTCGATTGGAATTTATGTTTTAATTTATTAGCTTAATTATTTAATTGTCAGCTCATATTATTCGATTAGACTAAATTAATATTTCTTTGATAACTATTCACAGTTTTGACTTTTATTGTTAATCAGAAATTTACAATTTGCTATTCTTTCAGAAATGTACTAATTTTCCTGTTAACTGTGATTTGCTAGATCTTATATGAAATTTTCAATGAGTTCTCGCGGTACATTAGGCTTTACTTATAAAAATAATTCATCTGAATCTTCGGATTGGTTCGATTTATCCCTTGATCTGGAGACCCTTGTGGTATTATGGCCTTTACCATTTGTCCTCAGTTTCTAGAGAAATACGAAATTAGACAGTACCTAAATCTTTATATGCATGTGCTTATTATACCCTTAATTAAAGAAAAACAATTTTCAGCTTCCAACTTGGACTCTCAATTTAAATTACTTTGTCTATTTCTGGATGTTTAGAAATTTTATAAAAGTTTCATTTCGTTGTAAGTACACATTCTGAAATAGATAAGCTTGCTCATGAACATATTTATGTTGATGACTGCATATAAAATTTGGTTGTTACTGATTTAATAAACTTTATGGCTCATTTTTTTTATAAATGGCTTTCGGATTAATTTGGTATTTAGTCATTTTCATTTTCACACTTTTAGGCTAATCTCGTTTATTTTGATTGAATTATTAATTTATTTCGTTTGATTGTTTTATTATAATTTGTCAGATTTCCTGACATATAATAAGTGTTGCCAGTTTGTGCAAATCAAATAACTTGTTACAATACGCTCGCCGACGTTTATAGGTCAATGTCACATAATTATACGCTCACCGGCGTTATTTAGTCAATAAAAATTATTTATACATTGATTGTCAATTTTGACTTAGCTTTTATTAGCTCATAAGATATTGCCAGTTTCGGCTAATGTTGGTTGGTTTAGCTTTTGTCACCTTTATCAATGATTTAGTAGCTTATTGGACTCGATCAACAGCTTTACGAAAGAAATGAACCTGATATTCTACACTCTCAATGATATGATATTTTAAATACATATATAGGTAGGTACTTAACACTATACAGGGTGATTCAAAATTGAGTGAAAAGATTTTAAGGGCGTATCTACCAGCCAAAAATAAGGAATTTTTTCATATAATTGTATGTCCTAAATTGCTTCGTCTTCTAGATACAGGGTGTAAAAGTTTAACTAAAAAATCCGTTTTTTATCAATTACTCAAAAACCTTTCAGCTGATTTTATTAAAATTTTGTGGGCCTATTTGTGGTGATAAGTGCCTACCTTTGATGGGAAAAATATAAATTTATTAATTCCAGTGGCGTCTCAGGAGGCACCTACTAGATACTTAGGGGTAAAATTATGGTACGCCACTGCTTTTTTGACAATTTGATTTTTTTTAGAATTAACGGTAAATAACGTAACTTTCTTGCCTCTTGAGCTTTACTCGTATCTAGCTTTGTTTTGAAGAAAAAAATGAAAATCTGTACCTGGCCCTATTAAAACAAGTAATAAATTCTAATCGATTTTTTAAATTCATTTAATTTACTTAATTTCTTTTAAAATTTAACATAGCCTAAAAATAGAAAAGCAGTTTTTCATAACATAAAAGGAAGGCCCTTATGACGACAAATAAACCTACCAAATTTATTTAAGTCGACTAGAGATTTTTTTGAGTAATTGATAAAAACCCTATTTTTTAAAACTTTTACACCCTGTATCTAGAAAACGAAGGAAGTTAGGACATATGATTGTATCAAAAAATTTTCTTATTTTTGGCTGGTAAATGCGCCCTCAAAATCTTTGCACTCAATTTTGAATCACCCTGTATATAAACAAGTTATTACGCGGCGTCATTTAATAATATTGGTCCATTAACATTCTCCTGTTGTGGCTTTGACAATCGGAGACTAGCGTTTCTGTTTCCGAAACCCCTAACAACTGCAAATCATTTTGAGTATTTATTGTGTGAGCATTTATTGTGAATATTTATTATTATTTTTCATGAAATAAATCAAAATATCACAAAAACTAAGCCTCCTATAAGTCACCTTTATAAAGAAGATACATATTCATAAAATTGATTTTTTCTTCCGAGTATACACCTGTATCTCGAAAATAAAAAGCTTATAGGTATAACAAATTTTTATAAAAGAAAAACAATTATTTTTGCGTGTTCTGCCGTTTGCCGCAGTTAGGAACATACAAACTGAAACACCCTGTGTGGTTTGTGTGCAATAAAAAAATAAAGTTATATTTTGACACCCTGTTTCTCTGTTAATATTAACTTGTAAATTAGGACTATAATTATTCAGAAAGTGATTGTATAATATTTTGATGTTAAAGTTTCATTAGTTTTGATTAGTTTAGAATTTTTTTTTATTACTTACCTTCATCTTTTCTTAAACACAAATCAACTATATATCTGCAACGTCCTTTATTATTAAACATTTTTAAATACTTAGAGCACACTCGCCAACCGCCACGAATCTGACTGCTGACTTCAAAACAAACAAACCCACGCTTGCTTGCAACTAATAATCGTAGTAACGTAGTAAGGCATGTTCTGTTAACAAGATACGAGAAGAATTCGCAGAAAAACGAGTAAGCAATGTTGCCATATAGTGTGGATCAGAATTGCAATAATCCTGTGATATACATGGAAAACTGTGTATATATTTGAAATTGCGCCTAGTGCCAAAACGGCAAATCGCTGAACTAAAATAACTTATATACATCCAATCCTGAACCACCATTCAAACAGGTTTCTCTCGGCTTCCAAATGAGATTTTGAAATGAAAGTTAGCTAGTTTCGTCGGCAGATGACACCTCTAATTTTGAATAATAATATAATTTCTGAATTTTAAACTTAAATTCAGTTATTAAGGGAAAACAATCCTGAACCAATATACAGGTTCAGGATCGTCAACGTGGTTCAGGTTTGTGCTTAAGTTTTACTATCGAAGGCTCAGGATTGTATCGTTTCCGAAAATATATATATATATATATATATATATATATATATATATATTCGGTAACCATACAATCCTGATCCAGCGATAGTAAAATGAGTGTACAAACCTGAACCAGCCGAACAAACCTGAGCCAGTATATTGGCTCAGGATTGTTTTCCCTGTTAAAACCGATACTTAGGACACCTACCGTCTGTTATTCAAATCTCGAAGTGGCTTGGGATTGATAGAATCTTCAAAAAAATAGTTCGGTGATTTGTCGGTAGGGGCGCTGTTCGCAGTGGCTCGTGTATAAGTGTATATGTATTTCATAATACAAACCTGATCCAGAAGAATTGGCAACGTCGACGTAGTGTTTGCTCTTATGCGTTTGCTGCCAATTTCGCCGAGTGAAACTCGCTTATTATGAATTGTTTTAACTTTGCTGGAAAGACCCCGCACTGATCATTTTATGTTAATAGCTGAAATTCGGTTACTATTCATTTTATTCAACTATTAATTTTGATTGTGATCTCTATTCTCCTTTAATTTTTATTTTTTGGGGTTCAGCCTTGCTTGATTCAAAAATGATTTCTAACATAATTTTAATTTCAAGTAAATTAAAATTAATAAAAAAATTCCTTGTAAATTTTCGAAAAACTTGTTTTTATGTGCACAGAATGATTTTTTATTGTGCCTTTTATGTAGCAAATATAACGAAAAGTTATTTGAAAAAGTTGTTTAGAATCAACAAGTTGGACCCCTGTCCCAAATTTCAACACCATTGGCCCAGCGCTATGATTTCCTTTTCTTTATTGTTCATTTCACAAAATCCAAGAATTTTTATAAAAAATTATTAAAAATTATAGTTGGCTGATGATTTTTAAATTCGATACAGGTGTCCAACTTTGTTGATTCTAAACAACTTTTTCAAATAACTTTTCGTCATATTTGCTACATAAAAGGCACTTATTTACTACACAGGAAAAAATATTTCTTGAAAATTTCCGAGGCGTCGATCCCTACTTGATTTTTAAAGATTAAAATTATATAAGAAATTAGTCTATAGCCAATAAGCAAGGCTGAACAACAAAATTTTCTTAGGTACCTATGTATAATATGACGATTGATGGTATTGGTAGTGACATCTTTTCAGAGAATTCATATGAGAAAATGAAAACTTAGTTTACCTAGCTATAGACATTGGGAAAAATTCATGGATTGAATCTGTAAACCCCAAAATGATAGATTTTGATTTTTACAGTTTTACAGATTTAATCCTAGGCGTGAAAGTTTAAGCCAATGCCTTGCGGTATCTACTACCTGAATTAACTTTTCATTTGCTCGAACGAGAGATCTGTAACTATGATGGATCTTTGAAATCATGTACCTATTCTAACTACTTACATTTTTCTTGAGGAAACCTTATTTACATACATACAACGCAGTGAAACGTTTGGAATTCGTATTATGTGCCTAAAGGACGTAGGTTGAATATTATTTTAAAAATTTTTCTTTAACACTAGATGGCCATATGGATACTACCGTATTATTTAATGTTTTCCCGCAATATCGCCTGTCGTCTGGATCGCGAAGTATTTTATAAGTGGGTACCCACTTCAGTTCAGTACATAACTGCGTATGAGTTTGTAGATATTATTTGTTTGTAATGTCTCAAAGAAGTGCCTATATTCTATCTTTAGTGCAAGGAGGAAGGGAACCAAAGAGTAAGTACCTAATGTATAGCTTGTAATTTATGGTCTAACATATCCGGGCGCTTAGATCCTATGATTATTACTTGTATATCCTGTACTTACCCCCTGATATGGATCAGGGCCTGTTTCACAAAAATATGAGTTATTAATAATAGTTTATTTTAATCATATCAATTTTTGTGAAACACTGACCGACTAATATAATAATTGAAATAAACTATAAATAATAGTTAATTAAGCTATTACTTAATAGAGTATTACCATTCTTTTGAGAAACACTTTTGAAAATCCCTTATATTATTAGCTCTATTACTATTAATAATAGTTAATAGTGTTTTGTGAAACAGGCTCCTCAGGTGATACTTTTAATTGGTACAGCGCCTTTTTTAGATTGTTACAGACAAATACAGTAATTAAATGCCGTGCATCCCTATAAAAACATAATCGAGGTACAAACGTTATTTTAACTTTTTAAGAGACGTGCAGGGTGTTTAATTAAAACCAGTGCAGATAATTCACCCGAAAATTCCTTAAGGGGGCATTTTCCTGTACAAAAATTTGAGTCTTCCCTGAGAAGTCACAGCCCCTTAAAATGGGATGTCATTTATTATTAATTATAAAAATTTTAATCATATAAATCGTAAAAATTTAAGTGTTTTTATACAGTGTGACCCATTTGTTCTTGAAACACCCTGTAGAATCTTAATTTATGGTGCGATTTTAAAGAAATTTCTTTTAAACCATAGAGCTTGATAAACTATATTTTGGGAGCAAAAAGCGTCTCATTCCTACAAAATCCAAGGCCTACTAGATC
Source organism: Malachius bipustulatus (assembly GCA_910589415.1). NCBI lineage: Eukaryota > Metazoa > Arthropoda > Insecta > Coleoptera > Melyridae > Malachius > Malachius bipustulatus. The sequence goes on from OU342634.1 coordinate 6,684,308, forward strand.
AGTGTTTACTTGTAAAATCTCAAAAATTCATATTAGCGATTTTTTTAGAAAAAAACTGTGCACGCTACTGGATTCACCAGCCCTCAAAACGGTACTGTACTAAATTTTATTGGAAATGTCAGAGTAATAAGGATCTTGCAGTTATTTTAGAAATTCATAATAGAACTCCGAATTTTCATTAATTTATTCGAAAAGGTCAAGGGAGACAAAATAGAAATTGTACATCTAGTTGGTGATAATGTAGGTACTTTAATTTTTTAATTATAATTTTTTATTTATTAATTTATTTTTTTTATATTTTTTTAAAAATTTTTTTATTTTTATTTTTACTTTTTTTTTTACTTTTTTTTAATTTTAATTTTTACTTATAATAGCTTTTGTCCTTTTTCAAATTAATTTATGAAAATTCGGAGTATTATTATGAATTTTTAAAATAACTACAAGATCCTTTTTACTCTGGCATTTCCAATAAAATTTGGTACAGTACCGTTTTGAGGGCTGGTGAATCCAGTAGCGTGCCCAATTTTTTTCTAAAAAAATCGCTAATATGAATTTTTGAGATTTTACAAGTAAACACTGATCTAGTAGGCCCTGGATATTGTAGGAATGAGACGCTTTTTGCTCCCAAAATATAGTTTATCAAGCTCTATGGTTTAAAAGAATTTTTTTCAAAATCGCACCATAAATTAAGATTCTACAGGGTGTTTCAAGAACAAATGGGTCACACTGTATGTGCAAATTTTTCTTTAATTTTTTTCAACAAAGCTGTTAATTTGGTTTGAATTTTTAAAATGAGTTTATGTCATGGGACTTTATATTTTGTAAGATCTCTGTCAGATCGATTTTGCCCTAGTAATGGCATGTCTGTTGGCCACCTATTAAAAATAAATAAATTAAAAAAATTACTGCGAGGGGGGATATTATTCATTTGAGTTTGATTTTTAAACGAACATTTTCCTAATTGCTTCATTTTGTTTTTAAATTGAAAAAGCACCCAATTTATTTAGATTTGCTTTTGTCTTTTGATGATTTCGAGTAAGCTTCGTAATTTTTCTATAAAAAAAATTAATTTTGAAAACTGAAGTATTTTAATTTTTATTAAAATGTATATGAGGCGCGGTAGTCCAGACTTAGCGACGTTCGCGAATGGATTTATATGTTACTCGTGCCCTTTTGTCCAAAACAAACAAATAAGCTAACATGTATAAAATAATAATAAAAGCAATAACACCCACTCACAGTAATGAGGCGTATACAGGTACAGCGCTCGCCAAAAAGTTCGCACCATATGGGTATAAGGTAAATTTTTTTTATAAAAATTAATTTTTGACTACCTTCTAAGAGTCTGTAACTTCTCAGAGTATAAGCCCGAAAAAATATACCTTTATCCAAAAGTCCGCAAAAGGATTAGGTATATTAAAGAATATCAAGAAATTTTCTTCACTGATTAAAGAAACAACCTGTATAAGTAATAACGAAACTAACGCCAGTAGCCCCCTAAAACTATTTCATAGAAAAAAATTATTATTCTTTGGTATTATAGTTCAGAGGGGGGGGGGCTTGACTAGCCAATTAAAAAACTTAAAGGTGGTATTTCTTGTATGTTTCGGAAATATAGAGGAAAAATCATCTTTAGAGTGCCACATTTAGAAGCCCGCAACTCTTGAGCTAAGCCGCTTGGACCTTGTGTTTGTTGAGAAAATCCCAGTTACCCCTATATGAAAAAATCAACTTTAAATATAGGTTTTTGGAGAGAGATCCTCCTCTAAAAACGAAGGTCCCGCTCGCTTCTTATTATTTCCTTCAAACGACATAAGGAAACTTTTTTTTTGATAATTATAGTTTCAACATTTACTGACTTTTATGTAACAATCAGGTGTAAAAAAAACTAGGCCGCTCTATATTTTTATATTTATTTTTCCAATCGTTTTAATTAAAATTTTTTGGATATAAAATTTTTATTATTTATTTGAAATATTAAGGCTTTTAGTATACATTCAGCATTGCTAAAGGACTTCCTCCTGGATCATAAAAAAAGAAGGATGATTATTCTCATTTTCAATGAACAGTGATGCTAGAAAATTGAAATTCAATCATTTTCACGTTTCATTATTCATTCAATCCGCTTTTGCAATTGTTCATCATTATACAGGGTGTTAAGAAAATGACGGATAAACTCTTCATTACATTGTAGGGGACACTCAGTAGAGTACGGGAAAAATAATTAAAAAAATTCTGGTCTTTAATTTGGTGAGATAAAAAATGCCAAAGTTAACATTTTACCATCTTTGTTTTTCGGTATTTGCAAAAACTACATGATTTTAAAGATATAAAAAGGGTACTTTAATCGTTATCAATTAAAAAAATTGCTTAAGATGTATTACTGGCTTGGAAAATTTAATAAGATTTGTTTTTCTTTTCTAAGATACTGAAAAAAAAAGCATTTGGCAACAACGGTTTTGATACCTTGACTACCCACATTGTTAGAAATTAGACGAAATTACCAAATACCAACTGTTATCGTGTTAAACGTTGCCAAATTTATTGTTCAATATTTTGCTTATATCTTTTAAAATGTAGCTCTGGAATTTTTTTAATTATTTTTCCCGTACTTTACTGAGTGTCCCCTACAATGTACTGAAGAGTTTATCCGTCATTTTCTTAACATCCTGTATAGTCGTAAAAGCCTACATACACACGCTCGTACATCAAGACTAATCTGATCATCATTTTTTTAGTGCGGGCGCGGGGCTATAAATTTGACATAACTTGTGTGTAACTATGTGAAATACCAAGCTGCAAAATTATCACGTCAATGCATTCGTGAAAATTGAGGAAACTTTAAAAACTAACTTTTCATTCTCCCCTTTACGAAAGTGTTACTTTCTGTCTTGATAAGGCAACCGAAAGTGAAAGTAAATAGTTATTTACATTACAAGCTACGAAAGTTCACTTTTAGGTGCGAGGTGTATTTAAATACCCGAGGCGAAGCGTAGCGTAGCCGAGGATATTTAAAAACTCCGAGCACCTGAAAGAGCTTTCGTAGCGTGTAATGTATTAAACTTTTCATTCTCCCCTTGCCATATTGAACCACGGATTAAGAAGAAATTAGTAAAATAATATGGAATTATTATAAGGTGCCATTATTTTAACATTACCATAGTAACGATAGTTTTAAATTATTAATTTATGACACTGTCAAGTTTAAAACTCTGTACCGCTATAATTTTAGAATCTTTGATCGTAGTTTAGTTCAAAATGAATTTCATTCAAGAAGCTGCAAATTCCAGTAGATCTTTCTGGAACATACAATAATAATTATTTGTATGTTCCAGAAAGATTTACTGGGATTTTTTATTGTAGTTTTACATTTAATTTTCCATCTAAATAAACGTTAATCAAACTGACATTTCTACTTTTTTGTCCAGGGCACGAAAGTTTTTCATAGCTAGCAACCACCTAGCAACCTATCACCTAGGATGTTTTCATTCTCCCCTTTACGAAAGTGTAACTTTCTGTCTTGATAAGGCAACCGAAAGCGAAAGTAAAACATCCTAGGTGATAGGTTGCTAGGTGGTTGCTAGCTATGAAAAACTTTCGTGGCCTGGACAAAAAAGTAGAAATGTCAGTTTATTAACGTTTATTTAGATGGGAAATTAAATGTAAAACTGCAATAAAAAATTCCAGTAAATCTTTCTGGAACATAAAAATAATTATTATTGTATGTTCCAGAAGATTTACTGGAATTTGCAGCTGCTTGAATGAAATTCATTTTGAACTAAACTACGATCAAAGATTCTAAAATTATACCGGTACAGAGTTTTAAACTTGACAGTGTCATAAATTAATAATTTAAAACTATCGTTACTATGGTAATGTTAAAAACATGGCACCTTATAATAATTCCATTGTTATCACTGAATTGTATTATTTTACTCATTTCTTCTTAATCCGTGGTTCAATATGGCAAGGGGAGAATGAAAAGTTTAATACATTACACGCTACGAAAGCTCTTTCAGGTGCTCGGAGTTTTTAAATAACCTCGGCTACGCTACGCTTCGCCTCGGCTATTCAAAAGACCTCGCACCTAAAAGTGAACTTTCGTAGCTTGTAATGTAAATAACTATTAATTTTATTTTTATTATGTTTTAGTTAACTAAACTTTATTACGTAGATGTATTCGGCTTTAAGTATTATAAAAGTTAATGAAACTTTTTCTGTGATAATTTTGCAGCTTGGTATTTCACATAGTTACACGCAAGTCAGAATATCTCGGAAACGAACGTTTCTGGGCAAATGAAACAAGTGTATACCTTTTTTGTTGTATTTGAACCAATAATACTAAAAACCAAATATAAATAAAAAAAACTCAACATCAATCTTTTTTGGGGAAAAAGTGTCACATTACCCCCAATTCTACGCCACTGGGCTGTTCAAATGCAACAAAATTTTGTCCGTTTACGGTCCTTATTATCTAGTAGATGTCTATCAAAAATGAATTATATTGTTCAACCCAATTTAAAGATACGATCAAATAAGTGTTTTCCAAAACATCCTGTGTCTTGTTAGGGAAGCACTTTTGGAATAACTCACGTTGTGTAGAACCTTGAATTGACTTTTTTATTTCATAATTGGGTTTTTCATAGAGGGATGCATCAATTTTCATTTATGGTGTCATTTATAAATGCAAAACAAAAATGACTAAATCAATATTAATACATAAATAACTTTCCGGGCTATTTACGCTCTAACCTAGGGCTTTCTGAGGCAGACCTAACACGCAGAGCCATCCAGTCATCTAGAAGCTGTAGACAACGCTGTTTCGGTCTTTTTATGACCTCATCAGTACAGCACATCGAATAATAACTAGAGGATGCATGCCAGGCCAGTCCAGGAAGCCAACTCTTAAATGAAAAATTGACACGGAAGTCCGTGACTTCAAGAGCTGATTGCCATCTACCAATGGAGAAAAGAACTAACGGCAGCATCGGTAGATGGCAATCAGCTCTTGAAGTCACGGAGTTCCGTGTCAATTTTTCATTTAAGAGTTGGCTTCCTGGACTGGCCTGGCATGCATCCTCTAGTTATTTCTCGATGTGCTGTACTAGTGAGGTATAAAGAGACCGAAACAGCGTTGTCTACAGCTTCGAAATGACTGGATGGCTCTGCGTGTTAGGTCTGCCTCAGGAAGCCCTAGGTTAGAGCGTAAATAGCCCGGAAAGTTATTTATGAATTTATATTTCACCGCTCTATTAGTATTATTATTATAATATTAATACATATCAAAACATACCCCATAATATGGACCATTAGTGTTTATAGTTTTTGACATAAAATAAAAAATTGAACAAATAATTTAAAAACATACTTCATTGAAAGTTATTATTGAGTTTATTCGATTTGCAAACAAAACTATTTTATAGGACCATCCAAAAACGAGGGCTCTGGAAATTCCTACAGCGGAACTTGAAGAAGAAAAATTAGAATTAGAGGTATTAAAGTAGTCATCTACGTATACATAATACTATAATTTTTAATTCCTAAATTTTTTTAGATGGAAGTCGAACAAACACTTAAAAAGAATTACACGGACAGAAAGGATTACTGCATGTTTTGTGAGACAGATGTCTCTCATTTTGCTCGGCATGTCTTCACATGGCATTCATCTGAAATAGACATACAAAGAATATCGGCTTATAAAAAAAATTCCAAAGAAAGAAGGGATGCTTTGTCAAATCTGCGAAAAAAGGGAAACTTTATTAGAAATAGAACGAACACAAAACTTAGACCAGTGAAAAGACTTCAAGCTACTGTCCAAAACCGGACCAACGATTTTCTTCCTTGTAAACACTGTTTTGGTTTTTATAGAAAGAAATGTTTATACAGACATACAAAACGTTGTCTGTCAAATCCAGATCTTGGGACTAAAGGTAAACGCCAAACCTCTCAAAGTGATGGCCAGACAACACTACTTTTGAATTCACTGTTTAAATATGATAACTTGCTAAAAACTGAACTTTTTCCAAGAATGCGAGCTGATGAAATTACACTTATTGCCAAGAAAGATTCTTTAATATGCAGTTACGGTTACTCATACTTAAAAGGTCGAAGAAGCAAAGGAAATCTTGATGTGGTTAGACAAAACATGAGACGTTTGGCTAAACTGTTAAGGTTTGCTCAAAAAGAACATAATGACATCAAACAATTTATTGACGTCCTAAGACCATGTTATTTCCGTCTGATTATAGAAGCTGTAAATGAAATGGCTTGCTACAATTCCGAAACAGAAAAGTATGAATCACCGACATTAGCAATGAACTTTGGAACGCTTATAAAGAAGTGTTGCGACTTGGCTTTTATTCATCTACTACAAGTAAACAATACGCAGGATCGACGGGAGGAATTAAATACGCTAAAAACATTAATTGAGTCACAGTGGGCAAATGAGGTTTCTGCACAAGCCGCAACAAACCTAAATGAAAACAAATGGAACAAGGAAGAACTGCTCCCTCTTACATCTGATTTAAAACAGCTAAATGAATTCTTACATAAAACTGCAGAGGAAGCCTACGAAGAATTAAAAATAGATGAAACCGATAGAAAAGCCTATAATTCATTAAAAGAAATAGTATATACTCAAATTATACTTCTTAATAGACGCCGGCCTGCAGAAGTTGCGCAACTAAAAGTGCAGACATATAAATCGATCAACTTGGATGCACAACAGGAAAATGAATTCCAAAATTGTTTGACAGAAACTGAAAAAATACTTCTAAACACATATAGTCGTATTGTAATTCGTGGAAAACGAGGACGCGGGGTACCAGTGCTCTTATCTCCGGATATGAGAAAATATTTTGATATCTTACTAAAGGTTCGGGACAATTTTGCCATTGACAATGATTATGTATTTCACACCGGAGGGAAAGGCTGTATTGAGGGTACAAAGATTTTACATAAATACGCTAAGAAAGGTGGCATAAAAAGGGACAACACCATAACCGCAACACGACTTCGAAAACATTTGGCAACTATAACCCAACTATTACAGTTTTCAAATAATGACTTAGAACAGCTTGCAAAATTTATGGGTCATACATTAAAGACCCATGTCGACGTATATAGAATGACAGACAATATATATCAGACAGCAAAAGTCTCAAAGGTATTACTTCTTATGAACGAGGGAGGAGCAGAGAACTTCAAAGGCCAGCAATTAGATGATATCAATATAGACCTTAACCCTGTATCTGAAGAAGTAGACACTTTTGAAGAGATGATATTTGATGAAGATCATGAAATAAACGAAAGTACTATGGCAGCTCAACTACAAAATCCAACTTCAACTACTGCTGTTATTGGGTCTGATGCTGAGAACCGTTTGAATACTAAAACTTTCTTACAAACAGACACACATAAAAAGAAAATAAAGACTAAAACAGAAATTGGTCCAAGGGGTAGCTGGACAATGAAAGAGAAACAAAGTATAGCAAAATATTTCGCGGAGCATATTAAAAAGAAAAAATCTCCGAAACAATATGAAGTTAACAAATTTCAAGAGTTATATTCTGAACGGTTTGGAGACAGAAAATGGACCTCTGTGAAGGCAGTTGTATATAACATTTATACTGGCAAGTTGAAAATTAATTAATCTGTCTGAACCCAAATTAAAGACATTCTTGGTGATTTTGATTGGAATCTTTTTATTGTTTTCGTTCAAGAATTTTTATTTGTTTATAAGTGTTTTATAAGGTGACATAAGTGTTTTGTTGTTTCTCTGAATAAAATAAAGTTTAATTTATAGTTTTTGTATTTTGTTTTATTTTTGTTAATAACAACTACAAAACATATTAACTTTATTTGAGGAAAACTCTTGACTTTAACAAACAGGGTTGTCATCAGTGACACATTCCAAACGGAAAAAAGGTTCATTTATGATCACATGATATTAAATCGTACAATCAAACAAAAAAATTAGCACGTGAATCGTTACTATAAGTAGCTGTTGCAAAACACGTTTTTTTTTGTAAGAAACTCGTAGATTTTCTCCGTTACTCTCAAAATGTTACCTAGCTGAAAATATTTACCATCGATACCTGAAATATATTTTTTTTAAATAATATCAACAAATAAATCACTGTACTTGACGCACCGGAAGTCTGAGCTAATAATCCTCCGATAATGGTTTCAGGTCTGAGTCGCGTATATTACTATACAATGTCTTAAGTAGGTATGTGAATGTGTTTCATACTAAATATAAAATCGATGCTCAGTTTTCAGTTGTTTTAAAACTTTGTCGGTGAACGGCGCAGAAATTATTTTACGTCAGGAAACTAGAATAGTAACAATTTATGATGATCAAGAACACAGCAGGAATGTTAATAGATCATTAAGAGATTGCACAACTGGTGTAATCCCACAGTAATCCTGTGAAGTACCGATGTGTTTATAATACACACAAATATACTAGACATTGGAAATAGTAGGAAGGACATAGCAAGGGAGCTCTCAGTTGATGAATAGCCGTGATCGTGTCAATTAATAAATGTTCTTAGTATTATTCTTCGTGGTCATTATTGTAATTATATAATTATTATTATTGAACTAAATAAATATTATTCCTAATATTAATTCGTGGCTTGTATGAATTAAATAGCTAAATATAATCCAAATATTTGACAGCGGTGAGTTTTTCATAAAAGTGCCCTTTTGCTGGTGAAAGCTAGTGCGGTGGTGAGAAAGTTTTTTTTCTTTAATTTTATACCAGCAAAGTTTAAAACTTGAATGAGCGAGAATCGAACATGGGGGAGGGGTCAAATCGAAGGCTCAAACATCGTCGGAGAAAGTCAGCAAAATTAAACATTGATACATAAACTGATAACCATGATAAATGTAACCATGATATCCAAATAACCATAATAAACATAATAAACAATATCGCCTAATCCTATATTTTCGGCTCCGTGCGTTTTTTTTTAAAAGTGACCTTTCTGACAACTTTAAACTTTAGTGATCAGAACATGCCATGGTAAATATTTACATCTGCGTGTCCCAACTTCCATCAATTTTTTCGGGACAGAGAATCGAAATAGGGGTGTGGGTGGGTAAGAAGCTAAAAACTATTGCAAACTAAAATTAAGGTCACAACTAAGTCATCTTTGAGACTACGGTCGCATTGCTATTTTTTTTTTCACTTTCAGGGCAAAGAAAATCTTCGAAATTAACAGTAGCACTTAACAGATTATTATTTTAATATTTGCATTTATTTTGCATTTGCATTCCAAAAAGGATGACATCAGTTCCTATAGTCTGGATAGGATAGGAGAAAACTTATATCTGGTCAAATCCCTCTCTGTGCACTTCGAAGTAGTTGGCCTTTGTCGTCAAGTTGTTACTTCCGAGACCCGGCGTATTTAGTCGGCGATTTGTGCCAGGCCAGGACCTCGCTCTCATAATCGATTTTTAGTGCCATTTTTTTTGGCTAACCATGCAAAGCAAATGAATACCTTCCTGATATTACAATAGGTACGTCCTCCACCCCTATACAGGGTGTCCCAATATTCCATGGACATGGAGCAACCACAGATTACTGAGGTAAAAAAAAGTCGCTCGGACCAAACTTATCTCTATACCAAAGTGCTTCGTTTGTCCGTGAGAGGGCTTCAAAGTCTTTTGAAAATTTTAGTTTTTTTGAAATAGCTCAAAGTCGGCTGATTCCAATTCGATGAAATTTGGTAGGTAAGTTTCTTATTAAAAGTACTAATTTCTGATGTACATGATAATTTGACGGAAACCCGGGAAGGGGTGAAGCTACCCCTACCCTCCATTAAAATCGATCGTAATTGTTCATAGGGTAGCAGGAACGCTGTTCATGTTTTTTTGTTTGAAAGATACATCGTTTTAGCCCATTTTTGGTCTGCTACAAAAATCTGTATCTTTCCGAGGTGCTATGTGATAAAATAAATTAGTCGATGACACCTAACCAAATTTTTATTTCATTCTTTTAATTTGAAATCAAATTTTCAATTGTCAGGTGATTATTTGATCTAATCTCATAAAAGATGTTTAGTATGATTCGTTTTTTTTTCAGGTGTTTGCAAACGGTTTTTTTCAAACGCAGTAAACAGTTTGCAAAACGACGAGGTTCCAAGAAAAGTTAAAATAATTTTTTTGCGCAGGATGGAACTTTCTAGGGTCCAAACCGACGCCCACATCGAGCATCTTTTATGAGATTAGATCAAATAATCACCTGACAATTGAAAATTTGATTTCAAATTAAAAGAATGAAATAAAATTTTGGTTAGGTATCATCGATTAATTTATTTTATCACATAGCACCTCGGAAAGATACAGATTTTCGTAGGAAACCACAAATGGGCTAAAACGATGTATCTTTCGAACAAAAAAACATGAACAGCGTTCCTGCTACCCTATCAACAATTACGATCGATTTTAGTGGAGGGTAGGGGTAGCTTCACCCCTTCCCGGGTTTCCGTCAAATTATCATGTACATCAGAAATTAGTACTTTTAATAAGAAACTTACCTACCAAATTTCATCGAATTGGAATCAGCCGACTTTGAGCTATTTCAAAAAAACTAAAATTTTCAAAAGACTTTGAAGCCCTCTCACGGACAAACGAAGCACTTTGGTATAGAGATAAGTTTGGTCCGAGCGACTTTTTTTGCCTCAGTAATCTGTGGTTGCTCCATGTCCATGGAATATTGGGATACCCTGTATAGGTAAGTGCCATAGTGAAACTGTAGGAAACGCAGATGTAAATAATGACACATGCCATAAATAAAATGGGAGTCTTTTCAAGCACGCCACGAAAATTGTTAAACGAGAGACCGAAGGTCGAGATTGACAATCATCAAAGAGCTCAAACACTACCTTTGGAACGTGTGCCACACAAGATTTTTTATTAAATTGCGTAGAAACAATTTATGAATCCAAAGTCGTCAAGAAACCTAAATTTATGAAGTTTTGGTAATAATTTGATATTGTCAAAGTGACCGTCAAAAGATGAACAAGTGCGTCAAGAATACCAACGACAATCAAAATTGCAACTTCATGAAACGATTTAACAAAAAAAAAATTGTTGGTTGCGTTCCAAGACCAGGTGTAAGTGAACTTTTTTATCTGAAGTGGTCATTTGCACAACTACAAACTACAAAATAAAATTTAAAAGTAACACAAAAAATGTAATAATTGTGACATTTATAAATGACGTTTAAACCATGAGTTCATAAACTAGCGTCGCTAGGTATGCCTCCATTTTCATAATTTTGATTGTTATGACGAATTTTCATATTGTTGCGACCCCCTGTGGAAAGTGACCTGCTGCGGTAAGTGGTTTTTCTGTCCTTAATTGGAGTCTTAATGTCTGTCTTTTTTTTTAAATATGTATTTTAAACAATATGCATGGTTTACTTTCGATTACAATCGACTTTTAACAATAAAATGTCAACTTACCAAGATGGTAGTGAGAGTTGTAATATGTAGTGTATATTAATAAGATCTTTTCAACTCCCGCAATCGATATAGAGCAAGTCTTTTTAGGACCCGTTATCCACGACTACTTCACGCAATTTTTATTATTGGGGTAGATTTTGAAATCATAAATTATTGTTCAATATTTGAATTGAGATATATAAATATCTATAACTACGTTTCGCCGGTTATGTTGATGCTTCCCGTGGTAACTTTAAAAACATGCGCGTGTTTTAATATTGGATTTAAACACACTATTATAATAGGATACCAATAATAAAAATATACAGTGCCCGCCAAAAATTTCGCACCATATGAGATAATTTTTTGTTTTCCATTTTTTTTTTTATCATAAGTTAGTGCTTTCAGATTAAATTTGAGAACACTAGATCTATGGTGTAAATTGAATATCTATATAAAATGGCGTATTTCTAAACTTCAAAATCACAAAAACATAATATTTCGAAACCTAAACATGTTCTTCGGGAAATTTGGACAAAATTCGTTAGATATTTACCCTGCTGAAAGAAACTAAATTTTGGTCATTATTTAGATCCGGGTATACTACAGTTTTACTATGGCACCAAATACGGGTGGAGGACGTACCTATAGTATCACCAGGAAGGTATTCATTTCCTTTGCAAATGCACGATTAGTAAAAATAAACCGGTACTAAAAATCTGTCTACGGAGTCCGGTCCTGGGTAGCTAACAGTGTTGACTGTTGAATTCGTCAAGGCCAACCGCGTCGTAGCGAGAGCGACTCGCCTCGCCGGCCACGGTACAGTCCAAAATAATAATGCAAAATAATGAAAATGCAAAAAAATAATAATCGTGCTACTGTTAGTTTCTAATATCTTCCTTGCCCTGAAAGTGACAAAAATAGCAAAGCGACCTTAGTGTCAAAGAGGCCTTAGTTGTGACCTTAATATCAGTTTGCAATAGCTGATTTTAGCTTCTTACACACTCAGCACCCCTATTTCGCTCCTCGGTCCCGAAAAAATTGATGGAACTTAGAATACGCGGATCTAGATATTTACCTAATTTTTTTATACAGGTGGCCAAAAAGTGGTAATTTTTTTAAATTTCAGCTTTTTACTATTTTTTCTCAGTGCAGTTTTGAATCTTGAATATTTTGCCTATATTGTTATAGTTTTCAGTTTATAATAATTATTATAAAAATCAACATGAGTAATAGAAACTGATGTCAGCAGCGAAATTTTCGAGTTAGATAAAATTTCTGTCACATTTTTTTATGTTTTTAGTGCAAAGCGTATTCGACACGAAGAAAGCATCATACAAGTTCAAATTTATCAAGAAATATACTTACAAAAAATGAACATAAGTTTTTATTTAATTGAGCTACAAAAATGTATATTTTTTATTGAATTAAAATGAATACAAATGTTCTAGCTTATTAATTTTATTTGCAAAAAAGAGTTTATCAAATTAATGTGGAGTATTATTATTGTTACTTATTGTAAGGGCTAAATTAGCAGTAAGCACTTTTGTAACTTAACCAAATTTAAAATGTTAATTTATGCTGATTTGTTATTAAATATAAAATAAAATTGAACCTATTAAACTTAAGACAGTTTACTTATAAGACCAACAACAAACAAAAAATGTGACAGAAATTTTATTTAATTCGAGAATTTCGCTCCTTAGATGCTACTAGATACTACATGTATCTATTACTCTACTAGTAATAGATACTCATGTATCTATTACTCATGTTGATATTTCTAATTATTATAAACAATATCAACTATTATCGGAGTCAAAATATTCTTAATGCAAAAAAACTTGTTTTAATGCAAAAAAATTGAAATTTAAAAAATTACCACTTTTTGGTCATCTATGAGAAAATAATTTCATTCATTACTGAAACTACATTCGGTGAATATCTAACGAATTTTGCCCAAATTTCCTGCAAACCACTTTGTTTTTAAAATATAAGTTTTTTGTGATTTTGAAGTTTAGAAAAACCCCATTTTCTGTGGAACTAAATATAACGCACCATGGATAAAGTGTGCTCAAATTTGATCTTTTTGAAAGTACAAACTAATGACCAAAAATTTAAAAAAAAAAATGGAAAACAAAAAAAAAATCAACAATAAATATTGATTACACAGGGTGACTAGTTGAGGATACGGAGCTGCCATATCTCGGTAACTATTGGCCCTGAGGCCTCAAAATAAAAATTCCCAAAACATGAATGAGCATGGGAAATTGAATGAAAATATTTTCAAGATTGGAAATGGAAAACGCATACCGCCTTCACTATTTTAACGGTGGCACTCTGTATATTGTTATATTTTTAAATTGATTGAGAAAAGAGAATAAACTAATGCAGGTGGTTTTTAGAATAATTTAAATTTAGATCGAGTAGTTTACGAGCTATAAACAAGTGAAATTTCGATATTCGAAATTTAAGGCAGTGTAGATCGATAAAGGCTCGAGATGTACGAAAACGGCTTACATGTTCCTATCTTAACTTTCCTTGTGTTTTCCTATTATACAGGCTGGCCATCGAAAAGGTAACAAGGTAACAAGAATTTGGAAAGTGAAGATGTGATTTGAAGATGTATGCAAAAAACGCCGAAACAGGTCGATTTTGTTATCAGGGGAGGGGGACATATTTTTGTCACAAATTTAACTACCCAAGTTCACCCCCTTGGCAGGGGTAGCTACCCCTTTGCTTATCATCATAGGGAACCGATATCGAGTGATACATTATTTGAAAGCAACTTGAATTCTCTTTACAACGATATCCAACATTTTTGGTGGCACATACAAGTGATTAAGGCGAGTTACGTTTTCGTTATAAAAAATATAGTTTAGGTATATGAATTAAAATGTTGTTTTTGTGTGTGAATTTTTTTCTCAATACCTTAATACCTATTTTATTTCATTAAAACCGTTGAAATTGAACGTTTAAAAAATAATTGTCTAGTACGTAATTAACTTAGGTACCTACTAGTGAAATAAAACCAAGTTAGTGTTTTAGTTAAATTTTTATTAATAAAGTTTTTTGCAAAAGCAAACGGAATTTCGCCATGATGTCTTACTTTTTCTTTCATTCTAATACAATAGGTTAGGGAAGCTCGTCGATTTAATAACAGTCCCCCAGCCGGCCACTGATCGCGACCTCAACGAGTGCAAGCGAAATAGTTAACCTTGAATATCATAGTTCGATTAGGCAACACTGTTCTGGCTCAGGATATACCGCTCGAATGCTGTCTTTGTATATTTTGGCTTAAGAATGTACTAAAATCCTAATGGTTCAGAAATGTATGGTATTTTTTGTATATTTTTACTTTGGTTTTTGAAAGTATTTTCGAATATATTTATGAAATTCGGACAAAATAGGAAAAACTGACCAAGTATTTGCGTTGATATTTCTTATAGATCTCATTTTTCTTGGTGGTTCAGGATTGTATGGATTGGGCAATGGCTCAGGTATGATAGAAGGACGTATATATGTGGGATGAAAACGGAACGCGACTCCTGATTTGACATTATTATTATTATGACAGTTTAGAGAGTAAGTCAGATTAGTGTAAAGTTAAGAGTAAGACGAGTGTACCGAGACTATTAGTAAGACGTAAAGACGAGAGAAGAATTATTAAAGACGAAGACGAGATAGGTGTTCAAGACGAGAAGACGAAGGTTTAATTAATATTGAAGACGAATTTAAATGTGTTAATTAACCTAAATAAAAATCCTACATAAATGGGGGCTCGACCCGAGATGAACTTTCAATGAGTTTTTGTTTTGTGCGTGTGTTTGTGTTACTAGGGTAGCGAATTACGAGTAAAGTGACTGATAAAAATAACGACGAATTATTTTATGTACTTCGCCGCGTAACAGAGAAGCGTTAAAACATTGTGATATCTGATTTTCTTGTTCTACCGTTGCGTTGCAAGATGGATAATGTATCCTTGAGCAGTTTCGAAAATATTAAAAGTAATATTTCTAGAGTGTCTACAAAATTAATCAAAACCATTCACAGCTTAATATTTGGAGATGAAGGTGATCGAAAAAACCGACAGCGGTTACGCAATTTTACTGGGTTTGATTTTGACAAAGACTCCAACGAATACAAAGAGAAATTACAGCATATTAATGATCATTTTTCAAATAATGACGCAATAGCTATTTGCAATTTCTTGGGTATTGATTATTCTGGAACTATTGATGAATTATGTCAAAGAATATGTGATTGCCTGACAGATATGAGGATACTGACTCATTACGTTACCACTAACAATGAGGTTGAAGAAGAAGAAGAGGAAGACGACGAAACTCAAGAAGATCAGAAGCAAAAAGAAGTTGAAAGTAATAAGAAGTCACACAATAAGAAAAAACACCCTGACAGTGAAAGTGACAGCTACGAAGAAGACAAAAATAAGATGAAAAAAGATGAAAGTAAGAAGGCATGCAATAAGAAAGAATTCACCTACAGTGAAACTGACAGCTATGACTATGAAGAAGGCAAAAATAACAAGAAAAAAGATGAAAGTAAGAAGTCATGCAATAAGAAAAAATTCACCGACAGTGAAACTGACAGCTATGAAGAAGACGAGAAAAATAAGAAGAAAAAAGATGAAAGTAAGAAGTCACTCAATAAGAAAAAATTCACCGACAGTGAAACTGACAGTTATTATGAAGAAGAAGAAAATACGAAGAAAAGAAGAGATGAAAGTGAGAAAAAGACATGCAGTAGGGAAAAATACGTTGAGAGTGAAAATGACAGCAGTGAAGAGGACGAACGTCATAAGAGAAAAGATGTATCGCGCAAGAAAAAGAAGACTTCAACTAGATTTGCTATGAGTTTTAGAGACATAGAAGAATCTATACGACCGTTCAGTGGAAGAGATGATTACCCCATAGAAACTTGGATTGTTGATTTCGAGGAACTTGCAACTATTATGGAATGGGATAACTTTCAAAAGCTAATATTTGCCAAAAAGTCGCTAACCGGGTTAGCAAAGCTGCATATCCAAGGAGAGCGTGGTATATCATCATGGAAAATCTTGAAAGCGAAACTATTAGAAGAATTTGAAAGTAAGATGAACAGTGCAAAGTTACATCGTTTGTTGAGTGATAGAAAAATTCAAAAGGATGAAGGTGTCCAGGAATATTTTTTGAAAATGAAAGATTTAGCGAACAGAGGTAATATAGAAGACAGCGCTTTGATCCAATATGTCATAGATGGGATAACAGATGAGGTGAGTTCCAAATTTATTTTATATGGCTCCAGGAATATCAAAGAGTTTAAGGAAAAACTTCAAATTTATGAAAATATAAGAGAATCTAAATTTAGCAGAAAATCTGATTCTAAGAAAATTGATAGGGTTGACACAAAACAAGAGTCAAGTCAAAGCAGAACAAAATTTGACATTAGATGTTTTAATTGTGGCATGAAAGGACATCGTTCAATTGAATGCAGACAAAAGAGTAGAGGAGCTAAATGCTTTAAATGTAACAAATTTGGGCATAAAGCACCAGATTGTAGACAATTCTCTAATGTTCAAGAATCGAAGACGGATGACGCTAAAACGAACTCATTTGTTTTTACCCCTGTTAATTCAGTTGAGAAGAATTTACTAATTGAAAATATTGAAGTGACAGCCTTAATAGACACCGGCAGTCAAATTAATCTAATTACTGAGAACATGTATGACAAACTAGGATCACCTCAGCTATCTAAGTCAACTTTGTTACTCACAGGCTTTGGTAAAAATCAAGTACGACCTTTTGGTTATTTCTTAGCCAAATTTGAAATTGATAATACCAAATATACGATGGATTTGTATGTTGTATCTAATGATTGTATGACTATGTCAGCAGTTATAGGAAGCGAATTATTAAAACACGCAGAGTTAATAATTAGCAAAGACGATGTCACTGTAAGAGAAATTGATCAAAGTCATGAAGTAAAATTAATGAAAATTGAAGCTGCCTCTGAAGAACTAAATATAGGAGACGAAATATCAATGATGACGAAAGCTGAAATAATAGAAACCGTCAGAAGTTATGCTCCAAAGAAGATTAAATCTACAGACGTAAGAATGAAGATGCCTAGAAGGTTACCTTTTTCTGACAGAGTAGCAGTCGAAGAACAGACAAAACAGTGGCTTCAAGATAGAATAATAGAACCTAGCAATTCTGAATACTCTAGTCCAGTGGTTGTTGTAAAGAAGCGAGATGGGTCACCACGATTGTGTATAGATTTTCGAAAGATAAACTCTATCATCATCAAAGATCGTTTCCCACTCCCGTTAATAGAAGATTTGACAGATCGTTTGCAAGAAGCCAAAATATTTAGTACTCTCGATATGAAGAATGGATTTTTTCACGTTCCAGTCGAAGAAGCTAGCAGAAAATACACGTCATTCGTAACGCACAATGGTCAGTTCCAATTTCTCAGAGTTCCGTTTGGACTGTGCAATTCACCATCTGTTTTTATGCGATATATTTACAGTGTATTTCGACCTTTAACTGAAAGTGGATTAGCTCTACCATATATGGATGATATTGTGATACCAGCTAAAGACGAAACCGAAGCTTTAGATAGACTCAAAATTGTTCTTGAAACCTGTCAAGATTTTGGTTTAGAACTAAACATCAAGAAATGCCAATTTCTGAAGACGAAGATCGATTTTTTGGGATATACTATCAGCAATGGCAGTATCTCACCTTCAAGCGAAAAAATTAGAGCAGTCGTAGACTTTCCAAAACCTCAAAATGTCAAACAAGTTCAAAGCTACTTAGGACTTACTGGTTACTTTCGTAAGTTCATAGAGAACTACTCAACGATCGCTAAACCATTGAGCGATTTACTCCGAAAGGAGAACTCTTTTCAATTTGGTGACGAACAACATACTGCGTTTGAAACTTTGAAGAAATGCTTAACTCAAGAACCAGTACTTGCGATCTACAATCCAAATTATGAAACAGAAGTTCACACAGATGCTTGCGTTGACGGTTAAGGTGCTGTGCTTTTACAGAAACCTGAAGAAGAAAAACATTTCCACGCTGTATATTACACGAGTAGAAAAACTACGCCCGCAGAGAAGAAGTATTGCAGCTACGAATTGGAAGTCTTGGCGATTATTGAAGCTATAAAGAAATTTCGTGTCTATATACTTGGCATCCCATTTAAGATTATTACGGATTGTGAAGCATTCCAAAAAACCATGGCCAAGAAAGAACTTGCCACAAGAGTTGCCAGATGGGCTTTACTTCTAGAAGAATTTAATTACGAAATTGTTCAGAGACCAGGTTCGAGAATGTCCCATGTAGATGCATTAAGTCGTTCGCCTGTAATGTATGCCAGAGTAGAAACTTTATTATCAAGAATAAGAAAAATGCAAGAAGATGACCCTGAAGTACAATCTATTAAATCTCAATTAGGTGAAGGAAAATTATATGATGGTTTCTTTCTGAGAAATGAAATGTTGTACAAATTTGTCACAGGACGTGAACTGCTGTATGTACCGAAAGTTTTGCAGAATGATGTTATCAAGTCTGAACATGAGAACATTTTTCATCAAAACGAACTGAAAATGCCGTTAGTCAAGAGTATTACATTCCTGATTTGAAGAAGAAAGTAGACAGATTCATTGCAAACTGTGTGGAATGTATTATAATGAATAAGAAGTGTGGTAAACAGGAAGGATTTCTACATCCTATCCAAAAAGACGACCAACCACTTTGTACTTATCACATCGATCACTTGGGCCCATTAGAAACCACTAATAAGAATTATCAACATATTTTTGGTGTGATTGACAGTTTTACGAAATTTACATGGTTGTATCCTACCAAGTCGACAACTACAAAAGAAGTTATAAGTAAACTTGAGTTACAAAAGAAGAATTTCGGTAATCCCAGACAAATTATTTCAGACAGAGGATCAGCATTTACTTCTTTAGAATTTGCTGACTACTGTACGAAAGAAGGAATACAACATTTTAAGATTACGACCGGATTACCAAGAGCAAATGGTCAAATAGAGAGATTGAACCGGACTATCATTTCAGTTCTCTCTAAATTAAGTATAGAAGAGCCGAAGCAATGGTGGAAGCATGTTGATAAGTTACAGCAAGTACTGAACTCCACCTACCATAGAAGCATCAACACTACACCATTTGAACTGATGATAGGTGTCAAGATGAAGCAAAAGGAAGACTTGAAGATTAAAGAATTAATTGATCAAGAATCTATAGAGATGTTTACAGAAGAAAGACAAGAATCAAGAAAAAAAGCTAAGAACAGATACTAAGAGTGCAAGAAGAGAATCGCCGTACGTACAATTTAAGAAGAAAAAAGCCAACCAAGTATGAAGTAGGTGATTTGGTTGCTATCAAGCGGACCCAGAATGCCCCAGGTTCTAAGTTGAGTGCCCAATACTATGGACCCTACCGTGTAATGAAGTCAAAGCTCAATGATACCTATGATGTGCAGCGAGAAGGAAGCTCTGGAGGTCCCCAGAAGACGACGACCTGTGTGCAGTTTATGAAACCATGGAGTCATTATTTCGAAACGTCATCAGGGACCGATGACATTCAGGATGGCCGATTGTGGGATGAAAACGGAACGCGACTCCTGATTTGACATTATTATTATTATGACAGTTTAGAGAGTAAGTCAGATTAGTGTAAAGTTAAGAGTAAGACGAGTGTACAGAGACTATTAGTAAGACGTAAAGACGAGAGAAGAATTATTAAAGACGAAGACGAGATAGGTGTTCAAGACGAGAAGACGAAGGTTTAATTAATATTGAAGACGAATTTAAATGTGTTAATTAACCTAAATAAAAATCCTACATAAATATATATATATATATATATTATTTCGTATGTATTATTACATTAAAAGTAGAAGGATATACTTTATACAAATTATGAATGTAGTAAACCACCGTTATTTTTAATTATTTGAAAATTACCACCGCTTGCCTTTACCTAATTTTCAAATACTTTATACAATATATGTCGTTCTATTCTTAATTCATTATTATCGGGGGGTAGAACGGTTTGTAGAATATAAGGATGAGTTGTTGACATCATCATGGTGAAGCATTCGCTTTTCAGCCAGTCTAGGGAAAAACCCCCATTAAAAAAAACCTAGACACACCATTCTGTTCATATTGGTTTTAGACTTTGTAACCAATCTATTACGTATATAAAGTTAGCAGGACAACTTGCTCAAATGAGAAAGTTACTATAGCGGAAATTTGTCGCTAATTTGTCGCTAATTATTCGCGATGAAACTAATTTTGTCGCTGTTGTAGTTTTTTTTAACCAGGGTGTCCTGCTAAGTTGATATAAAGTTAGCAGGACAACTATCACAAAAAAATTATTTAACATCCATAAACCATCTAAAATTACTTAATCCTTTTGTCGCTAATTAGTTGCGATGTAATACTTTCAATTACATTAATTTTTTTTTAATAACACGTTGCCCTGCTAAGTTTATATCAAGTTAGCAGGGCATCAATGTTAATTTTTTTTTTTGTATTGTAATAAAATACTTTTAGACATGTAGTTTTTTTGTCGCTAATTAGTTACATAGAGACAGAGTTCGTAGCTATAAAAAAAAACTTGAAAAAAAATCGAAAAAATTGAAAATTGATTTATTCGCACCTTTTTGGATTTTGTCGCTATTATATTTTCATAAAAAAAAATATTTCAGAGCGGACGAAAATTAGTAAAGACACTCCCTAAAATCCCTTTGCATATCAAACATTTTGATTTTTTTTTGCAGGAATTAGCCGCTGGGGCTGCTTAATTTAGTTAAGCGAGTTAAAAAGCGGCTAATTCCTGCACAAAAAAAATCAAAATGTTTGATATGCAAAGGGATTTTAGGGAGTGTCTTTACTAATTTTCGTCCGCTCTGAAATATTTTTTTTATGAAAATATAATAGCGACAAAATTCAAAAAGGTGCGAATAAATCAAACAGCCCTAGCGGCTAATTCCTGCACTAAAAAAAAACAAAATGTTTGATATGCAAAGGGATTTTAGGGAGTATCTTTACTAATTTTCGTCCCCTCTGAAATGAAATATTTTTTTTTATGAAAATATAATAGCGACAAAATCCAAAAAGGTGCGAATAAATCAAACAGCCCTAGCGGCTAATTCCTGCACAAAAAAAATCAAAATGTTTGATATGCAAAGGGATTTTAGGGAGTGTCTTTACTAATTTTCGTCCGCTCTGAAATATTTTTTTTTATGAAAATATAATAGCGACAAAATCCAAAAAGGTGCGAATAAATCAAACAGCCCTAGCGGCTAATTCCTGCACAAAAGAAATCAAAATGTTTGATATGCAAAGGGATTTTAGGGAGTGTCTTTACTAATTTTCGTCCCCTCTGAAATGAAATATTTTTTTTTTATGAAAATATAATAGCGACAAAATCCAAAAAGGTGCGAATAAATCAAACAGCCCTAGCGGCTAATTCCTCCACAAAAAAAATCAAAATGTTTGATATGCAAAGGGATTTTAGGGAGTGTCTTTACTAATTTTCGTCCCCTCTGAAATGAAATATTTTTTTTTTATGAAAATATAATAGCGACAAAATCCAAAAAGTTGCGAATAAATCAAACAGCCCTAGCGGCTAATTCCTGCACAAAAGAAATCAAAATGTTTGATATGCAAAGGGATTTTAGGGAGTGTCTTTACTAATTTTCGTCCGCTCTGAAATATTTTTTTTATGAAAATATAATAGCGACAAAATCCAAAAAGGTGCAGATAAATCAAACTGAAATGTGTTTTTTAAAAATGACTTTCCATTAAAGATTTTTTTTCAAGTTTTTTTTTTATAGCTACGAACTCTGTCTCTATGTAACTAATTAGCGACAAAAAAACTACATGTCTAAAAGTATTTTATTATAATTAAAAAAAAAAATTTAACATTGATGCCCTGCTAACTTGATATAAACTTATCAGGGCAACGTGTTATTAAAAAAAAATTAATGTAATTGAAAGTATTACATCGCAACTAATTAGCGACAAAAGGATTAAGTAATTTTAGATGGTTTATGAATGTTAAATAATTTTTTTGCTATAGTTGTCCTGCTAACTTTATATCAACTTAGCAGGACACCCTGGTTAAAAAAAACTACAACAGCGACAAAATTAGTTTCATCGCGAATAATTAGCGACAAATTAGCGACAAATTTCCGCTATAGTAACTTTCTCATTTGAGCAAGTTGTCCTGCTAACTTTATATACGTCAATCTATTCCATTTTAGTATTTAACATTTTAGATAATTTTAAATCTAACTTAACAATCTTATTAGAATAATACAGGGTTACTGGTAACTGGATACATTCCTTTGGTGATCTGATAAATAAAGAGGTAAGGAGTAAATTAACCCCAACATGCACTATACAAAACTCAATAGATTTTGAGATATTTCGGTTTTCAACTT
The DNA here is from genome assembly GCA_910589415.1 of Malachius bipustulatus. NCBI lineage: Eukaryota > Metazoa > Arthropoda > Insecta > Coleoptera > Melyridae > Malachius > Malachius bipustulatus. The sequence goes on from OU342634.1 coordinate 6,707,244, forward strand.
TTCTTAAAAAAATGGTTTCAGATGTCTTGAAATGTAATTTTCAAAAAATCTACTTTAACTTTTTGATTTTTTTTTTGCTGGAATACTTGTCCAATACTATGCTTCCTTCTGGATTAAAAAATATCCTGAGGTATTTTGATCGTGTGAAAATTTCAAAGAAAAACTTTCACAAACTATTTTTTTTAAATAAGATTTAAAAGTTTTTACAAGTTATTTTCGCAAAATTGTCAAGGCACCTTGCGTACAAATTGTTTTAAAAACTTCCCTAGTGTAGTAGCTATCTAACAAGGTACGAATCTTGTACAAGAATAACAGAATCTCCCCGCTATGTACCGTTACCGAGGAACAAATCCTTAAGTCGGGACGTTTTAAAGAAAATACGGCCCTGAACGGGGGTCTTAAAATTCTCGGATCCGGTCCATTTTCAATAGGTCGTATTTGGGGGTCACGACCTTCGTCCCTACCAAGTTTCGTCCCGATCGGTAAAACTTTCAGACACTTAGAGTGGCTATTACTAGGCTATTCCCGAAAAATCCCGAAATTCCCGAAAAAATGACACTTCCCGGGAACGGATCCCGCTCATTTTCAATAGGCATCGTGCCACGGTGCGCCTCTTCAATCGAGCCAAATTTCAACTTTCTCACATGAAAACTGGCGGCTCTAGAGTGTTTCCTAGCAAAGTCACAGACAGACAGACCGACAGACAGACATTTTTCGGGCACAAGAATACGTATACTTACGAAACTTCTGTGACTTTGCTAGGAAACACTCTAGAGCCGCCAGTTTTCATGTGGGAAAGTTGAAATTTGGCTCGATTGAAGAGGCGCACCGTGGCACGATGCCCATTGAAAATGAGCGGGATCCGTTCCCGGGAAGTGTCATTTTTTCGGGAATTTCGGGATTTTTCGGGAATAGCCTAGGTAGTGTCTGAAAGTTTTACCGATCGGGACGAAACTTGGTAGGGACGAAGCTCGGGACCCCCAAATACGACCTATTGAAAATGGACCGGATCCGAGAATTTTAAGACCCCCGTTCAGGGCCGTATTTTTTTTAAAACGTCCCGATTTAAGGATTTGTTCCTCGGTAACGGTACATAGCGGGGAGATTCTGTTATTCTTGTACAAGATTCGTACCTTGTTAGATAGCTACTACACTAGGGAAGTTTTTAAAACAATTTGTACGCAAGTTGCCTTGACAATTTTGCGAAAATAACTTGTAAAAACTTTTAAATCTTATTTAAAAAAAAATAGTTTGTGAAAGTTTTTCTTTGAAATTTTCACACGATTGAAATACCTCAGGATATTTTTTATTCCAGAAGGAAGCATAGTATTGGACAAGTATTCCAGCAAAAAAAAAATCAAAAAGTTAAAGTAGATTTTTTGAAAATTACATTTCAAGACATTTGAAACCATTTTTTTAAGAAAAGTTGAAAATCGAAATATCTCAAAATCTATTGAGTTTTGTATAGTGCATGTTGGGGTTAATTTACTCCTTACCTCTTGTTTTATCAGATCACCAAAGGAATGTATCCAGTTACCAGTAACCCTGTATATTGAGATGTACATATAAATATATTTATATTTTTATAAGGTATATTATAATATATTATTTATATATGATTTCCTGATGGATTCACCAGCAATTAAACTAAGATTAGATACTGCTCAGAATTCCAAAAAAGTATTGCAGGTAAATTTTGTGAATAAATCAGCAAGCAGATCATCTGTTAGAATATACAATAATTTTATTACACCCTTTTGGGATGGCATAAATTGTCAGACTGTAAAGAACATAGCAGCAAGCATCGTATATCCAGTGTCAGAAATTGTTAATAAAGTCTTTCAAAGTGGTATTTGCCCTGAATCATTTAAAACATCTGTTGTTACACCGATATTTAAAAAGGGAAACAAGCTAGAGCCCAGCAACTATAGGCCAATTTCAATAATAACAGTTTTCGCTAAGATCTTTGAAACTATACTAAAGAACAGAATGGATAGTTTTGTTAGGGAACATATTAAGATTTCAAATAGACAGTTTGGATTTCAAAAGGGTAAGTCAACCCAAGACGCAATTGTATCATTGACAGAAGATATATACGAGGCTTTAGATAAGGGAACTCCTGCATTAGCAATATTTCTAGATCTAGCGAAAGCATTCGATACAGTCAATCACTTCAGGCTTATTAGCGTCTTAGAAGATATGGGGATGAGAGGAAAAGTATCAGATTTGATTACAAGTTACCTTAAAAATAGGAGACAGTATGTAAAGATTGGAAATAGGATGAGCGAGCCATTAACACCCACATATGGTATACCACAAGGCACAGTTCTGGGACCACTGCTGTTTATCCTGTATATGAATAATCTATTTTTTGTCAAGACTGAGGGAAAGATAATTAGTTTCGCTGATGATACAACTGTATTTTATAAAAGTCACACTTGGGAGATTCTCAAGGAGACAGTAGAGAAAGATTTCATTGCTATAAAAAGATGGTTTGACTACAATAAGCTGACTATAAGTTTTGAAAAAACAAAATTTATAACTTTTTCATGCTACACAAATGGACAACCAACGTATGATGAACTTGTATTTCAGAACAACACTGATAATTTCAAAATAGACTCAACTCGATACACCAAATTTTTGGGTGTTACAATTGACCAACATCTCAAATGGGATAAACACGTTGCACAAATAAATCGGAAAATAAGAGGTCTTCTAATTTACTTTAAAAGCTGTAGAGAATTTCTTAATTTAGAACAACTTAGCATTTTATATGATGCCCTAGTAGATTCCCATTTAAGATATGCTATTCTGGGATGGGGTGGTGTGTACAAAAATTACCTGACAGATTTAGAAGTCACACAGAAATACATATTAAAGATAATATTTAATAAAAAAAGAAACTATCCATCTGATGATCTTTACAGGTTGGCCAAGAAAATGGACTGTAGACAACTGTTTGCTGTTGCATTGCTGAGACATACATACTCTAAAAACACACAATATAGAGTCACAAACACCAGGAGTATTGAATATATGCCTGTTCCTAGGGCATATAAAACTATCGGTCAAAGAGGCAGCAAGTACTTGGCCCCTAGATTTTACAACTGGCTTCCCAAAGAAATAAAAAATACTAAGAGCAGAGCAAAGTTCAGAAAATTAATTAAAGATTATATACTTGAATTACCAAGACGAACCACACATGACCTTATTGATATAAAAAATGCCACGACTTAGCACTAGCTCGCGCGGTATTTCGTGACTGCGTCCTCAAACTGATTTTTAAGTTGTTGAATGTTGAGTATGATTTTAACCGATATTGTAATAATTGATGTCAATGACTTTAAGTAGGAAAATAAAAATGGTTGATCATGGAATGAAAATTCGATTTAATTTTGAGTAGTAAAAAATAGTTAAATTTGTAAAAAAAAGGAAAAAGAAAAAAGGAAGAAAAAATCTATGGTATGTATTAGGTGTAATTATGTAAAAAAAAAAGGAAAAAAAAGGGAAAAAAATTCAAGGAATGTTGCCATTTGTTGTCGTTGTCATTATGAATTTGTGTACATATGTTTGGATATGTTTGTTGTTATTGTTAGATTTAGGTTTGGGAGAGTGGCGATTGTACTCGGGGATCTGCGCACATATGAATACTTTGTAACGCGAACTCCATTAAATTGAATGTGTTCATGTTCTTGATAAGTAATTTGTAATTGATCAGTAATTCTAGAGTTATTTTGCAGAAGCCATAGTCTGCGCATAGTTTTGTCTATTTTAGTAAGTACCCACTAGGCAACACACTCATTCAAACACACACAAATGTGCTAGACACATTTAAGTGTTTTAATGGCATGTTTATTGCTATATAACTACATATTTGTAAACTTTTTTCTAATTTATATACCTTGTGTTTTTGGCAATAAATGTTATTATTATTATTATTATTATTATTTTGAATCTGTTAACGGGTAAAATGGTATTTTACATCAAAGTGTAAGCCTTTCGATGACTTGTGGGATTATGAGCGATGCTTATGCATCCTCTGTATGATCCTCATAAATACTTATTGGTCTTTTAATTTTATACTATTAGCAAGAGATCGGAGCCATTTAGCTTCTCGATCAGCCTCAAATAAGGCCATGTATTTCGCCTGCGTTGATGAGACAGCAACACTATTTTGTTTCCTGGAATTCCAGGTCGTATTCCTTGCTAGGAGCAAAAAAAAAAAACGTCGTACTTTTTAGGATCATCATCATTGCCTGACCAGTCTGCATCAGCAAAACCTATCAGTGCAGCCATGATTGACATTTTTAACATAGGCTAACTTAAAATTTAATGTCCCTTTGACATATCGTAAAACATATTACACTTCTATAATTCTAGAGTTATGATTATTGTTTAACCACCTGTTGGAAAATAAAGTTATTATTATTATTATTCTTACATTGGTATCTACTTCAGATGTTAAGTGCAGTACATATATCCGGCCGCGTACAAAGCATTAAATTAATACTGTCGCCCTCTCCGTCCTAAATACTTATAACAAAATTCGGAGAGCACGTACAATCTTCTACTCTCACGTCACCTCTGCAGATTAACGACAATATCGGGTGATCATGCAGTAGGTCGCTTCCGATCTTATAAAATTTATAAAGACCAGTGCGGTTGATGTTCTTATGTCAGAAAAATTATCTAAAAACTTTATAGAACCGTAACAGTGTCAATTCTCCCCCCCCCCTACGTTGTGATTATTTAAAAAAAAAGAAGAAGACACTTCATCACCATAAAAACTCAAATAAAAAAATAAGAAGATTATTAACAGGAATTGTATTAAAAATAGACACAAAGCATTAAATAAATACTTCAATTCAAATGAAAACTGCACTCAAATTAACCCTAAGTCCCCAACAAAGCAAAGCAGATCGTAAATAAAATACCCAAAATAAGTTTCAATCTGAATTAAATTATAAAGTATTCTCAGTTATAAACACTTTTCAAAAAAAAATAGAATGTTAATTCAACTGAAGTTGTAGTCAAATAAATTCATTTAAATATTATAAAAAGATAAAGAAATTCTAAAAAGTACAAACTGAGTTAACTTTTCAATTACTTAACTAAAATGTGGCTTTCTACCTTGATAGATCTATCCAGTGTACATTACGCCTCAGTTTGGGTTTAAATCCCAACAGAATAAATTATTATAAACTATTGATGATTATTATAAAAAAAACTATTATTTTACATTTAAACTTCGGATTACAACTCCAAAATACACAAAGTAGAGACTCAGTCGAAAATAATAATAATTACTAAGCCCAGAAGAATATTGGGACGCTACAATACATATAGCCATCCTATATTAGGTACCTTTCACATGGTGCTCCCCATCTTCATCTGATGTCAAACTTTTATAATCTACTTGAACAGATAGGGGAGTCGTGACCGGTTTGCACTCACATTTTAAGACATTTTTTCAAATATACGATTGATTGACCTTGTCTTCGTTTCTTTTTAATTCCTAGAAATAATTTTATTTCTTTCATGTCTACCATTTGGAAACACTTCCTTTAAACTTTCAAGTGCTATCTCATCTTTTGTTATATTATTACAAGATCATCCACATACAGAACGAGATAGATATTTTTATTAATCAAACCTTGATTCAGGAAATACAGACAGTTATCAACCGGATAAGCTTGAAAACCCTTGTCTTTAAAAAGAAGTTGAACGCTTCATAGCAGCAGCATGAAGCCTGTTTTAAACAGTGATCAGTGAACCGTGCATTTGTGAGTTTATGGCAAGCAGGCTCCAAGCACATTCAACAAACAGAAACCTAAACGAGAACCTAATAGACCACTATTATAATATACAGGGTGTATCTAAATAACACCGAAAAAAATTAAGGGGTGATTCTGTGATGAAAATTAAGGGGGGTATTTGGTATAGAATTTTTCGAAAAAACTCTCCCCGAAAAAGTTACACCCCTCCGAAGAATTTTTTTTATTTTTTTTTATTTTTTTTATTGAAAATGCACATGCACTGCAGGGAAATCCCTATGACGCTCTGGGAGCGGTGCATGAGCGGAGATATCGATTCACGTTGGCCTTGAATCTATGTAGGTTGTATACTTCGGGAAACACGCCCTTTGGAATTCTATTCCAAAGTGATGCGGTTCTATACATAAAAGAAGTCTGAAATAGGGTGGTACGAGGTGTAACGAGCTGAACGGATGAGCATCTGCGGCTCGGCGTGTATTTCTGCCCGGTCTTGATCTTGGTGGGATCAAGCGGGCCACGTCTTTTGAACACTTTCCATTAAAATATCTGTAAAACAGACTCAGGTCAGCTACTCTTCTTCGATGTTCGAGAGTGTCTAAATTTTTTGTCAACTCTGGGTCCCCAATCAAGCGGATGGCTCTTTTCTGAATAGAGTCGAGTAGTCTCAGCGTATGTTTTGGAGCTGAGCTCCAAACATGTGAGCAGTACTCCAAGGATGGTCGGATTTGAGCCTTGTATAAGAGGAGAAGCTGTTGTGGTGTATAAAATTTCTTCGTGCGGAAGAGTGTTCCAAGTTTTTGAGAAGCACTCTTCGCCAGACCTGCAACATGATCATGCCAAGACATGTTCGCTCCAAGGCTCACTCCAAGTAAACGAAGAGATGACGCTGGGGTAAGAGAGTGTCCCGCCATCATCATATCTGGCTCCAAAACGTTGGTCTTTTTGGAGAAGATGGCTGCTTGGGATTTTCCAGCATTAAATTGGACTTGGTTTCTATCGCCCCAAGTTAGAATGTTTTGCAAGTCATTATTAAGTATGGCAACTTCTTGCTCCCTGCGAGTCTGTGCGTCGATGGCAGATGTTCGTGCATCTAACGTATAAGAAGATATGAGGGTACTGTCGTCGGCAAAACTGTATATTGGATTTTTTGTTGTTTCAAGCAAGTCGTTTATAAATATTAGAAAGAGAGTCGGAGATAAAATGGATCCCTGAGGCACACCGGCATTGATGGAAAAGGTCTCAGAAAGAACTCCATCGACTGCCACCTGTAATGAACGATCTCCGAGATAACTTGCAAGCCACAAGCAGAATTTCTCGGGCATACCATAGGCCTGCAGTTTTGCCAACAGTCCATCATGCCAAACACGGTCGAAAGCTCTAGAAATATCAAGCGCAACCCCTCGAGACTCCCCATGGTGTTCGATTGCGCCGTTCCACAGCTCGGTGACGTAGGTGAGGAGGTCACCAGTTGACCTCTGTTTGCGGAATCCGTATTGGCGGTCGCTAATTATGTTAGCTCCTTCCAAGTATTTTAAAAGATGTTGGTTAATAGCTTTCTCCATAATCTTGGATATTACTGAAAGCAGTGCCACTGGTCGATAGTTACTTGGTATAGTCTTTTTGCCTTTCTTGGGAATAGGTTGGATCCGTGCACATTTCCAGCAAGAAGGAAATATTCCCTTTTTATACGACAAGTTGAAAAGTCGGCAGAAAACAGATGACAGCTCAGTGGCGCATTTTTTTAGTACGATAACAGGTACGTCATCGGGCCCAGAAGCTTTGTTTGGGTCTAAGGCTAACATAATGCTCTTTATGACCCGCTGTCGGAAAACAATGTCTGACATTTTGGTCTCCACGGAAGGGATCATTGGCGGAGTTCTTCCATGAAAGTCGACGGAAGAGTATGAAGAAAAGACTCCCGCCAACAAGTTCGCCTTCTCAGTAGCCGTGGATGCGATAGTCCCATCTGTCCGTGTAATTGGCGGAATCGTGGATCTGGTGAAGTTCTGGCTGACTGCCTTAGTTACAGACCAAAAAGATTTCGAACCGTTAGGGTAGGAGAGAAGTTTGTTCCTAATTCTTTGGTTGTGAGTTTCCTTGGTTTGATCTATCATTTCTTTGCATCTGTTTCGAGCAAGGATGAAATTGTGGTGGTTTATGCTGTCGGGACTCTCTCGCCATTGGCGAAAAGCCAGCTGTTTGGAGGCGACAGCTTCCTTGCATCTTTTGTTGAACCAAGGTTTGCTGTTTGAGGGCTGTTTTTTTGAAAAGGGAATGTAGGCTTCCATGCCTGTTAGGATGACTTGAGCAACTTCCCTAGCACAAACAGATGTATCATTAGAGCCGAAACAAACACTCCTCCATGGAAAATCTCGATAATATTCCCTGAATTAAGAAAAAATGGTTTTTATTTTTTATTTTCCCTGTATATTAAGCTAAAGACACGAAAATTGGTAAATATTAATTGTCAATGAAACTACATATTTTGAATTTTTTTCAACCCTGATGTATGCTTAGAAGGGATTGAAATAGTCAACCCCTAAGATATTTTACCATACAAAATATTTTTTTTAGATTAAAAATTTTCAAATATCACGACTGAATAGCTCAATGAATCTACAAACCTTTTTATCTTCACAAGTTGTTTCGAAAACTTAAGCATTTACGAGAAAAAAAATAAATGAAATGCATTTTCACAAAGATGAGCTAACGCGAGGATATTTTGCCTTAAGGTCTAGTGGTCTGTGCTTTGCAGTGACATTCATAAAAACAATAATACTGATAGCATTATTATTGTATTGTTGACCTTCGACAGTTTCTTTTTTAATTCTTTGCTTACTATTGTTTTAGTTGTAAGAATCTTTGCCTAATTTTTTGGTTGGCTATTGTTCAATAAAACACTCTATTTATAACATGAGCTTGCAATACATTTATTTTTTTCTCTTAAGTGCGCAAGGTTCAGAAAAAACTTATGGAGATAAAAAAGTTTGTAGATTAATTGAGCTATTCAGCCGTGTTTTTTTTTAAAGAAAAATTTTAATCTAAAAAAAATGTAAGGTAAAATATCTTAGGGGTTGACTATTTCAATCCCTTCTAAGCATACTTCAGGGTTGAAAAAATTCAAAATATGTAGTTTCATTGACAATTAATATTTACCAATTTTCGTGTCTTTAGCTTAATATACAGGGAAAATAAAAAATAAAAACCATTTTTTTTTATTCTTCGGAGGGGTGTAACTTTTTTCGGGGAGAGTTTTTTCAAAAAATTCTATACCAAATACCCCCCTTAATTTTCATCACAGAATCACCCCTTAATTTTTTTCGGTGTTATTTAGATATACCCTGTATATTATAATAGTGGTCTGTTAGGTTCTCGTTTAGGTTTCTGTTTGTTGAATGTGCTTGGAGCCTGCTTGCCATAAACTCACAAATGCACGGTTCACTGAAAACTGATGTTGGTTGAATATCCTTTATTTGATCGATATTATCAACTATCTGATTGTTTTGAAGAAGTTTGAAATCACTAGGATTTATATGGCCTAAAAGTTGCCATAAGCTATATAGCTCTTCATTCAAATTGAAACCCAAACAAGCCATGTTATTATGTTTACAACTACTTTACTCAGAGATTTATTTGACATACCTTGCAAAATGATTTCTTTGCCCTCTGAAATGAAATGAGTACACTGCTTAGGTACCTTGTACATTCGGGTTTGACAAGCACAGAATGCCCTTTGGATTGTTGTCGACAGCATGTTGAAGGGTGCTTCAGGAACATCTATAATCTTGTAGCTTTTCTTCTTTATCGAAGTTTGTCATCACATCGATGGTCCTTTTACCTATGGCTGCAACAGCTACTCCATTCTTCGCCCCTGATATCATCATTGGTGGAAGACTTCATAGGTCGAATAAACATCCCTTTGATTGATGATGTGATTCGTTGCTCCAAAGTCCAGAAGAAGAAAAAAAAAGGTTCAGTTGGATCCATTTAGAGTGGGAAGGAATTTCACGTGCAAAACCCGTGGCTGGGTTGCCTGAAGCAGGTTTCACCAGATTATGAATTTCTTTGCACGTTTATTGTAGAAAATTGCGTTATGAGGTATTGCAGAAACCATGTTTTATTTTAAACGTGTTATTTGAATGCCTGTACTCTAGTCTTTGTCTTAGGTATCGCTTTTTCACGGAGTCTCATAAGCGAGATTTGAAAGATAAGGTGGGAGTGTGTAAAATGTTCCACTAAGGATTGATTGGGTTGAAGTTGCACATACTTAATCCAGAACTTCCAAAATCATATCGTTCACCATCAAAAGTTTGAATATTCCTTTTCGCGAGTGTACGGTTATCCATCTTCAGGTCTGAAGTTAACACGGGGCTCACTTGACGAGCTTCCTTCCGCACGCAGCACACTTTTACGAGATTCCGCACTCACCACACTGTTCTCACCTGCCACCTGTACTATTCTCATTTATTCATAGGTGGACACTACTCGCGGGCCCATAATCTATTGGAATTACAGGTATGGGTGTACTAAAACAAAGACCGCGGCAATATGATTTTATTTATACATTTAACAATTCAGTGTTCTCGCTGTGGAGACTAGCTGAAGAATGAATTAATATAATATTTCAAAACAGAAGTTCAACCTTACATAAGTGGTTACTTCCCTACATCACATCCTGTCCTATAGTCTTATAAGAGCATTCACTGAAATCCCATTTTAGCTTGTTCGGAAATGAGTTGGATGACCGCTTATTTCCTCAGACACTAACAATTATTATTGTCATAACAACCGATATTTCTATTTATCAGCCTACGTTTTTCATTGAAGTAAGTGTTTTATAAGTGTACATTGGTTGACATAGTGTCTTAGTGACATAGCGACTTAGTGTCACTTCCTGGTTGACTGAAAGAATTACGATTCTTTAAATACTTGTAACTTCTAAACAAAAACGAATCGGACCCATGTTTATTAAAAAAAAATATGTTTAAAATCAAGCAACCTACCATCTGTCAAAGTTTGTCATAGAGCTTGTAGAACACCCTGTATACCCAAATACATAAGTATGCACATTAATAATTCGCTATAATTGAATACAATAAGAAAGAGAAAAGTCAGATACCATCCAGAGCCAACCTCTTAAAGCGGCTTTCACCGCAAACCGCAACATCCTCCTCAAAAGTGGAGTAGAATTCATTAAATGTCCTCAAACTTCTTATCATTGGGGAGTTATTGCAGTAATTGGTTGAGAATGTACCGGTACAAAATAACTGTCTGCGTCTAGTCACTTAAGGTTGTAACGTACCTTACTGGGGTCTTGTACAAACCCGGTGGAAATCTCCGTTGTCCTTCCTGAAAAGCTTACCAAAAAGTTGACCTGGTTCTTTAAGGCGAGCGAAAGCGTTTTGATGGGAAGTGACGCTGGGAGAAATAAAAAGAAGTATTCCATTTCTCAGACCATTTTAATTCAAGAAGCTAAGTCTTTAAATGATTTTACAATATTAAGGAGTTTTCCTCCAATTTCCATTACTTTTCAAAGTTTCGTGAAAAATGTTTTTATTTCCCTGGATATTAAACAATATTAGACTGAATTGATAATTAATGGTCTCCCTGGCTTTTGATAATTTTAATTTGATTGATTTTAATTGATTTATTGATCTGTTTGAAAATCTAAATTAATCTGTCAATAAATAATTGGTTTATTATATCCTCTAGGTTGAGATGGTCTTCTGGTCCCTTTGATTTTATTCTGAAAAGAAGGAGAAAATTCTGGAGAGTATGATGTTCAAACATTTTGGCATTCGATGTGATTTTAAAATAATGTAATCATTATCGGTAACCCCTTCTCGAGTGTTACTGAGTAACCTAATCATTTTAGTTTTAGCACTTTGCTATTGTTTCTAGGCTTTCCTAGTTCTTTTGAATAATTGGTGTAGGATTAGGTGAGATTATAATGCAAGTATTTAAATTAGCCTTCAGAACAGGCGAAATTCATTCTAAATTGAGCATTGATTTAATTACTGTAATTAATTACTTGTAATTAATAATGTGCTATTGGTATGGTGCTTTCGAGTTAACTTCTCGTAGGTTTATAAAAAGACTAAAAATGTGCTTAGCTTTAAAGGGTTTGATTTTCCCTGTTTGATTTTGTATATTTGATAGGTTTGTTTATTGACTTTCAATTTAAGTCCACTTTTAACAAATTGTTTGTATAGAACAATTAGACCTTAGTCTATTGTGTCATTGGTTACCTTAGTAACAGAATATGATTGGTTCATAAGCTTAGAAGTAAATATTGCGCATTGTGTTTGTTATTTTGTTTATTAGGTTTATCAGAAAATATTTTGACTGATAATAATATATTTATTTAGTCTGTTTAGACTTAAAGAATAGGTCACCTTCGGTGAGACTATGGTAGTGTTTATTAATTATTTGATATTATAAATTATACGATAATCTCCTAATCATAGTTTTGATTGGATCGCTTTTGCGAGATAATTATTTATGATTATGTTCGAGATTTTATTTATAATGAAAGTCTCTTTTGGACTGTTTAATATTCCTGCTACATTTGTAACATTTACCAATTTTGGTAGGTACTATTTTTATATTGGTTTTAGATTTGTTTGGTTTATAGTGCTAATGTCACTTGTAAAGTTAATTTCCTCTCTCTCTCTCTCTTTTTCGTTATTCCTGTTTGTTTCACTGTTAATGAATCATCTGACCAGGTTAGGATAAGGAAAACCAGATTGTTTAGGGAACAGTACTGCCGTCACCTGACGTAAGACAAAATAACGACATCTCCAAGCCTGGAGGGTAGCGAATTGACCACGCCGGGTCGACAAATAATTAATTAATATCCCACGGTGCGATACGTCATTGCGCTCGAGTGTTTTATATTTATCGTTGCAGCAATTTGCTGAATAATTATGTTGTTTTCGTTGGCCGTCTGGTTGGTATAGAATTTTATCATAATTGTTGATAACTTTTGATGTAAGTTTAATAATTGTTGTTGGGCCTCTTGGGCTGATAGGTATGTTTGTTGGTATTTTGATTTTTGTTTATGCCTTGTTAGGCGTGATGGTTTTATCACATTTGATATAAAATATACTGTTGATTTGGCCTCGTTGGGCATAATTGTTTATAATGTTTGTTATAAATATAGTTTTGGTTTAGCCGCTTTGGGCATAATTGTTGATAATATTTGTTTATAAATATAGTTTTGGTTTGGCCGCTTTGGGCATAATTGTTTATAATATTTGTTTATAGATATGTTTTTGGTTTGGCCGCTTTGGGCATAATTGTTTATAATATTTGTTTATAGATATGTTTTTGGTTTGGCCGCTTTGGGCATAATTGTTTATAGCATTTGTTATTAATATGGTTTTGGTTGGGCCGCTTTTGGACATAATTGTTTATAAGGTTTGTTTTAAATATAGTTTTCGTTTAGCCGCTTTTGGGCATAATTGTTGATGATGTTGGTTTATAAATATAGTTTTGGTTTAGCCGCTTTTGGGCATAATTGTTGATGATGTTGGTTTTTATAAATATAGTTTCGGTTTAGCCGCTTTTGGGCATGATGTTTGGATAATATTGGTTATCATTTGGTTTTAGTGGTTGCCTTGTTGGGCATAGTAGGTTTTAAGATTTATTTAAATCTAACTGCTGCACTTAACTAAAGATAGACTAGTCACTTCTGGTTGAATGCTATGTGGGACCCTTGGCAACTACCACAAAGCGAGAGCTCTAAATTAATAGAGGTGGCATGGTGATAGCCCAGCTTGGTTTGCTAGAATGGCTAGAGATGTTGAGATTCTCATTTGTCAATCAGCGGCCCAAGAAGCTGCTTCCAGGACCAAACCGACGCGAACACATTGCTGCCTGCAGGGAGGAGACGGCGTCGTGAACGGTTTGGGTTTTCCCACATAGTGATAGTACCAACTTATTAACGGATATATTCCATGAAAGATATTTGGATAGGAATCCATGAAGATATGTAAATAAATGTTTGGAATAATTGGATTTTGATTGCCACAAAAATTTAGAGGGTTTTTCCCGTTTGTAATGAATGACAAGCCATAAAATGGTCCATAGGACGTAGTTTCCGAGAAAGGATACCTTGTTTGATAAAATAATAATTTCTCGATGAAGTCCCAGAGAGACAGTGGTCATCTTACTTGGTTGGTTTCCGGAAAAGTCGGATAATTTGAAGGTTGTGAACTTATTTGCATGAAAACGTCGATAAAAGATTATTCGAAAAAGAAAAGAAAATGTTTGGCTCCTTTTTTGTCGTGTTAAAGTTAAGAGGTTCATTTTTAAAATGAAGAAGAACTGAAGAGGTGCTGATAATAAAATTAATCGGTCTTTTCCGTAAGGATAATGAGTGCTGCGACATTTCCCTGATTATTAGACGGAGCTAGGAAAATATTGTAGATGAGCAATGTCATTTAGAAAGATGATTTAATAGGTATATTTCGACTATGAGAGTCCGTGTTGAAACTCGGCTATTTGACCGTGTTGATTATTGGAAATGCACCTGATAATTTAACTCATGTATTAAAAATGACATAAGGAATAGTATTTTTGTCACTTTGACATCGGATAATTGATAAAGTTAGCCCTAACTTTGCATCTGGATAAAATGTAAGCTAGCTTTTTAGACGCAAAATCAAGTAAGTAGTTACCAAGGTGATATTAATTGACAAATTAATAAACGTCATTTATTAATAATTATTATCATATGAACGATTTGTTGCAAACAAAGAAATGAGTGATTCTGAAATGATTGAAGTTGAAAACAGAATTCCGAAGAACACAGTAAATACGAAATCTTCAATATGGAGACAATTTATGACATTTTGTAATGAAAGAAAGAAGTGAAAATACTACAATGATTGTCTGTGAAAGCAGCAGCGAAGAAAATAAAATCATTTACTCCAATTGTGTATTTAATAACTGTACTTTTTCCAATAAATAAATAAATTTTGTTATTCGTTAAATTATCTCCCTAAATTACACACGAGCTTATATTTTTTATCCAGATAAAGATGCACTTTTAAACTCAAATTTGTTTTTTCTTTGGCAATTCAACTCGTCAAATTTCGGACTCGTAGTTTTATCAGACAATTTGACTCGTTAAATTGCCAATAAAAAACAAATTTTCGTTAAAACTGCATCTTTATCCGGATAAAAAATCAACTCTCGTGTAATTACCCCCGATAATTATTTCTTTATAGTCACAAGTGAAAAATATAAGTCTTGATAAGAAAATTTACCAAATCTTATCTATGATCATGAAACTGATCTTATTCGATATTCAAACCATAGTGCTAGTGCTATCTGTAAAGATATAGTTTATTAGCTTTATTAATAAACTAGGAGGTATCTCCCACCTAAACAGCCTATACAGGGTGAGGCGCGAGAACCTTAGGGCATTTTTATATGGAGAAGTCCTGGGAATAGAAGTCCAAAAATTTGTACGTGTATAATTTCGGTTTTGACGAGCTGAACTAAAATATTCACAACCCCACACCACTTCCGGTTATACCGGAAGTTGCCATATTGTTCTTTTTTTAAATGGTACACCCTGTATATTATTACATTTTCGGATTGCCTGAAAAACAGTAATAAAAATGATGTTTACAGTTCAAATTTGTAACGACCAATTAATGAGTTATAAACAAATGAAAATTGCAATTTTCCATTTTCAAAGCAGCTTAGCTTGAAAACGGGTTAAAATATCGGAAAACGGCTTACTTGTCCCTATCCTAACTTTTTGTATTCTATGCTGGAGTACCTACAAAAAAATATATTTTTTATTAATTTTTTTTTAAATCGCTGATTTTTCATCACTTTGTCTACAAATTTCATCAGCACCATAGGATACTACGTGAAAAGTTAAGATAGGGACATGTAAGCCGTTTTCCGATATCTTGACCCGTTTTCGACCTAAGCTGCTTTGAAAATGGAAAATTGCGATTTTCATTTGTTTATAACTCATAAACCACTCGTTCCAATTTTGAACTATAAAGACCATTTTCATTACATTTTTTCAGGCATTCTGAAAATGTAATATTTTAAATAAGATAGTTGATGGCAACTTCCGGTACAACCGGAAATGGTGAAGGGTTGTGAATATTTTAGTTCAGCTCGTCAAAACCTAAATTATACACGTACAAGTTTTTAAGCTTCTATTCCCAGGACTTCTCCATATAAAAATGCCCTAAGGTTCTCGCGCCGCACCCCGTATACCAACCAGAGGTTCTTTTGATAAAAATAATAATATAATAAGCATAATAATATGCTTATAAAAGCTTGATTTTTCATTGAATTAACACTGCCCCATTCTCCGGGTGCAAGCGTAGAGACAAACGATAATTCATTAACAGGTCCCTAGATCGAAAGGCACTTACATGAACTCATTGTGTCTAAGTCCCACACATGGCCTTTTAACCCTTCTCTTTGCTCTACTACTAACTGCTGTCACACTGTTTGCCTTCTCACTCACACGCTTGCGTTTTCTTCTAACGGAAGCCTTAAAACCCCAATGAGTCATCATACTACCTTTTTTATTACATTCTGGCGAATGTTGACGCGAAAAACGAAAGAGAGTTTTGTACAAAAACGAACCACTTGATTTTAAGTGGATTAATTTCATTTGATCATTTCATATTTTGCTTTAAGCGTCTTAGCATGAATTAATTCTAAAATTGATTGATTCGGAAGTTAATGAATTTGGCTTTATTTGTTCCTAGAGGGAATTTCATAAGTAGTAATTAAATATTTTTCAAGGGTTTTACCATATCGGTTGATAATGATCGGTTTAAAATTTGACTAAATAAAATGCAAAATAATCTCCCTATACCTCACAAATGAAAAGTTTTATAAATTTGAGAGTAATAAATATTCTACTATTCTTATTATTAATTAAACATCCAGCCGCTAACAAACACACAGGTTGAGTAGTTGATAAAAAAATGTCATGAATATGTTCATGTGCAGATAGTCGCAAAAAGATATGAGCAAGAAAATATCATAATTGCTGTAAAAAATATACACCTGACCTTTTATTAGCCCTCGGGGTGTCGGAGCTCGACGGGGGTCTTCGTCTGGATGGCTTGAAACCTGCTCTGGTTCCCGGTTCGAGGTGAAAGAAACCCTCGAATCGAAAGCCAGACGGTATCGTAGCTCCGGCCAGCTATCTATAATAGACGGTGCACAACAACGTCCAAACAATAGTGAGGGCAGCAAAACACAACAATTATCAGAAATGGTTTTTATTAACAATAATGGTAAAGATAATAAATAGAAATTTGTAATAACATAGAACAGAGAATAAATGTAAATGGAACATAAAGTATCACAGTACAGTGCAAAATGAGTACGTTGCATCACAGTAGCCTGGTAGCCTGCTTATTAAATATCAAGCTCTCGCAGTAAATTCTTGGGATTCATCCAAAGACATTTTACAGTGAAATTTATTACATTGAAAGTTACTGACATAAATTTGTGCACTGGTCGAACACCAGAACTAACAATTATCACAAAATTAATTAAATGGGCCAGTGACTGATGCTGAACCCAGCGTTAAAATCGAGAAAGCTTTAGCTGCTCGATTGGTAGCAGTTTCGAATTGAAAAGTTTTGAATTGCAAAGTTAAATTTTGACGGTAGTTAAAAAATTATGACAAAAAAAGTGAATTAATTTAATCAAGTAAAACTGACTGTGAGAGCTAGCAAGTAAATTCAAAATGAGACAGATTCAGCACTTAACTTTCATGAGAGGCGGATGAAGTGCCGGAGGGTCTGGAGGTCTGGTCTGCTTCATCGGATTGGCCTCGTTCTTATTGATTGAGGTCGGCCACGTGCCCAAGGATCAGGTGTTCGTCCTCGGACCCCTCACATTCTCCTGGAGGTCTGGTCTGCTTCATGAGATTAGCCACGTTCCAATTGATTGAGGTCTGCCATGTGCCCAAGGATCAGGTGTTCGTCCTCGGACCCCTCACATTCGTCTGGAGGTCTGGTCAAGTTGTTGAGATCGAAAGAAGGGGCGACATTCCCTGGGAATAATACATCATAATGAATATCATCCACAGCTGACCTTCATAATATAGCGCGTCGACTGGTGGTTTGGGAGCATGGATGTTAAGACTGAGGTCTGTTCATTTATCTTTCTAACTTAAAGTTTTATTCAACCACCAATCGACAGCGTTACATGAAACAACTAAATGAACTTAGCAAGCTACATGAAAACAATTTAGAAAAATAATTTAGATTTAATAAAATGAATAATTGACAGAAATAATCAACATATCAACACTTGCACTGGTTTATTATTTTAATTTTAAAGAAGCTACATCCTAAATGAACTCAATCAGTCATAAATAATAACGGCAATAAGATAACGATAGCGTGAAACTGTAACCGGAAAGATCTACATACCTTGCTGGGTTGGACAGATGACACTTTTTAGCACATACTGATATTACGTCGTGACGATCGAATAAAAATGAGCCGAAGCAAGCTTCTTCCAGGTGCCTATTTATTCCCTTTCTTATCACCTGAGTGATAAGGAAGAGTTATGGTGGTTAATCAAAGGAAGAATCGCGAAGTGGATTTCTCCGGAAGGAGTTCACTACCCTCGACTACGGCACAACAAACTGAACTACTCGTGGACAGTTCACTGTTCAGTGAACGGATCTCATCGACTGAACATCGAATGTGGAGCGGGCGGCCTGATCTCTCGCAACCATGGATACATGTCACGCACCATAGATATACTATTGCCTTTAAACGATGTAAAATGCATCCTGCAGGTTACAGGCTTCCAACGCTGCAGGTCTTGGAAGACGGTGATGGGCACCTGTTGCGGTCCTCTCCCATCTCCAATTTCACGAACACTCGGGTTAACAAAAACATCTCCCACAAATTTCCCGTTCGCGAGACAAAATTAGATCATCTGAAGTAGTACTGAAGTGCGATAAATAACGGCAGGAAGTCACTAAAAGGCTCTTCAAGATTTTACTAGTTACTGCTTCGAAAGTTAAATTTCAACTGTCCTAGCTTTCGTTTCAAAACTTCGGCTTTCCTCAAAAAAATCTCCGGCAGTGGGCGTAGGTGGTGTCCGAGCCAGCCAATCGGATTATTTTAGGTCTCCTCTAACCAATCCTGTTCGACCTATTATCTTCTCTTGGGACTTAGGTTCTCTAATGAGTTTTTAAGTGCCTACGTGGATACCTCCCTTCAATCGCCAACTCTCTTCCTTGACTCTCGTGTATATTGTCGGTAAATTCAAAGAACTTTTCCTTTGAACTGAGCGGTCTCCTTTGAGTGTCTCTTCCTGTGCCATTTAGACTCAAGCAACATGCGGTTTGTTTATTTAGGATCTGATTTCTTCCAGTTTGTAGCAATAAACTGCCCATTAGAGTGTCTCTTGCTTTACAGCGATTTCACGGTAGCTCATAAAATTTTACTACCTACCTCAAAAAGTTTTGTTGCATGGAGACTCTTCGTCTCGTTTGGGTTGTAAAATTCTATTATATTCAAATAGGTTGGCCACTTTATTTGTACATTAGCTAAATGCAACTCTAGACCATATCGCTGGGGAAGAAACGTTGGTATTGAAATTTATGAATAAGATTAATAAAAGAAATGGTTCCTATTGTATTGTCATGAAGCTTGAATTAGTTCTGCAATTCGGTGTTCTTTTGATCGTTGCTCTAATAGGATACTTTATTTACTTTATAAATATTCCGGTTGAGAGATTTGAACTTGAAAGAAAATTTTATCCTTGAAAGCTGGTGATTTCTCAGATGATATGCGAAAAAAATTGGCGGTGTTTGATAGAGGTGATATTTTTTTATTTGAATGGATTTCGATTCGTTTCAAGGTGAACAATTCAAGCCCAGATAAGTCAGGCAACCCTCACTGTTTAATTTACGGTTAATTAACTTCCGGATAAATGAGCAGTCAAACATTCTTCTTCTAGAAGTGAGAGAATGAATGCCATAATATTTTAAGTTATCATCATATGACTTGAAATGTCCACTCCTGTTAAATCTATAACTAAGTACGTCGACCAGCCGCCTCTGCACCCTCTCAATCATGCCGACATAAACATCATACTGGGGGTTCCAAATAATGCTGCCGTACTCGAGGATAGATCTCACCAAGGTAAGATAACAATAAATTACTGATTTAGGCTGCTTAAAATCGTGAGTTACCCTTAGTATAAATCCCAGAATGCGAGAAGCTTTTTGAACTGTAAGAGAAATGTGCTCATCAAATAATAGTTTGGAGTCAAGGTTAATACCCTGGTTTTCCTGGCGGTGTGGTTCAGGAGTTCAAGAGAGCAATAATTTCTGAGGATTTTGCTCTTCTCAATAGCAAGCAGCTTCTTGAAAGGAATACTGTTGATGAGATTTTCGATTTTTTTTGGGAAGATTCGGTCAACAGTTTAATACCGCCTTTCCAAAGCGGAAGAGACGCACAACGACTTGTGGGAGATGTATTCGGAGGTATGCCTTCAGTGCCGAATTAAGAGCTCGTCTCCGTTATCTAAAGAACCTTAATTGGGTCCGTAAACGACTCTTAAACTATGGGGAACTGGATGAACTGTACAGGAGCAAAAAGAGACAAATTCGGTTTCAAATAAAGATAGAAAAAAATGATTATTACTCCAACATAATCAACTCCTCTGCAAACAAAACTAGGACAATGTGGCAGCTCATTAGTTCAGGTTTAAATAAAGATAAAGAAAAAAAGTCCAAAAAAATAGTGATAAAATGCGGTGATTTTGTTGTTACTGAACCTATCGAAGCAGCAAATCTGTTCGTTTGTTATTTCAGAGATATTGTCGAGGAAAACCTAAGGAGTCATTTTGGTGGCAGTCTTTCAATTAGGTGCACTACGTCTGCAATGAACAGCGTAACTATGTTCTTTGTCCCTGTCACTGAAAGTGAGGTGAGAAATATCTTGTTCGATTTTAAAAACAAAAAAAGTACTGGAATCGATGAGTTTTCCATGTCTTTGCTGAAGGAATGTGGCGATCAGCTCTGTGAGGTTCTTTCGAATTTAATTAATAAATCAATTCAAGATGGTGAGTTCCCGCAGTCATTGAAGACTGCGTGCATTGTACCGATATATAAAAAGTTGGATAAATGTGACGTGGGTAATTATCGGCCTGTGGCGTTGCTCAGTGTCTTCTCTAAAATTTTGGAGAAGGCTGTTAGTAATAGACTTTTTAAATTTTTGGACGAGAATGGCCTTCTAGACAGTTGTCAACATGGCTTTAGGCGAGACTTATCTACGGAGACTGCTGTGTCGGACTGCACATGGAGGATATACGAGTTGATTGATAAGGGGGTGCATACGGTCGGAATTTTCTTCGATCTGTCACGCGCCTTCGACACGGTTGATCCAAAGTTTCTCTGCAGTAAAATTTACAACCTCGGTGTGCGAGGTAAACTTAACGATTGGATATATTCGTATATGATTAACAGAAAATTCATTGTTAGGATAGGATCTGCTGTTTCTGACCTTCAGAACTGCGACCTGGAAACACCGCAGGGAAGCGTATTAGGTCCGTTACTGTTCCTTATTTACGTGAATGGTTTGCCGCGCTATGTGACAGACGGACTGCTCTTTATGTACGCTGATGATGCTTCCGTGATAGTCGCGGACACGGATGTACACAGCCTATCCTTGAAGATTGTAAATGTTCTTGATCAGTTTTCATGGTGGTGCAGAAAGAACAATTTAATATTGAATTCTGATGAAACGGTCATTGTAGAATTTAAATCGGACTTAAAGAAACCTATTTTACAGAACATAGATTTCGTAAATTATGTCATCAGGCGGGAAGAAAAAACGAAATTCTTGGGTGTGCATATTGATCAGTCTTTGGGTTGGAATTCGCACGTTGATTTCGTATGCTCAAAACTGAGTTCTTGTTGTAATGCGCTCGTGAATCTCAGGAATAGTCTTTCGAAAGATTGCTTACTGTCCTTTTATTACTCGGCGGCATACTCTCTCATCTCATATAACGTGATAAATTGGGGACAGGCTTCGGACTCCCGACGAGTATTTATCATCCAAAAAAGGATCTTGAGACTTATTTTCTGTCTCGGACCACTTGACTCCTGCCGACCAATCTTCCGTCAGCATAAAATTCTAACATTTACAAGTATCTATTTGTTTAAATTGTTGTGTTTTACTCATAAAAATAAGAGCAACTTGTGTCTTAATAGAGACCTCCATGACCATAACACGCGCCGAAAAGATGACATTCATGTCAATAAATTTTCACACACTTTTTATAAAAAGTCTTCATGCTATGCTGGCGCAAACTTTTATAATCTCTTACCCAGAGATCTTAGAAATACTGCAAATTTTAACACCTTCAAAAAAAGATAAAATAAATGCTGACTACAAATTGCTTTTATACACTGACTGAGTTTCATGAATATTGTGATGTTACGCTTAAGAAGTGATTCATTGTGTTTGTTTGTCATTCACTGTTTTGTTCTTTGCACATGCTGTACTTCGCCTGTTATTTATGTTATAAAAAGCCTGTCATTGTTGTATAGGCCAATTTTATTACTTTATGACGTGTTCTATCCAGTGTATGTTGGTCTAAGGATATTTTGAATTTGAATTTGAATTTTACTCTTTTAACTTGAGCTATTTTGTTGTCGTTGATCACAGATAGGGTTATTTGAGCTCCTAGAGAAAATTATGTGACTACATTTTCCTGGGTTTAGAATTAAATGATTTAGACGACAATACTCAGCAAACCTAGTTAAGTCATCCTATAGTAACTCAAAATCAACCACGTTATTAGTACCCCTGTAAATCTTCATGTCATCTGCGTATAGCGATATCTTGCTATGCTGGAAGTTCATTGATACGTCGTTAATAAATAAATTGAACAAGAGAGGTCCAAGGTGAGAACCCTGTGGAACCCCGGATTGAGCCAACACGGCCCTGGATTTCACTCCATTTATAACCACACACTGGTATCGATTGTGCAAGTATGATTTTAACAAGGCGAGTAGTCGCCCTTGCACCCCAAAATTTTCAAGTTTAACAATTAAAGTAGGATGATGAATTTTATCGAAAGCTTTGGAAAAATCGGTGTACACGACACTGACCACCTCGCCTTTCTCCATGGTTGTGAGTGTGTCTCTGATAAAAGGAACAAGATTCGTTGCTATGGACTTCCCAGATATGAAACCATTCTGCTCATTCAAAAGGTAACGACCAGTTTTGAAGGCCAACTCTTTGGTGATTATTGATTCAAATAATTTGCCAAATATTGATAAGATAAAAACAGGGCGATAATTCTTGACATCATGCCTGTTTCTCGACTTAAAAACTGGAACCACCTTTGCTACTTTCCATTCGCTTGGGTATATTCCGTTTACTAATGATTTGTTGAATATTAGATAGAGATGGTAAGATAGTGTTTCACAACAAGATTTTACGAAAACAGGGGGGATACCGTCAGGACCTGGACCCTTATTTATGTCCAATTTACAGATTGCATCCACAACTTCGTTATGAGAGATGACATCCACAGAAAAATCATCATGAGATACACCAGGCACTCCCTGTACCAAGGTAGATGTTGAACGCTCGGTGAAAACTGAGGAGAAATAACTAGAAAACAACTCATTGATATGTTTTGATTCTCCAGGAATTGTATGCACACCGTCGTAGTGAACACTAACTGGGAAAGAACTTGTTTTCCTTTTGCTATTGGCGTAGGACCAGAAAACCCTAGGATTATTTTTAATGCCTTCCTCAATCGTATTTATGTATACATTATAGTCACTGTCTATACTGTTCTTCAAGCATCTCCTGAAAAAAGAGAACCTTTCGTAATCGATAAGTGATCGAAATTTCTTCCACCTCTCGTGATACTTCCTTTTCTGCCCAAGAATACTTATCGTGTTCCTAGTAAACCATGTAGGATAATGACCCTTAGAAACACTTACTTTAGGAATATGTCTCTCTATTGTATCTCTCAGCGACTGAATGCAGAGACACACCGGTTAACGTCACAACCATGCAATAAGTTGTCCCAATTGACAGCCTCCAAGTAATCATTTATATCCTGATAATTTGCTCTGGGATACAGTACCTTGGTATAAGTGTTCGAAGACAAGTATTTAACAGAAATAAAATTAATTTTAACATGTAGTGAGTAATGATGAATATCCTCTTTAACAAAAGGCGAATTAGATCTGTCTACATTTAATTCCATCTGGTCATTAGTAATGACTAAGTCTAAAATTATATTATTTGCATTAGCGACATTATTACATTGGCGTAAATTCAAAAAAAAAAAAAAATGATCGACAAACACTGTACTGCGGCCATCAGTAGCGCCAAAGGGTAGAAGACCAATTAACGAGTCAATCGTATTAATTTTCCACGAAATATTTGACAAGTTATAGTCACCGACAATAATAAATTTATCATTGGGGTACTTACCGATACATTTTTCGATATCCATTTACTCTATTATGACTAAACAACAGTCTCCAGGAGAAAATTACACAAGGCAAAAGCTGTTTGGTTTGGAAAGGGCTAGCGGTTTGACATAAAACTACCCCCACTCCAATTAGTCCCCACCCCCAATCTTTAGGGGTGACTTTGAAATTTATAGCCTCCATCTTTTATCAATGGATTTTCTGATGGATCGATGGATCTTTTATCGAAATGACTTTATGCGAAAAATCAGTTTCACCCAATCGAGCAAAAAACATGAAAAATCATGAAAAAAAGAAAGAATCATTTTAGTATTTTCCCGAACTGCATGGGGGTGATATTTGACATTATTGAAAAACTAACTACGGGACGTTGCCGACTCAAAGTTAACGGAGTACGTTACGGAGAAAAACTACGTGCTACATCGTCATGGCAACCTGCTCGCGTGACACTGTCTCGAATGTTTTCACTCGTCTTCGGCAAAGCTATTGTATGAATGTGGTACATATTTGAAACATCATTGCTTACCTTTTTGAGAAAATTATTTAAAAGTTTACAATTTCAAAGTCACCCCTAAATGTGGGAGTGGGGACATTGCGAATGGGGGGAGTTTTTATGTCTAACCGATGACGCTTTCGAAACCAAACAACTTTTGCCTCTTGCAATTTTCCCCTGAAGGCCTTTGTTTCGTCATAAAGAGTAAATGAATATCGAAAAATCGATTTTTTGATTGCATTTTAGGGACTGAGGGTTGCATCGCATGAAAAAATGCTTCAGACATAATTTTCTTATTTTTCGATGAAAAATTATAATCCACAATAAAAAAATGGGGTTCCTATTTAAGAAATTGAAGTCACCCGACCCCTAGGCAGGGGATTCAGGGTGGGGGCTGGTTTTGTCTCCAAACGATGTCCTCCTCCCAAACTGGATAACGTGTGTCTGATGAAACTTTTTTGCCGGAAATGATACCCCTTCTCATTGATTTAAAAAAAAAAGATTAAAATGGATTGGGTACACTGTATACAGGGTGTTGTGGACTCGGATTTGGGTAAATGTAGTAAAAATAAAAAATTAAAAAATGCTGTAAGATTTATTTAGACAAGACACCCCTAAACACACACTTTATTGGAGTTTGAATGCCACTTTATTAGAGAGCTACAAATTTAAATATGCCCTATTCCCATAACATGAAAATACCAAAATTGAACTCCACCTAGATTGTATGTTAAATGACATAAGTGTTAGATTTTGTGGAGGATGGAATAATATTAACGATCTGCATCTGCAGCTTAGGTGTAGTTGATTTCCTTTACAGTGGGCCAATTTACAAGGCCAATTCACTTGCTGCTTTTCGTGCTTATTGATATTTATTACACTAGTAATTAAAAAATTATCGATAATGAAACAGTTTGTTGGGCAGGAGAATCTGTTGTCTAGTAACAACCAGAGCTGGTCAGCGGGACGGTTATTACGTTTTCACAAAAGATTCGAGTTCTGTAAAATGCTGAATTCTAGATAATTTCATAAAACACAGATGTGATTGAAAAAACTTACTCTAGAACCAAAATTGTCGCTAAAAGAATACATAATTTGCTACAATCAAGTCACTTATAGATGTATTTTTTATCTATGATGGCTAGGACTTTTCCACTTGCCTTTCTAGTTTTCTCCGTTAATAATGTAAATGTTTCGTTATCGGGTTCGATTAATAATAATAATTACACATAACTTGTTACTTTAATATATTTCATTAGCTTCACAAGTACAACAACATAACAGTAACATCAGAGGCATGACATTTCTAAAAGCACAATAATTGCCAAGTCCTACCTACGAAATATAACAATATACTAACTGTTGTTTTTGGTAATCGTACTCGACTAGCAACTTTACGCACGCTAGTTTGGCGATTATTTTCGATTTGTTGCAAAACTTGGGCTTCCAAATTAGGGGTTCTTTCTAAAATTCTTAATTGGTAAAATTTACAACGTTGTGATTATTCATTATTAAAAATCATTCAATAATTTAGACTACGTTAAACTGCACTTCCTACAAAATTTAAACATTTTTTTTTAACTGTCAAGAGAAATGTCATTTTATCAGTGTTTATGTCATTTTATGCAAGGCGGACACTTCGAACATCTTTTGAAAACAAATTAACTACTAAACATCAATGTTAAAAATTTTCAAATTGTTAATACTTAGAGTTTTGTTAAATTGAATCTTGTTAATAACAATCATTAAAATTCAATTTATCTTTCGTTATGGTGTCAATGGTGTTCCAATTCATTAAAATTTTGTGTCTTTGAGTTTAATTTTTTGATCATAAAATGCCCTTTTTTTCAAAAATGGTTAGTTTCACAAAAAATTACAAAGAATAATTTTTTGCGTAAAAAACTCTGAAATTTTATAAAATGTTTCCAAAGCAGCTATCTTCCCAGTGGCGTAGAAAATAGGGGCAAAAAAACCTTCTCAACTCCAAAATCTCCCCCACTGCTTTATGCAAAGCCAATCCTTTGGCATTAGAAATTATTACTTTTTTAAGGTTTCTATTTGTACAAAAGCTGGTATCCGTGCGACAAGCGGTTCTCAAGTTATTCGCAATAAACAAATTAGTTTTTTCAACTTAAACACCCTGTATCTTAAAAACGGTGCATTTTAAAGGGTATTTAAAAAAAAAATTGAATTTTTTTGGACGTACTATCCCCCCTTTAAGTTTGTAACACGAATTCAGGGACACCCTGTATATGTAACATTCTTTTTCAACAAAGAAGTTAATGGCTCTAATACTTCCGATTTATTTGGAAGAAACCGACTGGAAAAATTAATCATTCCCAGAAATTGTAACAACTCCTTCTTATTTGAAGGTGGAGGGAAATCTTGAATAGCCTTAATTTGTTCAGGGTCTACACTAATACCCTTATTCGATATACAATGACCTAAAAATGTTAACGACTGAACGTTAAATAAACATTTATCTTTATTTAAGGTTACCCCTTCATCTGCAATTCTCTTCATAACTTCAAATAATTTTTTATCATGTTCCTCCTGAGTAGGAGCATGAATTAGTATATCATCAACGTGACTGATTACACCATCGATATCTCCTAATATTCTATTTAAGAAAATAGAAAAATATTCCGGTGCGCAGGTTAAGCCAAATGGAATTCGCTTGAATAAAAACCTGCCATATGGAGTTATGAAAGTCGTTAGATGCTGGGACTCTTTACTTAATTTTATTTGATAAAAACCCGAACTGCAATCTAACTTGGAAAAATATTTTGAACCTTTAATCATGGCCAAAGTAGTTTCAACTTTGCCTATAGGAAAATATGTTCACAATACCGATTTATTTAACTGTGTATAGTCTACACAAAGTCTAACTTTAGAATTTCGACTAACTACGACGATTGGACTTACCCAAGCTGTGTAATAATCGACCGGCTCTATAATATCAAGCTTTATTAAACGATCTAATTCCTCTTTAAGAGGTTTCAATAGAGGTATCGGAACTACTCGAGGAACCGACTAAATAAAAGGTTTAACCTCATCTTTCAGTTTAATTTCCATTTCAGTTTTGAAAGTACCTACATCTATGAACACTTTAGGAAATCTCTGCTTTATTGACGCTTCTAGGTTATTATTTTCAACCTTATTTAAATGAATACTTACTTCATCGTTACAAAATTCAAGAATACCTAATTCCGTTATAGCTTGTCTCCCTAAAATTGGCATAGTTAAATCTTGTATTACGAAAAGTTCAGTTCTATACAACTTCTTATGTCTATTCAAGGTTACTGGTATTATACCTGCTACCTTTAGTTCAATTCCAGATGGACCAGTTACCTTTCTATCTGTAATTTGCATACTTTTTAACAACTTATTACTAGTTATCATATGTTTAGGAAAACATGAAATATCTGCCCCCGTATCTACAAGAAATTTTACATTCTTCTGAAACTCAGTTACATAAACTAAAGCTATCCATTCTTTATTTACATTATTTGACATGCTAGAAGTAAGAGATCCTACAAAATTAATACCAGAATAACAATAATTATTATTCTGAGAAGCTGAATGATTATGAACTACTTGCACCGAACTAGTATTATTACTGCGACACATTTTTGCCCAATGACCGTTTTTCTTACACTTCTGGCATACTGACCTATTAGCAGGACATTCATCCCTGGAATGATTTTGTAACCCACAAAATCCACAAGACTTGTTTTTCTGAGCTTCTCCAGGTTTCCTCCCTTTTTTCTTTGAAAAATAGGATTTATTGTTACCTTTGGGAAAGCTGCAACCACCACCTGCTGACTTTCCGCTCGACCCGTGTCCGTGCTCGCCTACGCGATGACGATGATACTGATGATGCTGCTGCTGGACGACTCTGACTTCCCCATGACCTTTCAATTCCTTAGATTGATTCGCTTGAATTTCGGCCTGCTTGGCTGCTATTATGCATTCGTTGAGAGTCAATTTCTCTTGAAGCTGAAGACGCGTGCTTGTAGTGATATCAAGCATACCTACAACGATGCGATCCCGAATTAGTTCGTCTTTTAATTGACCATAATCGCAGCTCTCTGCAAGGGAATGTAAATTCGTTATAAATGATTCCACTGGTTCTCCTTGTCGTTGTACACGTGAATTGAATTTATATCTCTCGAAGATAACATTCCTACGTGGAATAAAATGATTATCAAAACACTGCAATGTCTCTGCATAAGTTGCTGGAGCCCTAACGAATTGCAGCAATATTTCTTCTGATTACTCTCCCATTATACAGGGTGTCTCTGAAAGGTGCGGAAAAAAAGCTACCACAAATTCCTGAGGCCTAAATAAGCCGATCTAACCCAACTTATCTCTGTCCAAAAGTGGATGATTTCGGAGATACAGGGTGTCAAAAGTTCAATTTTGTTTCCGTTTTTCTTAAATAACTTTTTTAATAATTGGTATATTTTCACAATATTCGGCTGAAGGGGCTTTTGTGGGGTGAAAAATTAAAAACTGCAATCAATTTTATTGTAAAATTTAGAGGGCGCCACCTGCGGTACCTTGAACACATTCAAAACGAACTATCTTTTTTGGGCCACTCTGTATTTAACTTTTAAATAAAAATTCTTATTCTCCAACGTCTTTTACCAAAAAAAGGCATACGTGGTAAGAGTTGATTTGAGCAGCCGTTTCTGAGATATCTGGATTTAAGAAAATCACTACGTGCATGGCCAGGCCTAAGTAAGTAAGTTATAAGGCCTTAGTTATTAGTAATTATTGTAATAATTAAACACAATTTGAAGCGAATTTTTAAATATTTTACTTAAAGGCCATACCAGGTTTCAGGTGTGAGCTACCTCTCACATATGCCTGTGGTGCGCGTGTTGAAGTTCACTCTTTTGGGGCCACCCTTTTTATCGGAAGAGTCCGAAAGGCACTATTTGAGAAGTATTACGAGGCAGAGTACTATGCGGTGCTTTTCCATTGCCTTCCACAAGGTGCATCCCGATTTTGGCTCGAGTAGCACAACAAATAATTTTCGGCTGCTGGTGAGTTTCGAACCAAGGTTTACCGGCTGGTGGACGAACGCTCTATCCACTACACCACGGGACCCACTTAACGAATTTACATCAACGAGATCACTGTCACTATAAACCAAGTAAGTAATTGGTGTCAAATCGAATCTAAAAAAACAAATTTACTTTAGTAATGGCCGTACAGTATACTAATGAAGAAATGAACGATATGTTATTGGTTTTTGGATATTGCCAAGGAAATGGTTTAGAATCTTGCAGATTATCAGTGAACGATTTCCGAATCGTCGTTTACCAAACCATAAAACCTTTAATGAAAGACGTCTTCGTGAAACAAGGTAGGTTTACGCCTGTTTCTATTAATTAAGGTCGTGCACGTACGATAAGAACTCCAGAGGTTGAGGAAGATATTTTAAATAGGATTGAAGAAAATCCTAAGCTCAGCACCAGACGATTGTGCTTAGAGCTAGGTGTATGCAAAGATACTGTTAACAGGGTGACCAGAGAACAATTACTGCACCCATTTCATTTTGAACGGGTATAAGACCTTTTACCCCATGATTATGAACCACACGTCTAGCTTTCTGCCGGTTCATTTCCAAGAACGCAGAAATCAGGATAGGAACTTTACACAAGGAATTTTATTCACAGATGAAGCCTGTTTCACGCGGAGTGGCATAACTAATTTGCACAATGTACATCTCTATGCTGGAGAAAATCCTCATGCGATTAAAGTAAGCCATTACTTATCAAAAGTAAGCCATTATCAGCATGAGTTTAAGATCAATGTGTGGGCAGGAATCAAAGACACTTTCATAATTGGTCCTGTCATTTTACCACCTCGACTTAATGGCGAAAATTATTTGGAACATCTGCAAAACGAATTACCACACTTGTTTGATCCCCTGCCCTTGGAACTTCAAAGATGAATGTGGTTTATGCATGACGGTGCTCCTCCACATTTTTCGATAAATGTACGTAATTATTTGAGCGAACAGTATCCAAATAGATGCATAGGTAGAGCCAATGATGCACCCACAAGTTGGCCAGCTCGATCGCCTGCTTTGACACCGATGGATTACTTTTTATGGGGAACTTTGAAAACCCTTGTGTATTCTAGGCCATAGTAAAT
This sequence comes from Malachius bipustulatus, assembly GCA_910589415.1. Lineage (NCBI taxonomy): Eukaryota > Metazoa > Arthropoda > Insecta > Coleoptera > Melyridae > Malachius > Malachius bipustulatus. The sequence continues at coordinate 6,738,172 of OU342634.1, forward strand.
ACAGAAGGTTAATTAAGGAGACGTATTGAAACCGGAATGGACGTTTTGAAAAATGATCACGAAATGCTCCAAAGAGTTCAATTTAATTTTTTTTAAAACGTATAAATCTTTGTATACACAAAAATTGAAATCATTTTGAACATTTGATAGAAGCATTTTTTTAATTAAATTAAACTAAATTTTTGTTGTTGATAAATCTCTTATTGACTGTTTTAACTAAAGTACCTATAAAGTTAAATCCAAATTTATGTACCTAGTCGTTTTTTTGTAGCTTTCAGTGACAGTTATTTTAATTCAACGCCTTTGCATCAAATTGTGTTCAATTAATACAATTACTTACTTAGGCCTGGCCATGCACGTAGTGATTTTCTTAAATCCAGATATCTCAGAAACGGCTGCTCAAATCAACTCTTACCACGTATGCCTTTTTTTGGTAAAAGACGTTGGAGAATAAGAATTTTTATTTAAAAGTTAAATACAGAGTGGCCCAAAAAAGATAGTTCGTTTTGAATGTGTTCAAGGTACCGCAGGTGGCGCCCTCTAAATTTTACAATAAAAATGATTGCAGTTTTTAATTTTTCACCCTACAAAAGCCCCTTCAGCCGAATATTGTGAAAATATACCAATTATTAAAAAAGTTATTTAAGAAAAACGGAAACAAAATTGAACTTTTGACACCCTGTATCTCCGAAATCATCCACTTTTGGACAGAGATAAGTTGGGTTAGATCGGCTTATTTAGGCCTCAGGAATTTGTGGTAGCTTTTTTTCCGCACCTTTCAGAGACACCCTGTATAAACGAAAATATTAATTTTTTCTTCTTCCGACTTATTTATCTGTCCTGACACAGACATGTAACGTTCAAAACGTTTACGCCATTGAGGCCATAAGCTCGGCATTGAAAAATTAAACTTCTCCGGAGGACTTACCCCTACCGGTGAAATGACAGTCACCATTGATTGCGTCGGAGTCTGGCCGTTCTCTGAGTTCGCCATTACTCTCGTAGCACTTCTCTCACTAATCTGCCAATATTACTTGCTTTGCTAAATTATTTAGCCACCACCGCTGCCACCATGTTTCGTTATCGGGTTCGATTAATTATAATAACTACACATAACTTGTTACTTTAATATATTTGATTAGCTTCACAAGTACAACAACATCACAGTAACATCAGATGCATGACATTTCTCCAAGTACAATAATTGCCAAGTCCTACCTACGAAATATAACAATACTAACTGACACAACACTATCTTTGCCCACATCATTTTTGTACTCTTGACTTCAAAAGTACCTAGGTTTGCTTTAAACTTGGCATATAAATCTATAAGCAGCCTTGTGGAATTTTGACTCCATTTATAGTCTATTTTCAAATTTATTTCACAGTTCAGATTAATAGACTTTAATGGTTCTGTCTGCACATTCTCACCAACGAGAATATATTCTTGCAATTCTGTAACAATTTTATTATTTTAAGTTTATTAACTAATTACAAACATTTTTGTACCTATATGAATACGTTTTATGTAAGTAATGTGTACATATTTAATTCAATGAAGTTATATTAGAAGTAAATATTATATATTTACATGAATTTATATTTATATTTAAATAATTTATAATTACATGAATTACGAATGTGAATAAAAACTTACCATATTATCTTCTTCCATTTCGAATCGATTGTAGAAGAATTGTTTTTAGTTTGGTGTTAGGTATAAAGCAGCAAAAATGAAAAACAATAACAAACGTAAATGAAAAAGCAAGGTTAGTTTCAAGATGATGATCTCTCAGATGCGTTCACAAAAACCGTTCCAACGCGTGCGTACCTTGGCACGGTTACGAAACCGTGCAATATTAGCGCCTGCGCACAAAATCGATCCACCCGGGTCTGTGACGGTTCCGGGACCGTACAAAAATAGCGTGTTGGAACAAACCCCTTATATAGAAATATAAAGTGCAGTTTTATTTTATAAAATGAAGTAAAAAAAGTCAGTGGCGTATCTTATTAGGGTAACTGGTATATAAAAATAAATAATAAAATATATAAAATAAATATGTGCAAGGAAATAGTTTATTGCAATTATAATAGATAAAAAAATTACACAGTGGCGTCTTTTGCAATATCAGTCAGTGGCGTTTCTTATTAGGGTAACTAATCACAGAAAAAATTAAAATAAGTTATGTAAAATTAATGTGCATTGAAAGCGTTTCGGTATTGCACTTATAATTGAAGACATGAGTGGATGAAGGTGTTATGTTACAAAATAGAAGTTTTGAGTAAATTGAGCCTAAAGTTTTTTTGCTGTAATTTTTTTCTGTTTTGGACTCTCTGTGTACTGGTGTGCCTAAGTGATTAACAAATACCATCCAATTTTTCTCAATAAATCAATAAAAGTATTTTGTTAACAAAAACTTCAATTCTGACAGTTTTTTTAATAAAAATGTTGACATAAGACCTTTATCCACGAGTACAGATTACGAAATTGAAACATATGGTTTATCAAAAAACGTATAATGAAAAGCATATCACTTAACATATCGGATTGTGACAATAATTTTATGTAAATGAAATGCTATTATGGATAAAGTATTGATTCGTAGTAATAACGATATTCCGGCTTAACATATTTAAGCGGCTCTTGGAGATAGAGCAGCTTTCCGGACTTCTCACGGATTCTGTCGACCTCAAAGCCTCTTGGTGGTTCCGTGACTTTTCTATTTTCCAATATATTTTCTTTTTTGAATGGCATTGTTTCATCGTATGATTCTTTGTAGAGGTAAGTTCCATATTCTTCGACTCTAATCCATTTAATTACATCCCTAAATCTAACGGTTTCTTTCATTTAGCTCGTCTTTTTTCCTGTTAATCAGACGAAGTTTGTCCGGTGGATTTTCTATACTCCTAAAATGTGGAGCCATATCGATAACCTGATTCATTCTGCTGGAAGACGAGATGATTTCCCGGTACTTTTCTGGTACATAAATGGTGTCATCTGCGCAGCACCTTTTCTATTCGTCCGAAGTCTCGATCGGAGTCGAGGTAAGTATGACCAACTTCTGGAAATTTGTGATCAATACAAATAAAGTAACCTTTCAAAATAAGGTATTGGTGGAGGCAAATCATGTGGAAGTTTTTATATTGCCCAGCACATGAGTCAGACCAGATGACCAGGTGATCTTTTTCCTTAAGACTTTCGTCCACTTCAATAAATCGTAGTAGGGAGCTGCATATCTGTAAACTTCCTTTTTCAGCCATATCTTCCGTCCAAGTACAGGGTGGGCAGATAAGAATGCAAAGTGCTGTATCTTGGAAACTATTCATCGTACTCAAAACTGTTTGCCACAGAGCTCAATTTGTCATTCGGGCATCCGAAAAGTGACACGTGCAGTGCTTGTGACTCCGGTGAATCAACGGAAGAACACAGAGAAAACTATCGTGCCGCAATTGAAGCCCTAAAAGTAGATAAGGACAAAACGAAAGTTTCAGACCAGATGGTGTACATTACAATCGACCTTCAGCAGACAATGCCACTTCTAAAGTTAACCACAAACAAAGCATTCTATCTCAGACAAATGTTTTTATAACTTTGGTGTACATATTGTCATAAAAAACAATGAAAAGGCCTGCCATTTCAAATGTACAGGGTGGGCAGATAAGAATGCAAAGTGCTGTATCTTGGAAACTATTCATCATAGAGACTTGCGTTAAAAAATGTTTAGATTAAAGTGGCAAAAAAAAATCCTGGAAATTATTTTTAGGTTACCAAGATTGCCGCCAGGCGGCATAGCCGCGCTGTAAAAGCTTTAAAGTGATCTTTCACTGAAATTCACCCAGTATACAGCGTGTTCAGCTAAGGGTACGGAGCGGCCGTATCTCCGGAACTATACGTGCCACAACTTTGCGGTAAATTTTTTTTATACAAAGTGGGCCAAGAAACTTCGTTTAAAAATATTTTCAAACTCGAAATTCCACCGCTAAAAAAAAAATTTTATAACAACAAGCTTTCGAAATCTGTTATAAAATTTTTTCGAACAATTATCAATGTCCTTTGGTTATAACTACCGATAACAGAATGAAACAAAAGAGACAACGAAAATGAAACAAATAATTTTATTTGTTTATCATTATTTTACAAATTTATATTAAGGTTTCGTTTCATAAACGATGTCCTTTATTCTACCCCATAAATAAAAATCCATGCAGGTTAAGTCTGGGGACCTGGCAGGCCAGCGAAACAAACTGCCCCGACCAATCCACCGGTTGGGAAAATGAATATTTAAAAAATTTTGCACAATACGAGAATAATGGGCTGGGCATCCATCGTGCTGGAGCCACATGCTTATTCTTGTTGCTAAGGATACATTTTCTAGTAATATTGTCAAATGGTTTTTCAGAAATTGTAAATATGTTACACTGCTTAAATTTCCTTCAAAAATATGCGGACCAATAATCATTCCATCGATTATGCCACACCAAACATTAACGCTCCAACGATGCTGGTTATCAACTTCACGCATCCAGTGTAGGTTCGTGTCGGACCAGTAATGCATGTTACGAAGGTTCACTCTGCCGTTGTTGGTAAAAGTGGCTTCGTCTGTCCATAGTACATTGGGTAAAAATTGGGGGTTTCCTTCAATCATGTTATTGAGCCAGTGACAGTAATTTAATCTTGCATCAAAATCATTCGCAGTTAATGCTTGGTGTAACCGAACATGATACGGATGCATGGCGTTTTCTGCAAGAATTTTGTGCACTGTCCCAATTGAGATTCTTGAATCTCGAGCAATCTGTCTTATGCTTGCATGGGGATTTGCGTGAACATAAGCTAGCAGGTCAACAATATTGTCTTGTGTTCTTACCAGACGTTGCCTTCGAAGAGATGTTACTGGATGGACTTGCCCAGTTTGTCTCAATCGACGGGCTAAACGCAGGAAAACTTCTCTCGAGTAGTGTCGTCTAACAGGGTAGCGCAATGCATAATCTCTTGACGAAATAGTAGCATTTTCAAAACATTGGAAAAACACGGCTAGCATATCATATGCTTCTTCATTTGTAAACGACATTTTTAACGTAAAGCAGACGTCTGCTTGTGTGATTAATAATCAAATAAATATGGGAAAAGTCATTCGAGTGTCATTTTAATTTGACTGATAATATTTTATTTGTTTCATTTTCGTTGTCTCTTTTGTTTCATTCTGTTATCGGTAGTTATAACCAAAGGACATTGATAATTGTTCGAAAAAATTTTATAACAGATTTCGAAAGCTTGTTGTTATAAAATTTTTGAGCATTTGTCAATGTTCGAGGGTTATTCGGATAGAAAATATTTTGCTAATTATAAAATATTAAATATTTGAAACGTCAAAATCGAAATAAATCAATATGTATCCATGGCAATAACGCGATAAAGTGAAAACGGCCAATGGGATCTGTTTTCAGTGTAATATTGGTTGTCTTCATTCACGTGACTTCAAATTAATTGATTTCATTGGATTTCTACTGGAGCAAAAAATTTTCTATTAGATATTCCTTATTAGTGTCGCTTTTTCTGTTATTAGAATAATAGAATCAGATAAGTAGGTATTTACGATCCCATTATAAAAACTTGTCTTGTGTTTTTTACAAAGTGTTGACAAAATAAAAGACAAATCACATAAAATATCTAAAACTACACAACTGTCATCTCCGGTAAGGTTTTCCGAATATTAAAACTGTAACATCCGTTTCGAAGAAGATTTTCTTTTGAGATTTAAATAAACGCTGTCATTTTGACACTGTTGCTGATTTTTTTGCAATAACTTCAAAACGGATAAAGTTAGCGACTTCTGGTTTTCAGACTCACTTTTACCATCTAATTGTCTATCAAATAGACCAAAAGAATCTATAGGGTTGTATTTGAAAATTTTGAAAAAACCGAATATGAAGTACATTTTTTGAAATAGCACCCCCTGGCGACTTACTTAAAAACTTTATCATTCTTATTTTTAGTTACTTTGAATCAAAATTAAAAGCCGGTTAAAATAAGCCGTCACTTGTTAAATTCGATTGAGCCTATGCTGATTTGACGTGTTTTCAAAATTAAACAATGTTTTGACTAACCACGCCGTTACCATAGCAACTAGAAAAAAAAAGTTTAAGTAACAACTGCAGGGAATTATGCGAAGATTTTGAAAAGTCTCCTTACATCCCACATTGTATATGATTTTTGTTGAGATATCAACGATTTTTCGAAACAGCATAGAGCTTGCGCCCCCTAGCGGTGGAATTTCGAGTTTGAAAATATTTTTTAACGAAGTTTCTTGGCCCACTTTGTATAAAAAAAATTTACCGCAAAGTCGTGGCACGTATAGTTCCGGAGATACGGCCGCTCCGTACCCTTAGCTGAACACGCTGTATGTATCAAAAAATATATGCGTTTTAAATCCAAGCTTTATTCGAGTAATTTTTGTCTAGCATTTTTGAACTATCTATTAAAATGATGAAGTGGTGGGGGGTGATTAAATGTTTTTGTTAATAAACAGCTATAACTCCTAAACAACTGAACGGATTTTAACAAACTTGGTCTCATTGGAAAAAGCATTTATTACTCCATCAAGCCCATCTTACCCGGTATATGCCTGATTTTTAGTGATGCCGCTAGAGGGCGTTTTTTGATATAATAGCAGAAAATTGCAAAATTCTCTGAAAAGTTAAATGCAATAATATGACTATTTTTCCATAGAAATGTATAGAAATTATACCTAAATAGGCTAGTGAAAACCGTATCTTATTCCTATCTTATCTTATAAGCGATATCTTATAAGGATATCTTATTCCTAGCCTAAAATATCGAAGAAAGAAAATTTTGTTATAATAAAATTTTAAAAAGACGTCATTACACCATTACACCGGTATTTATTTGTTTTTTTTCAAGAATCAGTGTTGTAATTTAATAATTTGATAATTTTTAAATAATAAAAAAAACAAATAGTGTAGGGGCATAATAAACAAAAATGACCGATTTTGATATAAAATCAATGAATCCTCAAATGCTCGAACTGTTTCCATCACAATCAATGCATTGTTGAAGTCGTTTATGTGTGGACATGCTTGAATTCTGAAGTCGTTTATGCTTGAATTTCTGCTCTTGACACGCTACGAAAGGCATCTTGTATTCGTCTCTTCACTTTGTCTCTTGTTGTTGGTGAAATTTGGTAAACAATATCTTTTAACCAACCCCATAGACAAAAGTCCAAACAGGTTAAATCTGGGGATCGGGGTGGCCAAGGAAATAGACTTCCTCGTCCAATTAACCTCTGGTTATATGTTACATCTAAATGTTCTCGCACATTTCTTGAAAAATGTGCTGATATTTACGGCATTAGTAAGTAATATTATAAAATATTACGGCAAAAAATATTATTTTGCCGTAATTGCAAGGACACGTCTTCTAATAAAATGGGCAATTGGTTTACCAGAAAATCAAGAAACACGGCACCATTTAGTGGTTGATCAAAGAAATAGGGACCTATAATAGCTCCTCCCAGGATGGCACACCAGACATTGAGACAACCAGTGAGGATTGTTGTCAGACCAATAATGCATATTATGCAAATTAACGTTTCCATTACTTCTAAAAGTAGCATCATCCGTCGAAAGAATTTCTGATAAAAATTCTCTATTTTCGTCAATCATGCCCAACATCCAATGACAATAATCTATTCGTCGGTTGAAGTCTTCATCATTTAAAGCTTGATGTAAAACCATATGGTATGGGTGCAGTCTAAAAATTTGAAATAACAAGCAAATTGTGAAACAAGTATAACTTCTCGTTGGGAAAAAACCAGAGTGTTTGTTTTTTAACGTTTTATCAACAGAATTTTGAAAAACAAACACTGTGGTTTTATTCCCAACGAGAAGTTATGCAAGACTTACGACAACCACATAAAACATTCAGAAGTTATCTTAGTGACGTAAAAACTTACCTATGATCCTTTAAAATGTTTCGAACAGTAGTAGTACGTGATATACCCAACGCGAGAGACATTGCTCTCGTACTAACTTGGGGATTCGATTCCACGTATGTCAAAACATTAACAATATTGTCTTCCGTAGTTCTAGCCGAGTGTCTTCGCAACTTAGGTTGAAAGACGCCAGTAGTACGCAAATTTCGCACTAAACGCGGAAAAATTCTCATATCGCGTAAACGCCGATTTGGATATCGAGCTCTGTATATTCTTTGACCCAGTGCGGCATTTTGCAAACATTCAAAATATACCTCAATGATTTCAACAGCTTCATCATTTGTAAAAGGCATTTCAATAATTTTGATGCCTTACTTGTGTTTGCAGCAAACACTAATTACACATTACACTGCCTCTATAAGTATAATTTTAATACCTATTTGTTGACAAGTTCATTCTAGGCATTTGATTTTTCACTGCTAACAGCTGCTATGATCAGCTTCGGATTGTTGTATTTTATCTGACAAGCACTTATCAGCACTTTATTTATCAGTTCGAGCATTTGAGAAGTCATTTATTTTATTCCAAAATCGGTCCTTTTTTTGTTTATTATGCCCCTACACTTTTTATTATTTTTTTTTATTATTTAAAAATTATAAAATTAAATTTAAATTTATATTTAAATAATTAATTTCATCATTATTGCGTTAACTTTTCAGAGAATTTTGCAATCTTCTGTTATTATATCAAAAAAACGCCCTCTAGCGGCATCACTAAAAATCAGGCATATACCGGGTAAGATGGGCTTGATGGAGTAATAAATGCTTTTTCCAATAAGACCAAGTTTGTTAAAATCCGTTCAGTTGTTTAGGAGTTATAGCTGTTTATTTACAAAAATATTCAATCACCCCACACCACTTCATTTTAATAGATATTTCAAAAAGTGCTAGACAAAAATTACTCGAATAAAGCTTGGATTTAAAACGCATATATTTTGTTGATACATTTACTGGGTGGATTTCATTGAAAGATCACTTTAAAGCTTTTACAGCGCGGCTATGCCGCCTGGCGGCAATCTTGGTAACCTAAAAATAATTTCCAGGATTTTTTTGCCACTTTAATCTAAAGATTTTTTAACGCAAGTCTCTATGATGAATAGTTTCCAAGATACAGCACTTTGCATTCTTATCTGCCCACCCTGTACAAAAGCAGGCCTTTTCATTGTTTTTTATGACAATATGTACACCAAAGTTATAAAACAACATTTGTCAGAGATAGAATGCTTTGTTTGTGGGTAACTTTGGAAGTGGCATTGTCTGCTGAAGGTCGATTGTAATGTACACCATCTGGTCTGAAACTTTCGTTTTGTCCTTATCTACTTTTAGGGCTTCAATTGCGGCACGATAGTTTTCTCTGTGTTATTCCGTTGATTCACCGGAGTCACAAGCACTGCACGTGTCACTTTTCGGATGCCCGAATGACAAATTGAGCTCTGTGGCAAACAGTTTTGAGTACGAACTCTTCTTTTTTTTTAATTTTTCGGGAAGCTTCTTTTCATCACAATCCTCAAGATATAAGTGAAACATTTTGCTTAGGTTCAGTAGCGGTGAGAGGTACTTCTTATGTGGGTTTCTGTTCCTAGAGTAATGAGACTTCTCTACAGGGAACCTTTCAATATGGTCCGTGATACATTGCGGAACTTCCTGATCCATCTTGTGACGTCTGTTAGAGTGTTGTCCCCTGCAGTCAGGGGCAAGAGCTGATACATTGCTTTGTAACCGACCTTAATGATATCAACTTTTTTTCTTCCAATTTGATACAAAGCGCATAAAGCTTCTTTACACACTTGTTCACTGCCACCATTTTGTGTTATGCTATATGTACCGTGTGACAAGTTTCAAAGCAGAACATAGGCGAAAAGCATGGGAAATCACATATTTGCTGTTTATTTCTCACCACTTTAATCTACAAGAACGATAATGGTGTCTATCGAAAGAGATTGTTTTTTGAGCATGCTGATATTAAATACTTAATAATTAACAGTTTCTTTATGATGACAAAATAACTTAAACATTTTCAAAATTAATAGTGTGAGCGGCCATGACATGCCTAATTCGAATAATTTTGTCACTGTCAAAACAAACATTTTTTATTACTATATCTCATTTAATAACTAGGAGGAGTAAACTGCAAAGTATCATTTACACCACTAAAAGTCACCAGATTAAATCACCAGATTTTTTTTGGCGGCAAATTTGAATTGAAACAATAATTATTAATAAGGAAGATAGGACTTGTTTTCGGTGTAGGAAATCTACTTTTCAGGAGAGACTCTACAGCAGTATCACAAATTATTGTGATTTGCATAATATATCAATATTATAGTGCTGAATGATTTTCTGAATATAAATAGAATGAAATTGAATAATTTATATAGATATTTCGAAGAATATTAAGGATAATAATTATTAACATTCATATTAAATTGATTGAAAGTACTTTATTTTAGGCAATACTTATGTGACATATTTAATGTAACATATAAATAATATATTTTATGTATGTATTATATGACACATAACATCGTAGATAAAGTTTTTATTTTACATTTAATAATACAGGGTGTTACTGAATTGGTGTTACAAACTTAAAGGGCATGTAAGAAATGCAAAATTAGGCGATAAATTTCCTGTAGACATGGGTCGTTGGAGCTTTAGTTTTTGAGATACAGGGTGTTAAAGTTCTTCGAAAAATTTAAAATTTTTGGAATATCTACAAACTGGCTGTTCAGAATATCTCGAATTTTTTTGACAGCTGTTGTACTAATTGAAATACATCATTTGATACTTCAGATGAAAAATTATTCAATCCAGTGGCAGAGATCTGGGTGTGTTGTTACCTTTTTTATGAAAAAATTTCTACGCCACTGACTTTTATGAAAATTTGGTATTTTTGGTAGATATCTCGTTTTGTTGAGAGGAGAAAAGTCATTCTACGTTTTTGTTGTAGGGCGTACTCTTTTTAAGATATTTCACAATGTAGGAACCCATGCAAGCTTTTTGTAATGTAACACGCTTCAATAACGATAACAAAAATGATTAATTTATGGAAAAACTCAATAGCATTGATTTTTGTGATATTTTACCTCATACGGGTTCCTACATTGTGAAGGGTCTCGGAAACAGTGCGTCCTAGGACAAAAACCTACGACGACTTTTCTCCTCTAAACAAAACAGGATATCTACCATAAATAACCAATTTACATTAAAGTCAGTGGCGTAGACATTATTTAATAAAAAAGGTAACAACATACCCAGATCTCTGCCGCTGGAGTGAAGAATTTTTCATCGGAAGTATCAAATGATGTACTTCAATTAGTACAACAGCTGTCAAAAAATTCGAGTTATTCTGATCAGCCAGTTTGAAGATATTAATAAAAAATTAAATTTTTCGTAGAAATTTAACACCCTGTAACTCGAAAACTAAAGCTCCAACGACCCATGTCTACAGGAAATTTATCGCACATTTTTGCATTTCCTACATGCCCTTTAAGTTTGTAACACCTATTCAGTAACACCCTGTATATAATTTGTGGATAAGTCAATTTTTTCAAACGGTATTATAAACAGCATTTTTCAGTTTTTGTAGGACCAGATTCTAAGTGTGTTGTTGAAACTAACTTTATCACATACAGCAGTCCCTGTTTGGTCTAAATCCGCACCTTGTTCGATTGGAATATGTTCTTCAATTATTGGTGAAGTACGCATATAGAGTAGTTTTTCCAAAATCTTGTAGGTGACACTCTTTTCTTCCCGTTTCTTTGGAGGAGACATCCTCTCACTTGTACTTGATGTAGGATTATCCATAATGGCACTTGAAACCGTTTGCAGGATGAAAATGGAAAGCCAAAAATAATTTCAAAATTCTGAAAAGGATGTCTGTTCTCTAAAAAGAACTGAATGGGCTTCAAAAAGAACTTATTCGGTTTTGAAATAACTTTTAAAGAACTTATTAGAACAACTTATAGGGTTTTGGAAATAACTGATTATAAAACTGATGTGTCACATTCGACGCTGACATTGTAAACAATAATGACATAACAATAAAAAAACAAGCGTATATGTAGTGTTGAGCGTTGCATAGATTCAATTTCCTGTACAAGTTTTGCTGGGTGTAATTTTGCCTATGAATTGACCAATGAGAAGGATCTTTTTTGGCGGTTTATTTAAATTTACTCCTCCAAGTTATTAAATAAGGTATAATACACGTTTCCCTGAAAAAATTGTCAAAGAATAATAATAATAATAATAATAATAACTTTATTTGCCCAACAGATTACAATATCCATTTACAGGACAAAAAAAAAACAATATTTGCTCAAAAAATAAAAACCAAAACGAAATAATATAAAACCTAAAACACAAACAATAGAACTAAAGCATACATTTTCATAAACTTTTGTTGAGTTGAGACCCATTAATGAACCAGGCACATATAACTATACCTGGATCAAGATTTCCTGTTATAATAGGCCGACAATAGATTTCTTATAGGAATTAAATGTTTGAAAAAACACATCGCACGTGCGGCTTATAGCATTGTAATATGAACAGGTTCTATATAAGGGTGATTTTAACAGAACACTGGTCTTCGGGTTTTTTAGGCGAAACAGGCACTGGGATCTACTGTTGTGACGACTGATAAATAAATCAATGCTTTCCAGCAGCAATTGGGAATCAATCCAGCCATGTAGCAATTTAAACAAAAATACTAAGCAACAAATTCTGTGTCTTTCACCCAGTGACTCAAACTCAAACGTCCGCAGAAGGATTTCATACGGGAAGCCCTGATGGGGGTATCTATGAAATTTTCTGAGCCACAAAAACTTGAGGAACCTACGTTGCACAGCTTCCAATAAACAAACCTTATTATTATATAAAGGGAACCAAACCATCATTGCATACTCTAACCTGGATCTGACAAAAGAAAAATATAAAGTCTTCAAACAGTGAACACTCTGAAACGATCTAGTATTGCGAATAATGAATCCCAGCATCTTAACTGATGAAGATGATACATTAGTCACGTGTTGAGAAAATGTCAACTCGGCATCAAAAGTTACTCCCAAATCCTTGGTAGAGTTGGAACGAGTCAGTTGATTTCCAGCTACAGTGTAAGTAAATACAATTGGAGATTTGATTCGGAAGTATGACATTATTTTACACTTCTCGATGTTCAGAGATAAGTGATTCTTAATGCACCAGTCAGACAAGACAGTAAGATCAGCCTGAAGAGCCACTGCATCCTGTACAGAGAATATAGGACGGAAAATTTTTACATCATCTGCGAACATCAGGATGTGGCTGCTGATTTGATTCGGCAAGTCATTTATAAACATCAGGAATAAAAGAGGGCCAAGATTTGATCCTTGAGGAACTCCAGAGTTAGCTGTGTAAGTGGATGAATTGAACCCATTAAACGAGACGTAGAGCTGTCTGGTGCAAAGATACGATCTAAATAAGGAGATTAAATTATCAGACAAGCCGAAGTTACTCAATTTCGCAATGATCACATGATGGTCAATTCGATCGAACGCCTTAGAGAAATCGGTGTACACAACGTCGACTTGGCCCCTCCTGTCCAATATGCCAGAAACATGCTGCGTAAACTGTACCAGATTAGTCACTGTAGATCTGCGTTCAACAAATCCATGCTGACATGGGGATATATAGCTCTTCACATGGTTGAAGATTTGCTTGTATAGCATGATCTCAAATATCTTTGAAAAAGTTGACAACAATGATATAGGACGATAATTGGAAATTTCAGATTTGTCACCACTCTTAAAAATTGGACATACCCTGGTCAACTTCCAACGGGTGGGGAAGGTACCGCGTGTTAAGCAACTATTAAATATAATAAGTAGAGGTTTCACTATGACTTCTCTCCACCCTTTTACCAAGAAACATGGAATTTGATCATGACCACAGGTCAGAGTTGGTTTAATCTTTCTTAATGCTTCGAAGTAATCATTTTCTGTAAAGCATTGGATGTTTAACGAAGGCATATTAACACCTCCATCATCATCGCTACTTAGTAAAGTAGAGGGGGCTGCTAGAAATGTAGAGCTGAAAAAAGAAGAGAATGCATCGACGATCTTCTGGGAGTCTGAAAATTCGTGTCCATTATACCGCATCTTTCCTGGTATTCTTGTAATGCCCTTCTTAGAGTTTATATATGAGAAGAGTCGCTTTGGGTCAGCTATAAGTGAATCTTGGACATTGATCAGATACGACCTGTAAGAGTTTTTAATTTGGGTTTTGAGCACCGAACGAAGTCTAACGAACTCGCGATGAAAATGTATCATGCCTGACCTCTTCCAGTTCCTAAACATCTGTTCTTTTTTTCGAAGGTTGATCACAATTTCTCGATCGAACCAGGGTGGATAAGCCCTACCTCTATCACGAATGCAAGGTACATGCTTATCGAATATGGAATAGAGAATACTATAAAAATTGTCACATACCAGATCAAGGTCAGAGTCTCCCTGTAAAGTAGACCAGTCGACATCCAACAGGTCCCTATACATGGCGGCAAAGTCCGCCTTTTTAAAGTTATAACGTTTAACTCCGCCATTTCGAGTGAATTTTGATGTAGACATGGGTTCGACAGTAACCGAAACTGATAGAGCAGGGTGATGTGCGTCCTCAATCAACAATGGATCCAGTACATGAGAGACCGTGAGGTGAGAATTAGAAAAAACCAAATCCAGTAATCTGTCATTACAATTTCGCACACTATTAAATTGAGTTAATTTTAAAAAATTGACAAAGTTAGACAGTAATGAATTTAGTTCGTGTGACGCATCAAGATTAAAATATGGGATGTTAAAATCACCCATAATTATTATATTTCTGTGATATTCATGCATTTCTTCAAAGTAACAAAGCAAAGTCTCAAGATCCCGGGGTTGCGGTGTCCTGCTTATATAAATGACATAAATAAAATATACATAATTTCCAACGTTACATTTACAACCGACAACATCTATACAAGGCAATGCCCGGTGGAGCCTGGTCAGGTCAACAGATGCAACATTAATTGAGTTTTTTATAGCTAACAATACACCTCCACCCCTTGAGAGTCCAACGGCCTGAAAATCTCTGTCTCTCCTAAATACATTATAATTGGTGGTAGAAATAAACTCGGAGTCCACAATATCACTATCGAGCCATGTCTCAGAAATACCTATTACATCATAGTCGAAGTCACAGGAAGATATATAAAACTGTTCATTCTTACCCCTGAGGCTACGTACGTTTTGATAGTAGCAAGAAAGTTGATCTAATCTGATGGGCTGAGTTAGTTTAAATTCCTGATCCTTGTTTTACCAACCACAATTCGAGGAACACCCTTGATGTGTCTGATCACGAGATTTTTTTCTCCTGCATCTGCACGAGACTCAAGTTCGACCTTGAGCTCCCTGTAATATTGGTTTTGTTTGGGGGTACGGTCAAGGGAGACACGAACAGCCCCAAACTGAGGATGAGCCTGGAGAGAAGAACGTAACTTCCCAACCGCTTTAATCACCGAAAACACCAATCTCAATAATATTAATAATAGCTATTCTAATGCGGGACGCGTGTTCATCGCCGTGGTAGGTACTATTAACTGGCCGGCCAGATCTCCCGATTTAGCACCTTATGCTTGTGACTTTTCTTGGGATGTTGGGGTTACCTTAAAAACAAAATTTACATAGCTAGTCATTGCGGAATATGCATTCGTTAATAACCAACAACTCGGACAAGTTCGAAGCGCAATTTATAAAAGGGTGGGAATATTAATTTAAAAATGAAGGACTATTTGAATATTTGTTGTAGTTATTGCTTTAGTTCAATTATATTACGTCTTTATTTTTCATAGTCATATTTGATAAAGATTGATGAAAAAAAAAATGATGGAAAATGAGGATTTTCGTAATTTTTTAATGATGTTAAATCAGAATTAAAATAAATTAGATAATTGATAATATTTGCTTTGACAGTGAAAAAGTCATCCGAATTTAGCATGTCATGGCTGCTCATCTTTTAATTTTGAAAACGTTTAAAATATTCTGTCATGATATAAAACTGTTAATTAGTAGGTATTTTGGTATCAGCATTATCAGAAGACAATTCTCTTTCGATAGACACCATTACCATTCTTGTAGGTAAAAGTGGTGAGAAATACCTAAACTGCAAATACGTGATTTTCCATGGTGTCGCGTATGTTCTGCTTTGGAAACTTGTCACTGGGTATAAGATGCACTCTTAATATGTTTTGCAGAATCTTTTCACTCTCTTAACACATGTTTTTTAATAATGCTTTTAAATAGCAGAGTATTCTTAGCATTTATATCGAGTTTGTGAAATTCCTAGAGGATTTTCAATCTTTCTTCATTTCCGAAGCGAGAACTGCACTGAAGCCTACATTTCTCCCGACAGAGAATACATTTTTTTTGGTTCTTTCCTTGGAACAAGAATTTTTTTCAGGAATCTGGGTCGCGCTTTAGTTTCTTAGATTTTTTTCTCTAGGAGAAAAGATCTTCATCTTCACCTTTTGAAAATTTCTGTATCTTCAGGTGCTTTATCATTTGAAATTCCAACATGATCCACATCTGAGGGATCATCTTCATAATAGTCCTTATAACAAGGCAGTGCAAATCTTTTTCTGGTCGTGCCTTTTTGATTTTCTGGTATCACATCTATGGCTTTATGGTTAGGTCCAGGCATTGCACTTTTTTGATCCACATTGCTGCTTGGTGCAATAGTTGCATTATCTTGTGGAACGTTACTGCATTTATCATGCGTTCCTTTCAATACTTACAAAACAATAATAATAATAATAATAACCATTTATTTGCCCAACAGAATTATTCCACTTACAGGCAAAATAATCACAAATAATTGAATACAAAGAGCAAAAGACAGAATTATCATAATAAATATTTAAGAGATATACAGATTACTTTCACTTTAAAAAACCAACATTACAACATTATAAGGTAAGGAGCCATAATAATTACACAAAGTTCATCCCCTCCCCAAAAACAAAGTAATAACCCAATAATAAAAAACAATAATGAAAACCAAACACTAACGTTTTCGGCGACAATAGTTGCCAACTCAAAATGAAAACAAATAAATAAACAAATGAATAAACAAATCAGCTCCCGGTCCTTGAAACATTATTCAAAATTACCTTTAGCTTGTCTCCAAAAATATCACACCCCGAGCACATTTCGTTATAATGGGCACACATACGATAGATAGGCGCACCCTGCAGGATATTAGTGTTTGCTTTCGTATTGTAAAATGTGCGACAGCTAAGAGCAGTCTGTCGAGGAACCAAGAAATTTAAAAGCTCAAGTAAAAAAGAACAATCAACTCTATAAGATATGATATTATAAAGGAATTTGATATTAATAATTAGCCGTCTGTCAGAAAGAAGCGCACGCTCAAAATCACACACTAAGTTTGAATGATCGCAACCCCTTATCGGATAGACTCCATACCTCCTATAATGCAAATATTTTAGGAAACGTCTATGGACATTCTCTATCATATCAATATAGATCAAATAAACAGGGTCCCAGGCCACAACAGCATATTCCAGCTTAGATCTTACCAATGAATCAAATAGACATTGGATGGCGCCCAAATCCTGAAAGGAACGTGTGCTTCTAATAATGAAGTCCAACGTTCTATTGGCACCCCTCACAATCATATCTATATGCTCACCATATCTGAATTCCCCATCAATTACAACACCAAGATCCCTGACAGTGCTCTTTCTGTTTAAATTAACTACATTTGCCAGTATTTAAAAGTAAACAGTTTTTTTTTACACCAAGAGCCAACAGAATCAATATCCCTCTGCAGCAGCTCACAGTCAGTGTCATCCACTATCCTTCTAAAAAGCTTGAGATCATCAGCGAAGAGTAACTTACACGATGTGATTACATCAGGTAGATCGTTGATAAATAGCAAAAACAACAGCGGATCCAAATTGGACCCCTGAGGCACACCGGTTATCGGTTCATAATGTGTTGATTTGAAGCCATTATATGTTACAAACTGCTGACGTCCAGATAGATATGACTCCACGAACAACATCAAATCATCCGAGAAACCACAGAGAGACAGCTTACACAAAAGTATTTCATGACTGATTTTATCAAAGGCCTTGGAAAAGTCTGTAAAGATAATATCAACTTGACCAGCCTCATCCAAGACCTCAGCGCAATACTGGGATAGACAACACAGATTCGTGGAAGTAGACCTCCTCTCCACAAAGCCATGCTGGAACTCTGAAATCAGTAACTTGGGAATATAATTTACCATAAATTACGGTTTCAAAAAGTTTCGAAAAATTTGACAGAATAGTTATTGGCCTATAGTTATCGACCAAGTCAGGATCTCCGGACTTTAGAATTGAACAAACCCGACCCCGCTTCCAGACAGTGGCAGAAGTTTTGACCTGACCTGACCTGACCTGACCTTTTTTTTTTTTTTTTGGTGGAGGGGGAATCTCATGGACACCCGGGGTGGTTTCTGTCCCCGTCACGGTAATACCATTTGGTGGCTTCCATCATGACGAGGACCGGTGTTTAAAACGTTCATCTGTCTATCCTCTACTATATTGCTCTTTCTCGTCCTTGTCCTTCTGTTTCATCACTTCCTGGAGAAAGTTCGACACCACTGTCCAGTTCTCATTATCCTCTAACATAGAGGGGACAAGGTTACTGATGTCAATTCCTTGACCAAGCTTTGCCTCTGCAAGTCTTCTCTCGCTATTCCACCTTTGACATACAAAGATTGTGTGCTCTGGCGTATCCGAGCTGCAACAGTACCAACACTGATCGCTGTCCTGTTTGTTGATCCTATGCAGGTAGGATCCGAACACACCGTGTCCCGTGAGGCACTGAGTGACATAGTAGTCAACCTCTCCGTGCTTGCGGTCAACCCATGACTGTATCTGTGGGATCAGTTTCCTGGTCCATGCTCCATGCGCAGCTGCATTCCATTCATCCTGCCATCTTGTCATTACTTCGTTTCTCATCTGGGCCTTTGGTCTCTTTTGCCCCAGTCTAGCAAGCTCATAGCTCTCATATCTCTCCCTCATTTGCTCACCAATTGGGAGAATTCCCGCCACAACCTGAAAGGCAGCTGTCGACACCGTGCGGTATGCAGAGGTCGCACCCAGGAGAGTTTGCCTCTGCAGTCCTCCGAGCATGTCGTGATATTTTTTTATCCTGACTGCAGAATACCACGCTGGGGCCCCGTAGAGGACCACCGAATGGACTACGCCAACCAAAAGTCTTCTTTTACGGGTAGTGGGACCCCCAATTCTGGGCATTATTCCTTGGATGGCATTAAAGGTTTTCTTGGCTTTTGCCACTGCGCACTTCACGTGTTCGCCGAAGGTTAGTCTTTGGTCAATCGTGATTCCCAGGTATTTTACATTCTTGCCAGCCAGTATTGTCACTCCCTGAACATTGATGTTTATGGTTTTCTTCTTCCATGAATTAGTCAGAACTGCTGCCTCAGTTTTTTCAGGAGCGATTTCCATCCCGGCAACCTGAAGCCAGCGGACACATCTCAATATGGCCTCATCTCCTTTTCTTGAGATGCCGCTTTCCGTTTTGCCCCTTACCACAATCATCAGGTCATCCGCGTATGCAACAAGCTCCACCGCAGGGGGCATTTTGAGTCGGAGTAGGTCATCATACATTACATTCCAGAGCGTAGGGCCTAGGATGGATCCCTGCGGCACGCCTTGTGTTATCCTTATTTCCTCCCCCCTCTCTATGATTGTCCTGTCAGACAAGTAACTACTAATTATTTTCCTCAGATATAGGGGAGTCGGGACTCTGGCCAACGCCTCCTCTATTTTGGGCCATTTAGCGGTGTTGAAAGCATTTCTTATGTCAAGTGCGACCAGTAAGCTGACCGGGGAGTTTCTTCCAGCGCTTGCACCCGAGGACCTTGTGCAAGCCTTACCTAAATTTAAAGAACCAACCTCTTGTAACACTGTGAGGCTAGAATAGTCAATATCATCGTCTGACAAACAAAATTCTGGCACGTTCAACGAATTCTCGGGCTTCTGCTGCCTCAATGCTAAATCCAGTATTCGTTTAATTCGTGAAAACATTTTCAATCACACATTTTATGAAGGCATCAACAATTTTTCAACACGTTTTTAACTAAATGAGGGCTCACAATATTACATAGATTCAAAAACTAACTGACAGCTGGTCACAGAACATAGCACAGATATGAATGAAGGGGTTATGTTCACAAGTGTATTATAAATGTTTTGGATGAAGGTGTTAACAATCCATAACACCTTCTTCCATGTTCCAATACATAAATAATGTGACATAACCGCTTCATTCATCATTAATAGAATTTTTAAAAAGTCTTTGGCTTTTCTTATCAGGGAAATTATAAGACAGTTTAAAAACACTATACACTTTGTACAGTAGAACTATACAGTAGAACACTTTGAAATAAAATATTTAAAATACAGGGTGAGTCATTGATATGGGAAAGCTCGATTGCACCTACACCGTCGGTGATATTGAAATGAACCAAACGACACAGTAAACGGAAGGAAAAAGTGCAGTTTGTAAAATTATTTTCCCATATACAGGGTGTACCATTTCTTCAGGGTCGCATTCAACTTAATTTTTTTTAATGGTAACCCCTGTATATTTTTACATATTTAGATTTGCCTTTTCTTAGGCATTATAGATCCGCTTGGTTTTTTAATTCGCGTCAGCCATTTTGAAATAATCAATAACTTTCTATAAAATTATGCGTTTGCAGTAGTTTGTTAATATCTATAATAATTTATATTGATAAAAATCACAGAATCCTTGATTTTTGTGATATTGATCCGAGATTTGGCCCATGGGTAAACAATGGCCTGGAGTATCTTTTGGTGGCAAGATCGTTTACTTCCACTGTGACATCATTTTGTTGTGACACATTAATTTTGGAAAACTTTGAAGGGTCATAACTTATTTTTTTCAAATGGCACAAGGGGGTCGTCAGTTCGAACAATTTTTGTAATTACAAGTAAAATCTTTTCGTCATTTTTTTTTGTACATGAATAAATATTTTGTTGTTTCTTGTTCCAACATTTAAATTATTTCCCTTTTTTCTTATAATTTCTCGTCAAAATTTAAGAATCATAATTAACATATCAAAATTAATTGATTTTCATAGCACGCTACTTTAATTTCGATGAGATCTGTGTGCATTGTTGAGAAGATCCGAGTTATCTTCCAAACTATCAAAGTTCGGAAAAAACATAAAGGGTGAAAAAGATATAAGACGAGACGCCTAATTATGAATAAAAATTAAAATACAGGGATGCCATTTGAAAAAAATAAGTTATGACCCTTCAAAGTTTTCCAAAATTAATGTGTCACAACAAAATGATGTCACAGTGGAAGTAAACGATCTTGCCACCAAAAGATACTCCAGGCCATTGTTTAGCCATGGGCCAAATCTCGGATCAATATCACAAAAATCAAGGATTCTGTGATTTTTATAACAAACTACTGCAAACGCATATTTTTATAGAAAGTTATTGATTATTTCAAAATGGCTGACAATTAAAAAAACCAAGCGGATCTATAATGCCTAAGAAAAGGCAAATCTAAATATGTAAAAATATACAGGGGTTACCATTAAAAAAAAATGAAGTTGAATGTGACCCTGAAGAAATGGTACACCCTGTATACGGGAAAATAATTTTACAAACTGCACTTTTTCCTTCCGTTTACTGTGCCGTTTGGTTCATTTCAATATCACCGACGGTGTGGGTGCAATCGAGCTTTCCAATATCAATGACTCACCCTGTATATGTATAAAAGTGTTCCGAATGATTCGAAAATGTATTTATGATACAACGAAATTCGCACAAAATTTATCCGAAAACAACCTTTTATATACCCTGTATATGTCCGGTAAGTACCTCCTAATCTCTCTGGAGCATACAGGGGAGGTCAAAAAAACCTAGTGTCACAAAAAAATTTCATAAAGTAGTGTCCCCAAACGGAGATATGGAGCCCTAAAAGGGTGCCCCGCAATTTACTTTTTTGGCTCTGACTTTTGAACCGACCTGCATAATTGGATGAAATTTAAATACTTTTTCTACTCCCAACCTTTAATATACATATTAAATATGAATCACCAGTGCTTTAATGGGTCTCATTAAGATACAAATTTTCATTAAAGCACTGGTCAAGCTATCCAATGGCAGAGGAGCATTTGCAATCGAATCGGTTCCTTTTCGCTTACAATCGGGTCGGCAAGCCAACCGAAGTCACAGAGTTGTCATACTCACGACAAAAATTGCCTTGTGATATAAGTTCTGTATTTCTGAAAAAAAATTCTGAACGTTTATTTAATTTAGAACATAAGTAACATTCAAAGAAAATTTATCAAGATTTTATGTTACCTTAATTAATTTGATAAGTAGGTATATCGTGTATATATATATATACAGGGTGTTGATTTTCAAAGCGGGCCATAGGGGATTAGCATTGCGAAAGTGGTTTTTGAGGATTCCTGCTCGCCGTTTAAACTCACAGAAATGGTTTTGGTATCAAAATGAAGCTAAAATTATTGCGCATAACGCTTGACATCAGAAATTAATTTAATTTCACGTTGTTTTCTAAAATTCTTCAGTAAAAATTCAAGTAATTGTTAATGTTTAATCACAAAATAGCATGCCTTGCCTAAACAATAATGACGTTTCTACGTTTTGATAATCCAATAATAAAACTTTATAAGTCAGTAGGTAATAATAAAGCCTGGTTCTATTTAACCCTCCTGTAACTGGCTACACTGTAGTAGGTTTTCACCATAAAGACTCTTTCTTGGTTTGTATAACCCATTTTTAAATAGAATCAGACTTTATTATTACCTACTGACTTATAAAATTTTATTATTGGATTGTCGGAACGTAGAAACGTCATTATTGTTTAGGCAAGGCATGCTATTTTGTGATTAAACAATAACAATTACTTGAATTTTTACTGAAGAATTTTAGAAAACAACGTAAAATTAAGTTAATTTCTGATGTCAAGCGTCATGCGCAATAATTTTAGCTTCATTTTGATACCAAAACCATTTCTGTCAGTTTAAACGGCGAGCAGGAATCCTCAAAAACCACTTTCGCAATGCTAATCCCCTATGGCCCGCTTTGAAAATCAACACCCTGTATATATATTTCGTATGAATTATTACATTTTAAATTATAAGAATGATGTGGATATGATTTATAAGTACAATATTGTATAATTTTCATCATTGTGGGGGGTAGAGCGGTTTGTAGAATATAAGGATGAGTTGTTGATATCATGGTGAAGCATTCGCTTTTCCAGCCAGTCTAGGGAAAAACCCCATAAAAAACCTAGACACACCATTCAATTCATATTGGTTTTAGACATTGTAACCAATTTATTGCATCTGGAGTAAGGCGGTGGATGTCATTGAAACCGCCAAGAAATTTAGTTTCTGGACACTCTTCTACAATATGAGTAATTGTTTCCTCAACTTCGCCACAAGTGAGACAATTTGGACTTGGAACTGCCATCCATTTGAATAACATTGAGTTACAGCGTCCATGGCCAGTTCTTAAACGATTCAGTTTACTCCAGAGCTTTCTTGGTAGGTCGAATCCGGGAACTTCCTTTGTTGGATCTTGGATAAGGTGATGATTAAAAACATTCTGAACGCTCCATTCAGACTTCCAAGAATCCAGTGGGGAAAAGATCTCATGATTTTGTTGCCAAAATGGATTTCGAGATTTCAGTCTTGTTGTAGGAGGATTCTGAAGATCATGCCAGATTGGAAATTCCGGTGTGTATTTGTCGAATTCTCGCTTAGCCGCTATTTGTCTTCTGATTCTTGGTGGTGTAATGTTTGAAATTACCGGCAGCCAAGGTGTTGGAGTTGACTTAATACAACCAGTAATAACTCGCATGGTGGTATTCAATTCAGAATCAATTTTATGGACATGAGCGCTATTCATCCTTATTGGGCAACAATATTCGGCCGTAGAATACACAAGTGAGATGCTTGCAACTCTTAATGTGTCTGCATGAGCTCCCCAATCCGAACCGGCAAGTTTATGTAAAAGGTTGTTTCTTGTTTTAAGTTTCTTGCGCAATTTTTCAATATGCGGCTTGTAGGTTAATGAAGTATCAAAAGTTACTCCAAGGTATACTGGATTGAAATTGTGTTTCAAGATTACATTGTCCATCGAGACTTGTAATTTTCGATGTTTTTCGTGGTTGTCCAGGTGGAAACAAGATACTTCGGTTTTGTTGGGATTGGGGCAAAGACGCCATTTCTTGAAGTAGTCTACCATTATTTGGATGTCTTCATTTAGTACATTTTCGATTTCTTCAAAACGTTTATGTTGATAAGAAAGAGCCAAATCATCAGCGTATATGAATTTTCTGCAGGTAGTCTCTGGTAAGTCACTGGTATATAAGTTGAACAATAATGGCGCTAGTACTGATCCTTGAGGAAGTCCCTTATTCAGGTATTTGACTTTGCTGCTTCTTTCATTAATGAAAACTCGAAGTTTCCGGTTTGATAGCATATTATCAATTAAGGTGACAACTCTGACAACTCTTCTGCAGTTAATGGTTTTGTATAATTTGTGAAGAAGGCCATCTTTCCAAACAGTATCATATGCGGATGTTAGATCAATTAAGGCAATTCCTGTTTTCAGCTGTTTTTGAAAACCTGTTTCGATGTGAGTAGTGAGTGATAATACTTGATCACAACAGTTTCTGTTTGGACGAAAACCAGCTTGTTCTTGGGGAAGAATATCATTTATCAAAGGAGAAATTCTGTTGTAAATCATCCTCTCCATCACCTTATAACATACACTTAGCAATGATATAGGCCTATAATTACTTGGATCATCTGCTATTCTCCCTGGTTTCAAGATTGCAATAACCTTTGATTGTTTAAACTCGGCAGGTAATTTCCCCGAAAGTAATATGTCATTGAAGAAGGACATATTACTATAGCCTTCATTATAAGCTCGTTGCATAATATACTATTATAGAGGCCACAAAGAGCCATCAGGCCATATTAAAGTCGATGTTTGACGTCGTCAGGAATGGACTTACCATCATACTCGTTGAGTCAAAATTTTGACAGGTGGCACTTTACAGAGCTACAAACTATTTTTTTTTTGAATAGTCTAATACTCCATCTTTAAAAAAAGTGCTCTTAATTTATTTCGGTAAAACTGACGTTTTTAGAGATAAATCGGTTTTTATGCGAAGCACTCAAAAGTCACTAATTCTAAAAGTAAACAGGTTGAAAAAACTACGTGGGCTATGATGCTGATATGCATTCAATTTTTTGTAAAGTGTTATCCAAATCTTCGAAGGCACGAGACTTTATGGTGAAAGATTTCCAACTCAGACATTGTCAAATCCAAAAACCCTTTGAAGTTTGATCGGAGCTTAATTTACTTACAATATTATTAAGTACAAAAAGAATGTTGTTAAAGCTACGTTTTCCTAGGTGCGTCAAACGCTAGCGCAAAACGCCTGCGTTTTACGCAGGGCGATCCACGCAGTGTGGGTTGCGTGAACAGTGTTTTCCAACTTGCGCAAATAAGTTCGAAGAAGCATTTTATTATAGTGCGTTGAGTATATAAAAATGGCCAGTAATAATAATATGATGAGAAAAAGAGTTATAGATCTCATCGCGATGGAGCTACGAGAGGAGGAAGAAGAAGAAGTATTTATAATAAGTACCTTGTTGAAAAAAAGACGTAGTGAAGTGAGCTTTTTAAAACAAGGGAATTGGAAGGCTGCTTTAAGTTACTCATTACTAACCATTTGGACGACAATGAAGTGAAATTCAAGGAATATTTTCGTTTAACTAAAAATCAGTTAGTTATAGCTATATGCATCAGGTAAGTCTCCTTTGAATTATGTTATTCCAAGTTTAACACCTTTATATAAAAGAAGAGGGGAAAAATAAAGTAATAACAAAACTAAGCTTTATTATAATAATAATTATGTGTAATTACACGTCAAACATGGTTAAAGAAAACATAATATTATTACTAATCAGTGTTATTTTCGTTGTATGACTGCCAATATGGTATTAAGCTGAGGTCGCTGTCAAATTGAGGCTCATTTGGAGATGGGGTTGGCACAGGAATCGTCTCCGAAATGCTAGATTCATAATCAGATGTGAGGTGACATTGAGGACAACTGTAATTATTAAAGGTTGTCGTAGAAGAAGAAGAAGCATGTAACGCACTTAGTCTGCTTTCTTCTTCGAATACTATTTTCGATATTTGTACTTTTACAGATGTCTTAGCTGATGTCAAAAAGCTGGAAACTTTTTTACTGAGGCTGACATCGATTTAAAAAACAAGTCAATTTCATCTTCGACTCCTTCCTGCTGTAAACATGTTTCTAGCTTTTTAAGATGAATAGTCCTTTCCTTATTTTGGCGTTCTAAAAATGCCATTATTTTGTCATTTCCTTTGGTTTTCTTTCTTTTATAAGTCACAATATTAGGTTTTGCCGATAATGTAGCGGGGGTGGAATGAGTCATCTGATCGCTAGAAGGGCGCAGGGACTGAGACAAAATATCTTCATCAATAATATCACTGCTATTTGGTTCGGAATGGTTGTCGTCTTCACTATTATGTAAATGGTTATCATTATTATCTGGCATATCGCTATCTTCTACATTTGTAAAACTTCTGAAAAGGGAAATAAAATAAACCTCTTACACTTTGATAAAATTTATTATTGGTTCAAATACTTGGATAAAAACTTACTCTCTCTCAGTTTCAACCCTATCCAAAAAGCGCAATCTTTCAAAATAGGTTTTGCTTTTTTTCTTTTCTGCCGGAGTTCCTGTTGGAAGCTTGCCAGCTTTCTTTAATTTTTTGTAATGGTCACGGATACTTCGCCACCTTGTCTTACATTGATTTACTGGAAGCAAATACAAATCTTTAACGACGTTTTGCTTTCTGTTTCTGTTATAATTTTAAAAAGCCAATTTTAAAATAGCATTTTGTTTTTCAGGTTTCTTGCAGCTGGAGAATCTTATAGATCACTGGCCTTCACACATCGAATATCACATTCATACATAAGCATATTGGTTCCAAAAGTTTTAAAGGCCCTTTGTAAAAACTTGCAACTTTTATTTTTGCCTTCTCCGTCGGAAATTAACTTTATTGAAAAAGCGGATCAATTTTGGAAACAGTGGAATTTTCCTAATCTGATTGGAGCTATAGACGGCAAACACGTTCGCATTATCGCCCCTAACAATAGTGTGGATCGTTATTCTTTAACTATAAAAATTACTTTTCCATCGTTCTTTTGGCTCTAGTTGACGCAAACTACAAATTTTTGGCAATTGATGTTGGATCTTATTGAAAGGAAGGTGATGCAGGAATATTTTTTTTTACATATTCTCAGACACGAACTATATCTCCCTGCCAAATTTCAAGTTCAAATTAGGAAATTTTTCCCCCCTCTTTTTTCCATTTTTTTTTAGAGCTTCTGGAAGAGCTCTTTGCAAATATCAAATCGGATGAAAATATTTTTCCGGTAATTGGGGGTTTGCGTAGATGCCCTCCAGTGTAATTTTCATCCGTTTGGGAAATAATTTTTGGAACCGCTGGGCAAAATTCGGAAAAAATACTATAGACGCCGATCGCCAGACCCCTACTCGACAACACAGATTTCGAGAACGACACTCGAACTATACAAAACCGTGCTTCTCATCCGTTTGGGAGTTGCAAGGCACTTTTGTCACCGCGGCCCTAACTATTGGTGTTTGTTTTGGATTATGGCGTGCGGATTTTCAACAGCCTAAAAATGTAAATTATGTGAGTTTATTATGCGATCTCTTGAAAAACCGGCTTCATCGGTAAACAAAATAGGGTTAGAAAAATTTAAATCCAGGTTATGTTGCTGTATAAACCAGTAGGAGTATTGAAGTCTTGCTGGATAATCATCTGGAGACAAAGCGTGTACTTTTTGAACGTGGTACGGGTGAAGTAACTGTTCTTTTAGAGTTTCGTGTACAACCCATTTTGTAATATTGTTTTGTGCCGCGATCTTTCTTATGCCATTTGAGGGGTTGTCAGAAATATCTTGCAAAATTCGTTCTTCTAAGTGAGGGTTTCGTGCTTCCAGGAGGTCCGTCACCGCCCCGTCGCGGCAAAAGTGACCCTGAATAAAAAATTATTTTAAAAACTACCTATCTAATCATCATTTTAATTACTTTGTAATCAACTTTTACCTGTTTACCTTGGGCTCCGATCAATCCTTTGGAAGGTTTTTGGACTTGGCAATGTTCGGGCTGGAAATCCTTCAGCATAAAGTCTTCTTGCTTTCGAAGAGTTGGACAACGCTTCACCGTAAATTAAATGCATATCAGCATATTCGATGTAGGAATATTCTTCCATTTTTATTTTTATTTTTATAATCTTTAGTTGGAGATGATTTTGACAAGTCGCATCAAAAGCAATTTCTTACGTAGGTATTAACAACAATGACATTTGATTTCATTTGTTTTTAGCATTAGTAACTTTTGAGTGTTTCACATAAAAACCGATGTATCTCGAAAACCGTCAGTTTTACCGAAATAAATTAAGGCAGCTTTCTTAAAGATGAAGTATTAGACTATTCAAAAAAATTATTTTTAGCTCTGTAAAGTGACACCATCAAAATTTTGACTCAACGAGTACGATGGTAAGTCCGTTCCTGACTTCCCTGACGATGTCAAACATCGACTTTAATATGGCCCGATGGCTCTCTGTGGCCTCTATAAAGTAGTGTTTAAATTCCATCCAATTATACAGGTCGGTTCAAAAGTTACCCAAGTCAAGTTAGCCACGCTTCGGCCGGCCACGCTTTCGGTCAGGGAGAGGGACTGAAATGGAAAGGGATGTCTTGGGAATAAATTCCGACAAAAATTTTTTTTGTTTTTTATGACTGAAATGGAAAGGAATGTCTTGTTTTGGTTTATGAAAGTTTTTGGAAGAACTGTAAAGTAATAAGAAATCATCGTCAATTGAAAAAAAATTATAATAATCCGAAAAAACAATAAAAAATAAAAAACAACAGTTATTTTTTTACAATGCAAAAGGTGTTATGTACACATATATTGAATAAACATAATATACTGTATATAAATATATATAATACTGAATAAGAAGATAATTTAAATATATTGAATTAATTAATGCATCTTTTTTTGTGCAAAAAGTACATTTCCATAGGTGGGTACTTTCGCAATTAATTCGTCGAAGGGAAGTGTTGATGTGTTTTTTTTTGTAACTACATATTGTCATACAATTTTTAGCTCAATATTTTAGTAGCTAAATAGCTTCTAATAATAATAATAATTATAGGTGGAGAGGATCAAACCCTAACACCAGACCAAGCCTTCCCAGACTGAACATAAGTAGTCACTCACAACAAATCATAAAGATAGTAAACGAAGACATCATTAAGAAATATATCAACGGAGATACAAATCTAGAAGAACTACACCTTCTCATATATGCCTGTGCCACCGCAATTCTAACTCTTAACAAACAGAAGATAATAAACAACCACAACAATAAACCGAAAACATTCAAAAAGCCAAACTGGAAAATCAAACTGGAGAAAAAATAGAATTCCTCAGAAAAGAAATCGGTAGAACGACACAATATCTTAATGGAAACAACAGCAAAAAACTAATAAAACATTTCAATCAGTCAAACTCCAACAAAGCAAATGTTACAATAGGAACACTAGAATCATTAAAACAGAAGCTCGCACTCTACGCAGCCAGACTAAAACGTTACACCCGATCAAATGACAGGAAAAATCAAAACAATATTTCTAAAAACAGAGAGAAAACATTTTATAATAATGTGTGCAACAAGGTAACAGACATCAATATAAAACCACCATCCAAAGAACAAATAACATAATTTTGGAGAAACATATGGTCAAACCCAACCCATCATAATGACAATGCAGAACGAATCAAACAGGAAATGCGCAAACAGCAGAACACACCTCAACAAACAGACTACGAAATCACTCAAGAAGAACTAAGCCACACAATCAGAAAAACACAAAACTGGAAGTGCCCAGGTCCAGACAAACTACACAACTACTGGTATAAACAGTTCACTTCAGTGCACACAAACCTTGCCAACCAAATAAACAACATAATCCAGAACCCACATCTCACACCACACTTCCTTACAGAGGGCACAACATACATAAAACCTTGTGACAGGCCGCCCTGGGGCTTGGGGAAAACTTACGTAAGTCGGCGGAAATTCTTCTCGGGCGCCAGATTTTTGTGAGGGTTTACTCCCTGGGGAAAGTTCTCGCAGCGTTTTCCCTGTGCCTGGTGCACAATGGTACTTTCTTAGTACCCTTGTCCCTAGGGTAGCTCGTGGAGAAAGGAAAATGCCAGGGGTCGGCTAAAGTTATCACCAGATTAAAAGAACTAGTCAGGACGATGTTCTTTACGCACCTACCTGGTAGACTGGCACGTTCACGGAGCTAAGCTGTCGGCGAGATAACGGGGAAATGACATAGGATACGACTCAAAATATGAACAAGTTTATTCTCAGTAATTACTAACAAAAATAAAATACAAAGCAGTTCCTGTATGGCGGTTAAACAACGTGATTAATTAAATGAATTAATTGAAAAATAATTAAATCGGATGTGATGATGATTAAACAACGTGATTAACTAAACAAATCAATTGAAAAATGATTAAATCGGAGGTTATGATAATTGAACAAACTATAAACTGGTAGGTACTTACGTGGACAGATCAATGCACATTTTATTCAAATTACAGAAATAATCACAATCATAGCTCAAAAAAATAAATCAAACTTAGATAGGTACTTACGTGATCAAGGGTAACCTTATGATATTATATAAATTACATACGGGTCATGGGGTTATAAATAAAACACAAGTCAGTCTTTATTAATGCCAGTAAAAATAATACGATCAAAATGAAATAACTCGATGAGCGAAATAAATGAAGTAGGTACCTACCAGGATAAAATCGGAACGAGCGACGGTAAACTCCCCGAGCGGCGGCGGTACGTCGAATTAAGAACGGGAAACGAGGCGGAAAAGCCGGTGGGCCGTGCGTGCGTGTATTGGCGTGTGTTCTATGTATGCCTGAATCCGCGGCCAGGTTCCTGGAACGCCGAACCACTTCCGTGTGCAACGGGCTAGGGTTAACTTCCCACCGAGCGTCCGGGGCCGGATAATCACCGCACCCAAGCAAAGAACGGTGGGTAGGAAACCACAACTCCCCCAGAAGGTCGTTGTACAAGAACCGGCCACCAGAGAGAGGACTTTCAAATTCAAGTGTCTCGTAGTAGGTGAATTTGGGGTGTAAGGCTCGGCTTTATTATAATTATGAACGTACCTTGTTTTGCGAAGCGGGTGGTGTCGGTGCGGAATCAACGGACTGGGAACTTCGCGGTCGGGGCACTCTGCAGGGCACTCGGCGAAGCACGGCGGACGGCGAAGTAAGAGTAGGTACACACGGTAAACGAACTGTTCGCGGGCTCTATCACAATCACTCCAGAATTCTACTACGAACTTCCTACCACTACGCTGACCACTATCACAGGATTCCAGACGGGCGCGAAGTAACGGGTAGCTTTCGGGGAAAACTCAAAGCACGGCTCGGCAGAGTCGAAAAACAATAAAATTCACTAAACTTCACGGAGAAGGAACGGTCCAGAAGACGGTCAGAAAACTATCTTAAACACGACGGGTTGAAAACAATCGAACAGGTCGGAAAGAATTGAGACCTCCGCTTGGGTTCCGCTACCTTTTATAATAAATGATGACGGCATCCGTCGCCAAATCGGTAATCGGCGTAATTTCATTGGTTGTTGCCGGCAGGGCACGCCGATCGCAAAAACGCATTTCGGAGAAAATGATTTCTAGAAATAATAATAAACATCGATACGAAGTCGGCTTTTTGTGGGGCGATAAGAATTGCAATCGCCGGATTTTTATTAAATTTACCTCTGGTTTGCATTTGTTTCTTGTATTTACAGACGCAAAAAATTGTTGGAGGAAAGTTCCCATCGCTCCTAAAGAATAAAACTGACGCTCGACTGAATTAAATAAAATCAGAAAACAGAAATGTTATTATTATGAATTTAATAAATCCGGCCGCGATTTCACGGCGTAGGTAGGTAGGTAGGTAGCCCGCTATCGCAAGCGACAAGTTCATGACACCCGGCCAGCGGGGTTCCTGGAAATGCAACGACCGGATGAAATCCTTCTTATTCGACGTCTATTTATTAAATAATCTATCGCCGGATTTTACTCAGGATAAAGTTTAGAAATAGTGACAAGGAATGACAATCATGCTGGACCTAAAATTATTCATCTCTTATTAATTTGAACAGGGGAAAATCATAATCGTGCCTATTAAAACGGGGCAATTTCCATTGCTTCGTTACACCCCCCTCACTTCGCAAAAACAAAAGACGCAGTCTTTTGTTTCAGACGGTTACCCCCCTTTTTTACGGAAATGACACTGTCGGCTCGTCTCCTTCTATCGGGGCGGACGGACCTACGAAAACGGCGGCGTCAGATTTATCAGCACATCACAGAATTCGGACGGATCGGGGAGAAGGTGTTCGGTATTAATTGGGTTGTGTGCACGGCTCGGCTGAATACGGCTTGAGGTCCTTTACGTGGATCCTGCGGATTCGGCGCCCAGATTCGTCCTTTAGGTCATAAACCACTGGGGAGAGGACTTTGGTGATGGTATAAGGTCCGGAATATTTCGGCGCCAGCTTGGCGGCGAAGTGTTTACCGCCGGACGACAGGTGGTGCTCGACCCTCATCACCTTATCGCCTACCTGACACCTCCAATCCCGACGGCGCAGGTCGTAGTAGTGCTTCTGGTTCTCCGTCGCGTGCCCCAGGTTCAAACGCACCAGCTGGTATAACTCTCGGAGGTCGGCGAGACGGCGGACTCGGGGTGCAAACTCGGTCGCGGACGGTTCCTCGTTGGCGTGACCCTCGGTCGGGAACGTGCGACTCGGCACGTGCAACTCTCGCCCCATGTTCAAATAGGCTGGGGTAAAACCGGTGGATTCGTGTCGGGAGGTATTGTAGGCCATTGCTAACTCCGGGAGGCGCAGGTCCCATTTACGGTGGTCGGAACCGCAAAACTGCGCGATCATTGTCTTGAGAGTGCGGTTCTGTCGCTCGACGGGGTTACATTGCGGAGCATAGACGGGTGTTAAGCGGTGTTGTATACCCCAGCTCTTGAGGAAGTCCGTGAAGCTGGACCCGATGAACTGCCGCCCGTTATCGGAAATCAGGGTCTTCGGGCACCCGAACTTGGTGATGACTGTCTCGAGGAGCATTCTAATGATCGGCGCAGCGGTCGCGGTTCGGATGGGGCGGCATTCCATCCACTTCGTGAATCGGTCTTGGACTACGACGGCGTAGGCGTTGCCCTTGGTTGATCTTGGCAGCGGGCCGATCAGGTCTACGGAGACGGTCTCCCAGGGATCCCGCACCACGGACGGTTGCATTAACCCCGGTGTCTTCTGCTGCGATGCTTTGTAGCTCTGGCAGTGGAGACACCCTCGAACGTATTTCGCCGCCTCCCGGAACATACCCGGCCAGTAATAGCGTTCGGCGAGTCGCGCGCATGTTTTCGCTACCCCCAGGTGACCCGCCGTCGCCGCGTCATGGTTCTCTGCCAGAATATCGCGTCGGAGTCCGGCCGGCACGCACACTTTCCACTGGTCCACGTCTGTCGACTCGTGTGCTCGGTTCACGTCCGCAATTCGCCGTTGCAACCGGCCATCTATGACTCTGAAGTCGGGGACAGATGTCGGGTCTCGCTCCACTGCCTGGATTTTTCTGCGGCACCAGGCGTCGAGTTCGGGGTGCTCCGCGGTATCGGTCGCACAAGTTTCTCCTTCTGGGGGCGCCGGTTCGATCGGACTGCGGGACAAAAAGTCTGCTACTTTATTGGCCGAACCCTTCCGGTAGACCACATCGAAGTCGAACGATTGCAGGCTCAGGGTCCATCGGGCGACTCGCCCGGCGGGTGATTTCATTGAGTGCAGGTAACGGAGGGCCTGATGGTCGGTTACTACGGTAAAACGGTATCCCTCCAGGTACGGTCGCATCTTCTGCACCCCCCAAACTATGGCTAAACATTCCCTCTCGGATACGGTGTAGTTTCTCTCGGCCTTGTTGAGCGTGCGGCTGGCATAGGCAATCACCCGTTCGTGGTCTTCGAACCTCTGGGTAAGGGCGGCGCCGATACCGGCGTCGGACGCGTCGGTCTGCAGCGTGAACGGCTGATTAAAGTCGGGACAGGTCAGCACCGGCGCCTCGGTCAAGCTCGTCTTCAAAGACGTAAAGGCGTCTTCCTGATCAGGCCCCCAATGCCAGCGTTGGGACTTCTTCAGGAGCTTCGTGAGCGGCGTCGTTATCCGCGCATAGTCGGGAATGAAACGGCGGTACCAGCCCGCCATGCCGAGAAACCTTCGAAGCTGTCTGATGGTTCGCGGGGGTGGGACCTCCCGGATGCAGGCTACCTTGTCCGGGTCGGTGGAGATGCCATCGGCGGTGACGACGTGCCCTAGGTATTTCAGAGTGCGCTGGCAGATGTTGCATTTCTCTGGGTTTAATTGGAGGTTTGCGTCCTTGAGTCGGCGGAACACCTCCCGGAGGTTGTCCAGGTGTTCCTCGAACGTCCTCCCCAGCACGATAATATCGTCCAGGTAGGCGAAAGCGAAGGGTTCGGTCTCGGGCCCTAAAACTCGGTCCAGGCATCGTTGAAAGGTGGCGCCGGCGGAATGCAGGCCGAACGCCATTACCCGGAATTGAAACAGGCCCCTCCCTGGCACGGTGAATGCGGTTATCGGTCGGCTCTCCGGTGTCAGGGGTATCTGCCAGTACCCTTGTCTGAGATCTAGGCTGGATATGAACCGTGCCTCCCTGAGTTTATCGAGGATAGCTGATATAAACGGCAGGGGATACGCGTCCTTTTCTGACACCTCATTCACCTTGCGAAAGTCGACGCAGAATCTCGGGGTGCCATCTTTCTTGCGCACAATGACAACCGGGGAGTTCCAGGGGCTACTGGACGGTTCAATCACCCCTTCTTCTAACATCCTGTCTACCTCGGCGTTGACTATTTCTAGCAGCTTCGGGTTCATCGGTCGGTGCCTCTGTTTAATTGGTTCTACCTCCTTCACCTTTATACGGTGCACGGCGACGTCGGTGGTGCCCTTCACACCTGCGAACGCTGCCATCTCCGTGCTCAGGAATGCATCGCGGCGGCGACGTTGCATCGGAGACAGGTGATCTTTCTCGGTGGGCGCGCTTGTGCCTTTATCTGCCGCGTCAGCTGGTGCCTCTCCCTCTGGTGCGGAACAACAGACGGACGGGCCTGCCCCCGGGGAAATCCCTGGCCCGCGGTATCGGCGGGTTTTCCTCTTGCGCGGGCGCACAGGCGGATGGCGCGGGGCGGTCACAGCCCCATCCTCGCTGGGCGGCCGCTGGAGCCGGTATCTTTTCCCTCGAATCCGCACCACTCCTGCACGGACATCGAGCAGGAAATCCTGGTCTCCTAGGATGTCCATCCCTAGCACCAGGTCGACGGGGAGAGACGGTATGGCCAACAAGGTCGCTTCCAATCGGTCGCGTTTTACTAGGAGGTCGACTAAATACGCTTCCTGAACCGGTATGGACGAACCATCGGCGACCCGCGCCGACGTGCCTTGGTAGCGGCGGATAGTCGCGCCTTGGCTACGGCAATGTTCGGCCGCCCTCTGGCCAACGAACGACCGCGTTGCACCAGTGTCGATGAGGGCGCTGAAGCTTTCTCCCTCGATCGTCACGCTCAGGAACGGCCTCGTATCTGGGTCTGGAGACGGTCGTGTAAGCGGCATACGGACGCTCGGGGCGAGTTCACGGTCGGTTGGCGTCGTTACTCGCCCCTGTGGGCGTTTCCCTGTTCTCCGCAGTCACAATCTCTTGAGAAGACGCCGGTTCGGTGGCAACGTGAGCAGAAAATTTTGGGCTGACCTCTGCACTGTCCACGGAAATGCCCCTCCTCCCCGCATCTCCAGCATATGGGAGGGGAACGTCGCTGTTCAGGGGTGGCGAACCTGACTGTCCTGCGGGTCGCGGAACCCGCGGCGGTGTCCCCGGGAGCCACAACGGGTCTGGGCGGCAACGGGCTGCGGCGAGACGGCGGAAACGGGCTACGGTATGACGGCGGGGACCGTGTCATGGCGGGAGGAGGAGTTGCAGCCGCGGGATTGTCGGCGTGCGGCGCGTAACCGGACTCTGTGCGATACCGGTCGGGCCTCGGTTCGGGCCGGGGCCTATTCCTGGCGGCTCGCAGTTCGGCGAGGACTCCTGGGCTGACTTGGCCGCCTCCATTAACGCACCTACATCCGGATGCTGGTGTTGCCAGAGCATTTGTTTCAGCTCCGGTCGCATATTCCGGTTCAGCCAGTCCATCTGCCGGTATCTCGGGACAGCCCCGTGTCGTCGGAATAACGTCTGCATGGCCGTGATATAATGCAGCACGTCTTCGGTGGGACCCTGTACTCGGCGGCTGATTTCGGCCTCCAGCTCGAAAAAGTAGTCATTCCGGAAATAAAACTTCCGAAACGCGGTTAAAAACTCCTCCCAAGTCGCTCGGGAGCCGGCGTTGTTCCGGTACCACGCCAGACAGTCGCCTTCGAGCACCAGCGGCATTGCACGCAGCATGCGCTCCTCGGACACGTCGTATATCTCGCGCATCTCCTCCAACCTCTCCAGGAACGCAACGGGGTCGGTGCTGCCGTCGTACCTCAGATTCCAGGCGGCGACGTTCGGCGGCGGCGGCGCGGGGGCCTGTTGGGCCGGCGGCTGACATGCCGTGAAAACGCGATGGGAGCTAGGTGGAGCGGACGTGACGTTGTACACGGGCGGCGCCGACGTTGTGCTCGTCGTCGTCGTCGTTCGGACGGCGGACGCGTTTGGCTCTGAGGTGGTGCCGCTTTTCGGGTCGGATCTGGGCATCGATCTGATCAGGTTTGACAGCACCCGGCGTTTTTCTTCCACCGTACCAGGACACGGGGCACCGATTTTCTCCAACTCCGCGTCTAACTCGTCCTTCTTCAGCCGGTAAATCCAGGACGTCTTCGTGTCTGGCGCCTCGGTCGGAGGTAGGCACTTCAAGAGGTCGTAGTTGCTAGTTTTCGGCGCCGAGGTGCCGCACGCTCCCAGCTGGTCGTCTTCTCCGGTCGGTGGCATTCTGAACCAGTCAGCAACGCTTCCCTGTAGCGGACGGTCTATTGTTGGGGCTTTTTATTTATGCGGCGGCGATTCGGCGACGCTGCGACGACGGTACGGCGACGAGACGGCGGCGAGACGGCGACGAAACGGCGACGAAACGACCTGCTTGTCGTTATCTCTTCCTATTGCTAACCTATACGGGAATCGGACAGAAATGCACCTAAGCTATACCTACGGTGAGTCGTAACCTATATCTCGGTATTCGGAGAATAAAAAAAAATAAAACGGAACGTAAACGATTTTACCACCAAGAATAAATGACAAACGGGAAAGTTCTAGAACCTGGAACTTAAAAAAAAGGTCCCTGCTCGGGCGCCAAATTTGTGACAGGCCGCCCTGGGGCTTGGGGAAAACTTACGTAAGTCGGCGGAAATTCTTCTCGGGCGCCAGATTTTTGTGAGGGTTTACTCCCTGGGGAAAGTTCTCGCAGCGTTTTCCCTGTGCCTGGTGCACAATGGTACTTTCTTAGTACCCTTGTCCCTAGGGTAGCTCGTGG
This sequence comes from Malachius bipustulatus, assembly GCA_910589415.1. Lineage (NCBI taxonomy): Eukaryota > Metazoa > Arthropoda > Insecta > Coleoptera > Melyridae > Malachius > Malachius bipustulatus. The sequence goes on from OU342634.1 coordinate 6,776,063, forward strand.
AGAAAGGAAAATGCCAGGGGTCGGCTAAAGTTATCACCAGATTAAAAGAACTAGTCAGGACGATGTTCTTTACGCACCTACCTGGTAGACTGGCACGTTCACGGAGCTAAGCTGTCGGCGAGATAACGGGGAAATGACATAGGATACGACTCAAAATATGAACAAGTTTATTCTCAGTAATTACTAACAAAAATAAAATACAAAGCAGTTCCTGTATGGCGGTTAAACAACGTGATTAATTAAATGAATTAATTGAAAAATAATTAAATCGGATGTGATGATGATTAAACAACGTGATTAACTAAACAAATCAATTGAAAAATGATTAAATCGGAGGTTATGATAATTGAACAAACTATAAACTGGTAGGTACTTACGTGGACAGATCAATGCACATTTTATTCAAATTACAGAAATAATCACAATCATAGCTCAAAAAAATAAATCAAACTTAGATAGGTACTTACGTGATCAAGGGTAACCTTATGATATTATATAAATTACATACGGGTCATGGGGTTATAAATAAAACACAAGTCAGTCTTTATTAATGCCAGTAAAAATAATACGATCAAAATGAAATAACTCGATGAGCGAAATAAATGAAGTAGGTACCTACCAGGATAAAATCGGAACGAGCGACGGTAAACTCCCCGAGCGGCGGCGGTACGTCGAATTAAGAACGGGAAACGAGGCGGAAAAGCCGGTGGGCCGTGCGTGCGTGTATTGGCGTGTGTTCTATGTATGCCTGAATCCGCGGCCAGGTTCCTGGAACGCCGAACCACTTCCGTGTGCAACGGGCTAGGGTTAACTTCCCACCGAGCGTCCGGGGCCGGATAATCACCGCACCCAAGCAAAGAACGGTGGGTAGGAAACCACAACTCCCCCAGAAGGTCGTTGTACAAGAACCGGCCACCAGAGAGAGGACTTTCAAATTCAAGTGTCTCGTAGTAGGTGAATTTGGGGTGTAAGGCTCGGCTTTATTATAATTATGAACGTACCTTGTTTTGCGAAGCGGGTGGTGTCGGTGCGGAATCAACGGACTGGGAACTTCGCGGTCGGGGCACTCTGCAGGGCACTCGGCGAAGCACGGCGGACGGCGAAGTAAGAGTAGGTACACACGGTAAACGAACTGTTCGCGGGCTCTATCACAATCACTCCAGAATTCTACTACGAACTTCCTACCACTACGCTGACCACTATCACAGGATTCCAGACGGGCGCGAAGTAACGGGTAGCTTTCGGGGAAAACTCAAAGCACGGCTCGGCAGAGTCGAAAAACAATAAAATTCACTAAACTTCACGGAGAAGGAACGGTCCAGAAGACGGTCAGAAAACTATCTTAAACACGACGGGTTGAAAACAATCGAACAGGTCGGAAAGAATTGAGACCTCCGCTTGGGTTCCGCTACCTTTTATAATAAATGATGACGGCATCCGTCGCCAAATCGGTAATCGGCGTAATTTCATTGGTTGTTGCCGGCAGGGCACGCCGATCGCAAAAACGCATTTCGGAGAAAATGATTTCTAGAAATAATAATAAACGTCGATACGAAGTCGGCTTTTTGTGGGGCGATAAGAATTGCAATCGCCGGATTTTTATTAAATTTACCTCTGGTTTGCATTTGTTTCTTGTATTTACAGACGCAAAAAATTGTTGGAGGAAAGTTCCCATCGCTCCTAAAGAATAAAACTGACGCTCGACTGAATTAAATAAAATCAGAAAACAGAAATGTTATTATTATGAATTTAATAAATCCGGCCGCGATTTCACGGCGTAGGTAGGTAGGTAGGTAGCCCGCTATCGCAAGCGACAAGTTCATGACACCCGGCCAGCGGGGTTCCTGGAAATGCAACGACCGGATGAAATCCTTCTTATTCGACGTCTATTTATTAAATAATCTATCGCCGGATTTTACTCAGGATAAAGTTTAGAAATAGTGACAAGGAATGACAATCATGCTGGACCTAAAATTATTCATCTCTTATTAATTTGAACAGGGGAAAATCATAATCGTGCCTATTAAAACGGGGCAATTTCCATTGCTTCGTTACAACCTAAAAACCAACAGAAAACCCAGTAAACTACAGACCCATCACGTGTCTATCCACCTTATACAAAATAATTACAGCCATCGTATGTGATAAAATAGATAATCACCATACTACAAACAACATTCTCACCGAAGAACAGAAGGGATGCCGAAGGGGCAGCAAAGGATGTAAGGAACAACTAATAATAGACACCGACCATAATGAAACAAGCAGAAATAGATAAGAGAAATATGCACATATGTATAGACGACATTAAAATATACACATCAACGCGAACACAATTACAACAGTTACTCGGAACAATAGAAACAATATCAACAGACATAAAAATGGAGTTCGGAGTGGACAAAAAAACACTTCACCTGGAAAGGGGGAAACTAACTCAGGAACCAAAGCATCAAGTACTGAATAATCAAACATTGCAACAACTACACCCTAATGACCTGTATAAATACCTGGGATTTCAACAAAGCTTCAAACTTAATCACACCGAAATAAAATCACAGCTTCAAGCAATATATGAAAAAAGACTAAATCAACTTCTTAAAACACACTTGAACTCGGGAAATCTATTTAAAGCCATTAACACTTACGCGATCCCCATTCTCACCTACTCCTTCGGAATCATCAAAAAGGCGACCACAGACCTGGAAAACATAAACATACGAACAAGAACTGCCCTAACGAAAAATAAAATACTGCACCCCAACTCATGTAAGGAAGATTCAACATAAGCAGAAAAGAAGGAGGGAGAGGAATAATAGACCTACATTCACTACATGCCAAACAATTTAATTCACTCCAGACATACTTCCGTTCAAAAGAACACAAACTACACAAAACAATAGTGCATACAGACAAGAACTACACACCGCTGAATCTTCATTCACAAACACCAACTGATCAACATCCAAGAACAGTCGAACAAAAAAAAGAGATATGGTCCTCTAAGGCTCTTCATGGCAGACACTACAATCAAGTCAATAACTCCAACATTAACAAAAAGCTGTCGTATAGATTTTTGGAAAACGGCCTTCTCTTTCCTGAAACCGAAGGCTTTCTTCTTGCCATCCAGGACCAAGTAATTGCCACCAATAACTACAGAAAGCACATATTAAAAGATGCAACAATAGTCAATGAAGCATGTAGAAAATGCCAACAATTTCCAGAGACAATAGATCACATCACCTCTGGTTGCAAGCTCCTTGCAGGAACTGCATATACTGATAGACATAACACAGTAGCAAAAATAATACACCAAGCCATTGGACTCCACTACAATCTTCATGCAGACTCTCAACCCTACTACAAATGCACACCGCAAACAATACTGGAAAATCAGGATCACAAATTATATTGGGACCTCACCATCCAAACTGATAAAACAATCATGCACAATAGGCCAGATATCACGCTTGTAAATAAAAAAGAACACGTAACATTAATCATTGACATCGCAGTTCCATCAGACACCAACATAACAAATAAATACGCAGAAAACAAAACTAAATATCAACCATTAGCCATAGAAGTTGAAAGGATACGGAAACAGAAGTCGATTTACATCTTACCCTTGTACTGAATCGAGCTGTTGCTTCTAAATAAATGATTTTCAACTCATTCAGCCTAGATTGGGTCGTGATTCCTTAAGATTTGAATTAATGTACTTTAGTAATTAATTCCCTATATGATGAAGTTTTCCAAGATATTAATCAAATTATGTTTTGATTAATTGGAGAATAATAAATATTTACCCTTAAACCTGAAAATAGGTGCTGTTTGGGGGTAGAATGAACAATAATTATAATTAAACAATGTAATGAAATCAGTCAATTACAGCATCAAAGCTGATAGGCTGGCCAACACTACCTCCCTGTAATAGAACATGAATCCTTAAAATTAAACATAAATAAACGACCGATACAATAATTATTATTATTATTATGCTTCGTTGACGGCTGCCACTGCTCACAAATGGTTTGGTAATTGCTCGGGTAATCGGCTCTAGAGGTAATTAGAGAGATCTAACCTGTACTAAAGGTAGTTGTTGTTCCTTGATGAGGTTGAAAATACTAGAATATCGATAGCGGAAAGGCGCTTCTTATCTTGTTGACGACGCCGGCGGGTAACTTCAATAGCCAAAGGAAAAACTGCAAGGTGGTAGGTGTCGAAGTAACTTTACGTCACTATCACCGACGTGTAGATCACGCACAGGCACAACACAGATACGCGGGTACACAAAATTACACAATAACAGTACCTACTTTAAAATTAAAGATAGGTAGGTGTTCTACACCCCACAACAACTATTAAAAGGAATACGGGTGTGAGTCTCGTATTACAAGATCTCGACGGTAATTAGTAATTATTAATTTTAAAAGGTGGAATATAACACCTGTTAAAAGCGGCGTGCTTATTCAATTTAGAAAAAGGAAATAGGTATTTAATTTACCTACAATTTACGTTTTACGTATTACTCGATTATATTCAATTTCCGGAACGGACCAGGTCTAGCCTGAATTGTGTCTCGAGCCGTACTGCCCATTTTCCAACCTTTCTTGGGTGGTCTCACCACTGGCGAGTTCCCTGCTACCCTCTCTTATCCATCGTTTCCCAAGACACCCTGACAACGTTGCCGTGTCCGGTCAACGGGGTCGATTATTTGGCGAAAATAACATAGTGTGAATTCTGAAATACTACATTACCCCCCTTTAATGGCAACACGTCTCGCGTGGATAAGAAAACAGCCGAGAGGCGTTGGCATTCACTAAACTTTTAACTCTTCTTCACAGAGAAAAAATAAAACAGTTGATTATTACTTGATAAATAAATAAACATACATTTTCCAAGTATTATTAATAGATATAAATTATTTACAGGGCGCATCCCCTTTTTCACGAGACGGCACTGGCTTTGGCGCTTCAAGAGAAATTAATATCATTAGTACCGATAGGCCTACGGTATTTCTTCAAGGCATTGACATTGAAAGAGCTAGTTAATAACTCCCCCTGAACGGTTGTGAGTAGGTACGAATTTCCATTGTCGAAGCCTGTTTTGACTATAAACGCCCCTTCATAAATTGGGAATAATTTCCTTATTGTGTGGTCTTCAGCGCTCGACTGGTAGTGCGTCCTAGCTAACACCTGGTCGCATTCCTTAAAAACGGTAATTCGTGACCTTGAATTTCGTTGCTCACGAAGCTGTGCAGATTTACGGAAATTCAACGTCGCTTGTTGAATTTTGTCCGAGTAACTTTGCTGTCTATCACCACCTGGGAAATCGATATGACCGGCAAGGTAATTCTCTCTAGGTCGGTCGGTGAAGATTTCATTGGGAGTAAATCCGGTGGTTTTATGTATTGTTGATGTGTTCCTCAACAATAGCTAAGTATTTGGCCCATTTAGTATGTTGCTCGTGGCAATAAATACGTAACAGGATTCCGATTTGGTTTAGAAAGATAATATGCGACTTCTTCGTTAAATTTAAATCATTTTCATCCGAAAATGCCAGAGCCGAATAATATTCGTCTGACTGTTGCGATTTTTTAATTTCGGACAGTTGATGTCTTAAACGCTGGCTTCGGGAGTCTATTTTACTCTGCCGGCACACGGCGCTAATAACTAAATTTTTATGTACGCCCGGTTCTTCCCTTGACGAATTGTTAACAGCCTCTAGATCCTCATGGATACAATACAGGGGCAATCGTTTGGGTTCAAACCTTTTCTCCACCTTATCACGGTCTGGAGGAAATATCAAGATGTCATCCACGTATGGGACGGTAAAGGTCTCGACTTCATTGCCTAAAACTTTTTGTAAGCCCCAAATAAAACTGAACAAGGCTGTAGTAAGCCCGAAGGGTAGTACTTTATATACGTACGAATTACCTTCGAACAGAAAACCTGTATATTTCTGATCTTCCTCGCGCAATGGAACCTGATGGTAGCTCTGCGTGAGGTCTACACAGCTGAGAAAATAATCCGGCTTGAAATCAAATAAAATTTCATTGGAAGTTTTATTTGGTGCTCATGCACTAGCATAAGACCGGGTTTGTTCGAAAAGACTGCGGAGTATTTTTCCAAAAGTTCCCTTAACTGGACCCGCTCGCTCTCGCTCAAAGCGTTGGCTTGGTGAACTGCGTTTGCCAGTGGCAACGTTGCTCCTTCTGCTGAGTTCACCGTGGGATAAGATTTTACGACGCTGCTGGATTCGTTTCCAGACAACTCTTTTTCCTCGAAAATTCCGATTTCAGATTGCATTTCTACGTTTAAAATACTACTGGTTCTGGAAATATTGACTGTTAAAACGGTAGAATTCGGGTTCCTATAAATTCGAACTTCGTCTCGTATTGAATCTATGACGACTTGGTTCTCTACTATCCAGTCATATCCTAAAATAATGTCGCGTGCCAAGTTTTCAATAACAAGGAAACACGACTCGAATTTTTCATTGCCAATAAAATATTCAAGGAATTGTTACCAAACAACCGGCAGCACCGTGGCAATCCGTACCGAAGGCGCATGTAAACGGCGCCACTAGTCTCTTCTGCCAGGCGCGGTGGAGTCAGGCAGAAGGGGACTCTAATCTGATGACAGGAGTGGTGACGTGTGTCCTGTCCCCTGTCAGATGTCAGGTGGGAGCGAGCAGACCGAACATCAGCTGGGGAGATGGACCATTCGGAACAGAACGGCGGTTAAGGGTAGTCGACAGGGTTACTGAATTATTTTCTTTTGGGTTCTTTGTGAAATTTGGGGGGTTAATAAAAAACGTGGTGGAGTTTATTTTTGATTGATTGAATCCGGTAATATTTCAGAAGTGAGATACCCATCTGCGTAAAATTGCAATAGGTGTTTATGCAAATTACGCAGTGCGATCTGACGAAGGTGATATTTGGCGGATTTAATTAATTTCTTTGTTATTTTTTGGTGATAGAAAATAACCAGGTATGGAAGGTGTCGGTGACGAGGTGTTGCTATTGAGTGAGGCGGAGGGTCTGGCTGAGGATATCAGCGAGCTTGAGATTCGCGAGATCTTGGCGGACAAGGCCGGAGCGATCGAGGTTGGCGAGGAGGGGCCCCAGGACGAGGAAGCTCCCATCCCCCTTCAACTCGCAAATTTCGCGGTGAAGCGGTTGATGGGAAGGATCTCGGCCCTGGAGAAGAGGCTGGAGAACCAGGAGAAGGGCGGCATCTCGTCCTCAACCCCATTGGTAAGTGTGGTGGGTGATCAGTTGCCTGGTGATGATCAACTGGTCACTAATAAGGAGAATGTTCCGGCGTGTTCTCCTTTGTTGCAGGTGCAGCGCAAATCCTGTGTGGATTGTCGCTGCGGCAGCAGTGGTGCGAGCCCCAACTCTGCCCCGGTGTCTGTGGTGGAGGCCAGGACCACTGGTGTTGGAGTGGCGAGCGGGGGAAGCTTTTCCAGGGCTAGCCTCGAGCTGATCTCCCTGTTTGATCCTGATGACAAGGATCACAACGTCGACAGGTGGTTGGCCAGGATAGATCAGCTCGGCGCTATCCATCGGTGGACAGAGCAGGAGCGTAGCCTCTGCATGCAGGTCAGGTTGTCTGGGGCAGCCAAGGCGTGGTTCAACCGCCTTGAGAACTACAATCTGACCTGGGTGCAGTGGAAGTCTGCTCTTCGGAAGGCTTTCCCCAGGAAGCACGATTTCTATGCCATGCTGCAGGAGTTGGCGTGGAGAAAAAAAAAGGAGACTGAGACGATGACCAGCTACTACCATAGCATGGTGATGCTATGTGAGCGGCTGGGCATCAGAGGAGAGTCGGCTGTGTCCTGCATCCTCGGCGGCCTGCCCCAGGACGTCAGAGCCAGTGCCCGTGCGTTCCCGTGCAGGGATCCGGAGACCCTGTATGCTGGTTTCCTGTCGGCGTTGGACAACCACTCAGCACTGAAGTCGCAGCAGGGGACGGTGACCCCAGGGCGAGTTAGTCGCCATGAAGTGCTGAGGCGTCCTGCCCAGGATCGACGGCTCGACAGGAGGAGGTGCTACAACTGCCAGGCAGTGGGAGACCACATTGCTTCCGACTGCCCACATCCGAAGGTGACGCGGTGCATGATATGTGGGAAGTCGGGACACAGGCGTTTCCTCTGCCCTGAGCGGGGCAATTGAGCCGAGGTGAATGCGGTGAGTAATCTGAATGCTCTATACAAGGTGATTCAGTAATGAGTACCATAAATGATACGGGGTGTACCTACTGTCAAAATAATACGAAAACCAAGAATAACTTTTTTTCCAAAAGTGCTTTCCTAACAAGATACAGGGTGTGAAAGGGTCGATTTGGAAAACACTTATTTGATCGTATCTTCTAACTGGGTTGAACTATTTAATTCATTTTTGGTAGACATCTACTACATAATAAGGACCGTAAACGGACAAAATTTTGTCGCATTTGAACAATCCAGTGGCGTAGAATTGGGGGTCATGTGACACTTTTCCCCCCAAAAAAAAAGTTGCTGTTGGGTTTTTTCCCATTTTTATTTGGTTTTTAGTATTATTGGTTCAAATACCACAAAAAAGGTACACTTGTTTCATTTGCCCAGAAGCGTCCGTTTCCGAGATATTCTGACTTGCGTGTAACTATGTGAAATACCAAGTTGCAAAATTATCACAGAAAAAGTTTTATTAACAACCAAATAAAATACTTAAAGTCGAATACATCTACCTACGTAAGTTTATAATTAACTGAAAAATAATAAAAATAAAATTAAAGTAAGTTTTCAAAGTGTCCTCCATTGGCACGAATGCATTGATGTAAACGATTTTCCAAATTAAAAATTATTCTACCAATACTTGGATTGTTTGTTAACTCTGCAAAGGCATTCACAACTCTGAGCCTGAGATCCTCTAAAGAATTTACCGGTGTTGCGTAGACTTTGGTTTTTAATTGCCCCCACACACTAAAATCCAACGGGTTCAAGTCCGGTGATCGAGCAGGCCAGTGAATGGGAGCATCAACTCCACGACCAATCCATCTATTTGGGAAGTTTTCATTAAGCCATTGCCTTGGCTGCCTGCCATAATGAGGCGGAGCACCATCGTGCATAAACCAGAGACTGCGCCTGGTTAACAGAGGAATGTCATCAAAAAAAGTAAAAAAAACTTCTTCCAAAAATTCCTGGTAATTGTTCGCGTTTAAATTTCCGGGGAAAAAATGAAATCCAATAATTGTATTTCCACGTGTAGCAGCCCAAACATTTAATTTAAATGTGTGTTGGTAATGGGTAACTTTGGTGGCTCTTGGGTTTTCTTCTGCCCAAACATGTGAATTTCTCATATTAAAAATGCCATTTCTTGTGAAAGTGGATTCATCCGTAAAAATTATGTTGGAAATAAAATTGCGGTCTTGGTTATGCATATTCAATAACCATCCACAAAACTCCACACGTGCAGCATAATCTTCAGGCAAAAGGTCTTGAACTTGCCTCAGATGGTAGGGATATAACTGGTGTTCCCTTGCAATGCGCCAGGCACTGGCTTGCGAAATGTTTGTTTGGAGTGCCAAACGTCTTGTACTTACTGTTGGATCGTTTTCTAACAATTCCAAAACTTGTTCCTCGTTTCCAGCTGTGCGTGTGGTTCGTTGCTTACCGTTGTTTAAAAGTTTTGGTTTTACATTACCAGTTTCGCGACAACGCCGTTACACTGACAAAAAAGTCCGCCGATTTGGCACTATTCTGTTGGGATACTTTTCGGAATATCGTCTAACTGCCGCATTCGAATTTCCAAAACATTCTCCTAATGTTAAGAGCATATCTGTGTACTCGCCATTAGAAAACCTTTCCATGTCTTTAGCTTTTTTGATAATTTACTTTTTGACAAGTTAGTTTTTTCATTGTGAATTATTGATAAATAAGGCGCCTTGATAATTTTATTTGCAGTTTAATATTTCACATAGTTACACGCAAGTCAGAATATCTCGGAAACGGACGCTTCTGGGCAAATGAAACAAGTGTACCTTTTTTGTGGTATTTGAACCAATAATACTAAAAACCAAATAAAAATGGGAAAAAACCCAACAACAACTTTTTTTTTTGGGGGAAAAAGTGTCACATGACCCCCAATTCTACGCCACTGGATTGTTCAAATGCGACAAAATTTTGTCCGTTTACGGTCCTTATTATGTAGTAGATGTCTACCAAAAATGAATTAAATAGTTCAACCCAGTTAGAAGATACGATCAAATAAGTGTTTTCCAAATCGACCCTTTCACACCCTGTATCTTGTTAGGGAAGCACTTTTGGAAAAAAAAGTTATTCTTGGTTTTCGTATTATTTTGACAGTAGGTACACCCCGTATCATTTATGGTACTCATTACTGAATCACCTTGTATAAGAAACATGCATTAGTAGAAAGTGGAGAATTGATTGTATTGTATTTAGATACTGGTAGTCAGTTCAATGTGATGACAAAGGAGTGTATGTCTAGGTTGAGATTGGCTATGCAGCATGACGATACAGTATTGAGGGGGTTCGGAGGGAGTGCGTGTGTGGTGCTTGGGCGTGTGACAATAAAAGTCTTTCTTAGACGAGACCTAGAACTGAACGTAACGGCGGTAGTTTCGGAGGCTGGCCTACCAGGGATCGATTTGATTTTAGGACAACCCGCATTGAATGAGGAAGGGTTAGAGTTTATTGTAACAGGAGACAAGGTAGAGTTACGGCGCACCTCTGGTTTTGGCGAACTCCTCCAGGCGATTCAGTGTGTTAATCTCAATGAAAGACGACAGGTGCTGGTAGTTGAGGCTGTTCAACTAGAGCCAAATACTGCTGAATTAGTTTCATTGCAGGTTGCAGATAGTGAAGCTGGCGAATTTTATTATTTCAAGCCTCGATTTTGGGAGCAAGATGGGAGAGTTATTGCTATTTCAGGTGGAATCTTGCAAGGAGACCAGGCGAATCAACTGGAAGTGACGAATTTTGGTGGTGGTATGGTGAAGTGGCTGGAGGGTCAGGTTGTAGGGCGTGTAGAGATTTTACCTTCCGGTGATAAGTCAATCAATCCGGTAGAAGTGTCGAAGGGAGGAGCGAACATTGCAGGCATAACTGAGATTAGTTTGCATGATATAAATATAGGAGAACTATCACGGGAGCAGGAGAGCGCTCTACGTAGGTTGTTGTTGGCAAATTCGCACTGTTTTTCGACAAGCGATACGGACCTCGGGTTGACTAATTTAGGTTGTATGGAGATCCAACTAACGACCAACAAACCCGTATTTCATCGGCCCTACAGGCTTGCGGAGACTGAGAAGGTTATGGTGAGGGAAAAGGTGAATAGCTTATTGCAAGGTGGTGTAATAAGAGAAAGTCATTCTGAGTATGCCAGTCCGATTATTCTCGTTCCGAAGAAGGCCAATGAGGTTAGGTTGTGTGTTGATTTTAGGGCGCTAAACGCTATCACGGTGAAAGATAGGTACCCATTGCCGTTGATCGAAGATCAGTTGGACAAATTGGCGGGCAAGTGTTTTTATACGACCTTGGATTTGGCCCAAGGCTATCATCAGGTTCCGGTGCACCCTAATTCACAAGACTTCGTTTGTTACTCCCGATAGCCAGTATGAGTATCTCAGGGTACCTTTCGGTTTAGCGAATGCTCCTGCGGTTTTTCAGAGGGTCATAAACAAGATGTTGGGCAGTCTGCGTGGTGATGTGGTGTTGGCATACTTAGATGACTTACTGATACCCTCAGCGACTGTAGAAAGTGGTCTACATTTGTTAGCGCAGGTCTTAGAGCTCATCTCGAAGGCTAATCTTAAACTTAACCTAGCCAATTGTTCCTTCTTACAGAAACAGATTGATTATCTCGGGCACACTATCACAGGTGAAGGGGTACAGCCAGGGAAAAGGAAAATCAAGGCGGTGATAGATTTCCCTACTCCTATGAGTGTGCACAATGTTAGGCAGTTTCTTGGCTTGGCTAGTTATTTTAGGAAATTCATTAGAGATTTTGCAACCAAAGCCAAACCTTTGTCGAATCTTACTAAAAAGGACGTCCCTTGGTGTTGGGGCGAGGAGCAGGAGGCGGCTTTCAGTGACTTGCGGTCAGCTTTGGCAGAGAGGCCAGATTTAGCACTGTATGACGTCAACGCAGTGACGGAGTTACACACAGACGCCAGTAAGCTCGGCATCGGTGGGATTTTGTTGCAGCAACAAGGTGATGGTGCTTGGAAACCGGTGAGCTACTATAGTAGAGCGACTTCTAAGTTAGAGCAGGTGTATCACAGCTATGAGTTGGAAACGTTAGCTGTCGTAGAATCAATCAAGCGTTTCAGGGTGTATTTGACAGGTAAACATTTCAAGGTGGTGACTGATTGTGCTTCTGTCAGGGCGACGATGTTGAAAAGAGATCTGGTTCCTCGGATTGCGAGGTGGTGGTTAGCTCTCCAAGATTTTGACTTGGAAATGGAGTATAGGCCAGGTACTAAGATGTTGCATGTCGATGCACTTAGCAGAAATCCGGTGGTGTCTGAGACGAACGTCTTGCAGTTAGCAGGTGATGATTGGTTTTTAACGGTGCAGCTGCAGGACGAGAAGGCACAGCATATTGTGGCGGCTTTGGAGAATGGGCTGGCGGATACCCAATTGAAAGCTGAGTCCAAGGTGAAACAGGGGCGCTTATATAGACGCACTCTTTAAGGTGATCGATTGGATGTACCAGCTATGGCTACTTTCAGTCTTATGCGGAGGTGTCATGATGACATAGGACATCCTGGTTACGAAAGGTGTTTGGAGTTGGTTAAGCGAGACTTTGGTTATTGGTTTCCTAGGATGGGCAGGTTCGTTAAAAAGTATGTGGCGGCTTGTTTACCATGTGCGTTCAGTAAAGGAAACTACGGTCGTGGAGAAGGGAAATTGCATCCCATCGAGAAGGCAAAGGTGCCCTATGACACCATTCATATAGATCACCTTGGTCCTTTCACAAGGAGCATGAGAGGCCATAGTTATCTCTTGGTGATAATAGATGCTTTCACTAAATTCGTAGTGGTGAAACCGACTCGAACTTTGACGTCTCGTGAGGTGATTGAACACCTGCGGGATGTATTTAGTATGTTTGGATGTCCCAGGCGAGTCATCAGTGACCAAGGAAAAGCTTTTATGAGTGGAGCATTTAAGGCGTTTTTAGGGGGCCAAGGTGTGAAGCATGTAACTAATGCTATTGCAACCCCGCGGGCGAATGGACAAGTCGAGAGGACAAACCGAACGTTGATCGAGGCCTTAGGAGCGAGCTTAGAGACGGAAACTAGCTGGGATGATAAGATACCTGAGGTGGTTTGGGGTATCAATAATACCATCAATGCTAGTACTCGACATGTCCCAGCGGACCTCATGTTTGCATTTCCAGGAGGTACGGTGTTTGGTGATTTGGCTAGTAAGGACCCAAGGAGAGGCCAGCAGACTGAGTTAGAGGCACGGAGAAGCCACGCCCATGCAAATCTAAATGAAGTAGCAAGGAGAATGAAAGCCCGCTATGACCGGCGTCGAAAGGTTGCAACCGCATATAATAAAGGTGATTTGGTACTTTGGAGGAGGGCAGCTACTAGCATGGCGGAGAAAGGAGTAAATAGTAAGCTTACGAGGAGATTTGATGGTCCTTACAAGGTGATGAAGGTGCTTGATGGCGATAGGTACATAATTACTGCAGTAAAAGGTGTTAGGGGGTACAAAAATAATCGGTTCGTAGTAGCGGTGGATGCTCTACGACGGTACAAGAGTTTTGCATCGGGACTCGAAGAGGATAAGAGTCGAATGGCGATAGATGATTCTGAAGGTGAAATACATGATCGACAAGATCTGGTCGATCTACTAGAGGGATAGAGATATCAAGGTGAAATAGTAACGGTGTGATGACTATGTGTGGTGTGATATCTTGACTCCCTCAACATAATTTCTACTCATAATTAATGTGGACATTAATTTGTTTCAGGATGGCCGAGTGTTACCAAACAACCGGCAGCACCGTGGCAATCCGTACCGAAGGCGCATGTAAGCGGCGCCACTAGTCTCTTCTGCCAGGCGCGGTGGAGTCAGGCAGAAGGGGACTCTAATCTGATGACAGGAGTGGTGACGTGTGTCCTGTCCCCTGTCAGATGTCAGGTAGGAGCGAGCAGACCGAACATCAGCTGGGGAGATGGACCATTCAGAACAGAACGGCGGTTAAGGGTAGTCGACAGGGTTACTGAATTATTTTCTTTTGGGTTCTTTGTGAAATTTTGGGGGTTAATAAAAAACGTGGTGGAGTTTATTTTTGATTGATTGAATCCGGTAATATTATATTTGTTGCTTAACTACTTGTTTTTGTGCAGGCCCTTTTATCGCGGCCTCCACAGTAACGCCATTCACTGGAAAGACGGGGATTGATTTCCCAAACGTTTGAAGTTTATTAAAAAAATTCAGACTGACACAAGTTGAGTGACAGCCAGTGTCTACCAGGGCGGATTTATTAATATCAAAAATTGAAACGGTGACCATCGGACACTCTTTCATTCGCGTTTTCTCATTAGTCACTTCGTTTAACAAATCCTCAGTCGTGTCTAATGAGTTTAACTTTCTGATTCTCGAATCTTCGCAATCGACGGAATTATTCTCGTCTAACGCTAGAGCTAAATCGGTACTTTGGTTACCGTCGCTACCCCTTTCTATAAAATTGTTCCTGTAATTATTATTACCATTAAGGTAATTTGATTGAGCCTCGGAGCTTCATGCCGGTACTTATACTCGTTCGGCGCGGATGAACTGCTGGGTCGCCGATCTGATACCTATTTTGTCCGACTGGAACGCCATGGTTAGAAATATCCATTTCCACCCCCCTTGACCTGTCATTGTCATAACCAAATTTTCCGGAGTTATTTCGGTCAGGAATTCTCCAATTTGATTGATTTTTCTCTGTCGTGTGCTAAGGAGTGGCGTTAATTTTCCTAACAGTCGTTCGGTCTAGTTTCTCTAACTCCCTTCGAAAAATTTCGGGTTCTCGTGCTTGATACAGGTAAAACCTTTCAATGTCTGGAAAATGATTGCATAATTCCATCAAAACTTCCTCGTTCGACATCTCGTGGTCAATTAATGACAGTTCCTGTATTATATTTTCGAAATGATTAACGCGGGTTCCCTTTTTCGGGTCATAATCATCGTTCTTGAGCCTTGACATTATGGCCCTCCGTTTTTCCGGAGTCCAATATTGTTTTAAAAACGCGTTCTCGAAATCGTCGAAATCACGAATCCGATTTTCTAAAATGAGGGACAGTACCCATTGTGCGCTATCACCTTCCAAGCAAGTGCGTGCGATAACGAATAGTTTAGAAGTCGGGACTCCGGCTTCTTCCAAAATCCATTTTAATTGTTTTAAAAATTTAATTGGGTTGTTCATTTTCGGTCTTGCGGGGTCGAATTTTAGCTCTTTCCCCCCAAGATTTAGAAACAGTTGTAGTCCGTAATCCCCATGGACTGGTTGATTGAGATATTCGTGCGGGTGCTGATTTATCTCCGCTCCCCTACTAATCTCTGCTTCCCTACTCGCGGTGTTTTTTCTCACTTCTATCTTCTCTACCTTACTATTTATACCGCGGTTTTTTCGTCTGCAACTAACTCCTTAATTTCTCCTGAGAAATTGGTCATTTGATTACCTATTGTTTTTGTCACAACCGATGCGAAATTCTCAAAGGAATTTTCCCACGCGACCTGTCCCTCTTGATTTTTTTGATCCAGAAAATTGACCAAGGTTACTAAGAAATTCTGATCTTTCTCGCGTTCCTCTCGGTTCTTCCGATCCATTTCCCCCAAAAAGAACAAAATTTATCATCTAGACCGGTCCCTACTCTTGTCGACTGGTCTGGGTTGCTCGCCGTTCCGGCGTTGTCGCTCCCAGTTGACCGATTAATCGGAGGTTCGGAAGGTTCGAGGGCGTGGTCGCCATCTCCCGTTTGTCCTTGTTCAGACTCGCCATTAGCATCTGTACCTGACTGTAGCAGACTGCTATTTCGCAAAGTCATGCTGTGATTTTTTCCCGGAGGATTAGGCATTTTTAATTATGCATTAATTAACAATCTCGCTCGTTAATATTATTTTTTTTTTGTTTACGTTTGCTTAAAAACGCGAACTCTTGAATTTAAAAATAGAACATGTATGTTTATTCAATTCCTATGATTGTATCTTTTCTGTGAGTAAATTTGAAAAAAACATCATGCCTACGGGTTGGGCGTTTTCAAACAAAATGATTTTCAACTCATTCAGCCTAGATTGGGTCGTGAGTCCTTAAGATTTGAATTAATGTACTTTAGTAATTAATTCGCTATATGATGAAGTTTTCCAAGATATTAATCAAATTATGTTTTGATTAATAATTGGAGAATAATAAATATTTACCCTTAAACCTGAAAATAGGTGCTGTTTGGGGGTAGAATGAACAATAATTATAATTAAACAATGTAATGAAATCAGTCAATTACAGCATCAGAGCTGATAGGCTGGCCAACACTACCTCCCTGTAATAGAACATGAATCCTTGAAATTAAACATAAATAAACGACCGATACAATAATAATTATTATTATGCTTCGTTGACGGCTGCGACTGCTCACAAATGGTTTGGTAATTGCTCGGGTAATCGGCTCTAGAGGTAATTAGAGAGATCTAACCTGTACTAAAGGTAGTTGTTGTTCCTTGATGAGGTTGAAAATACTAGAATATCGATAGCGGAAAGGCGCTTCTTGTCTTGTTGACGACGCCGGCGGGTAACTTCAACAGCCAAAGGAAAAACTGCAAAGTGGTAGGTGTCGAAGTAACTTTACGTCACTATCACCGACGTGTAGATCACGCACAGGCACAACACAGATACGCGGGTACACAAAATTACACAATAACAGTACCTACTTTAAAATTAAAGATAGGTAAGGTGTTCTACACCCCACAACAACTATTAAAAGGAATACGGGTGTGAGTCTCGTATTACAAGATCTCGACGGTAATTAATAATTGTTAATTTTAAAAGGTGGAATATAACACCTGTTAAAAGCGGCGTGCTTATTCAATTTAGAAAAAGGAAATAGGTATTTAATTTACCTACAAGTTACGTTTTACGTATTCGATTATATTCAATTTCCGGGACGGACCAGGTCCAGCCTGAATTGTGTCTCGAGCCGTACTGCCCATTTTCCAACCTTTCTTGGGTGGTCTCACCACTGGCGAGTTCCCTGCTACCCTCTCTTACCCATCGTTTCCCAAGACACCCTGACAACGTTGCCGTGTCCGGTCAACGGGGTCGATTATTTGGCGAAAATAGCATAGTGTGAATTCTGAAATACTACACCCTTTATAATACCAGTAACTGGAATCACGCCGCACACATTCACACAACATCTCACACAACTCCAGCTGCCACATTACATACATACTCATGCGCAAAAAGCAACGATACTTCAAACATGTGTAACGGGATTTTCAGTATGGTAGAGATGATTCCCCAGGGATGGATAATTACGCCCTTTTACCCGTGACAAGTCAATTAGAATAATAAAATCTTTATTTACAATTACGATATTTACACATATCTGTACCTATTAAATTAATATTATTGAATCCTGAATAATATGGGCCGGCCTTTGTTCACGGCGACCCGCCTGATTGGCGAGAGATACTGGCGTCGGTGCACGCACCTCTGTTAATTGGTCGACCTGACGGACGATTCACCTCCGGCTCTGCTGCGTCAGTAGCTCCCTTACCATCGCACGTTGCGTGTCGCATCTGCTGCTGCTGTGACCTCCGGAATACGCGACGTGACGGGATTGCCGGATCGACAACTCATTACATTGCGATCCGACGTCTGGTTTACCTGGCCCTCAATATAGGCCAGGCGTCGACTGAAAGGACCCGCCGGGACTTCACTACAGCCCCGGTTGATTCCCTGTTATGACCGGCAGTCGATAAGAGCTCAGTTCACTCTCATCGATCTCCCGACGTCCAGTTACAGCTAGGCTCGACTCATTTCATCGTCCTGCTATATCCGGCTGGGTACTGGACGGAGTGCACTCATTACATGCCTCCTGCTGAAGACCTCCTAGCTCAGTTCACCGGGAGGGAGAGTGGTTCTCGAGTCAGTTCCTCGGATCCATCTGACCTGCATCTCCGTTGGGTCTGCTTATATAGCCGGTGCCGGCGAGATAACCTGCTAATCACCGCTGTAAAAACTGTATCTTTCTGATAAACCCCTCGATTAATTAAAATAAATAATAATTAACTACGAATGCCTCGGAATTCGTTACACATGCAACATCACTCGAAACTTCTTAAATCAAAGATAATGAAATCTGTGTAGACTTGAGCCCGTCTGCATGGATAATCTCACCAGCTATGATGCTGAGAATGCTGAGAATAATAATAATAATAAAGTTTATTGTATCACATCATATACACTTAATATGCAAATACACAAAAGTATAATTAAATTACATAGAACAATAGCAAACAATAAACGAATTTTCAACTGGACGCAATAAAAAATAATTGACATAATAAATCCACAGAAATAAATGATGCTTTTAAACAATAAACATATGCATGCATATACGTATATACCTATCTTACAGGCACACACGTTCCACAGAAACCACCATTTGGTAGTTTGTATGTGGTGTACATTAGTATAGAACATGCAGCAGTCCCACCCAACCACTGCCATTTCTCCATGCAGTCTGTACAAACTTATTTGACAATATATTACATTTGACATCAGTTATATGAACTATATTTTTTTCTTTCTTTTTTCCCTGTTACAATTTTCTCTCTTTACAATCATTTAGAGTGTTTTTATCCACAATTTATTCCGTTAACAGTATCATGTATCAAATGTCTATCTGTATTTTTCAACCACAACTTTAGTTTCCTTTTAAATGTTTTATGATTGTCCATACATTTTATGTCTGTTGGTAACATAATATAAAATTTGGGTTCCAAGTACGTATAGCTTCTTTGCCCAATTGTCTTGAAACATTTAGGAGTCGTAACAAAAAGCTCTTTTATTACGAGTAATTGTACAGTTGAGTAATTGTGAGAAATAGGTGTCAGGGACAACTTACTTGAGTGAATGTTTTTAAGAATCTGTTGACAAAAAAGTTGTCTGGTATCTAGTATCCCACTCAAACTATATAATTCATCACTAGGAAATGTTTTTCTTTTCGCATATATAATTTTTAAAATCCATTTTTGCAGGACGTTAATTTTTTCCAGAAAATAGTCATACACTCCTCCCCATCCAAGCACCCCATATGATAACTATGACTGAACGAGGGAATAATACACTGTCCTCAGATGTGTCAAGCCTAGAAACTGTGTCAAATATCTAAATCTTCCTATCAACCCACGCAATTTTTTCACAATATTATTCACTTGCAAATCCCACCGCAAGTGCCTATCAATAACAACACCCAAGTACTTCACAGACTTCAGCCTCAGGTATTACAGTATTTTCGTTAATAGTTAAATTTCCCAGTTGAGGTAGGTTACTAGAATAAGAGGTAAATGGGAGGTACACAGTTTTTTGAATGTTAATTGTAAGTTTGTTGTGTTGAAACCATTTTTTAACTTTTTTGAAATCTGACTCAGTCACTATTTTCAAACTATCCCAACTAACCGAGAATATTGCAGTATCATCCGCAAAACTGAGCACTATACCGACCGTGTCCAAGGTTAATAGACTATTCATGTACAATATAAACAGCAATGGGCCAAGCACTGTGCCTTGAGGTACACCATAGGCAAGCGACTTTGATCCACTGATCACACCATCCACAGATACTCTTTGCTTTCTGTCCGATAAGTAGCTATTTAGAATGTCATACATCTTTCCTCTAAATCCATAGTTTTCTAACTTTCGCAATAAATTTCTATGGCTTACTGTATCGAACGCCTTCGAAACATCCACAAAAATGGCCAGTGCTGGTGTTTTCTTATCAAGTGCATCATATATTTGACCTGTCAAAAAGCCAATAGCATCTTCAGTAGACTTCCCCTCCCGAAAGCCAAATTGTTTTCCAGATAAAATATTATTCTTATCCAGAAAACTTTGAATCCTATTCTTTAATACTTTCTCAAAAATTTTGGCCAACGTGGATGTTAAAGAAATTGGTCGATAATTGTTAAGTTCCCATTTGTTTCCATTCTTGAATAAGGGCTTTACAAGTCCAATCTTTAGTGGTTCAGGAAAATGACCCTCAACAAAACATCTATTTATAATAATTTTTAAGGGTGTCGATATAATGTCTGCGATCATCTTACAAGTTTCAGGTCTTATTTCATCCAATCCATATATTACTCCAGCTATCTCTAACTCGTCTGCACTGTATAAGAATATAGTTTGTTTTATTCTTGGAATGGTATCTTGGAAGTCTTCAGAACTCTTTATTTTACTTGCAAACTCCTGCCCCAGTTCACTAAAGTATCTATTGAATTCTTCCGATATCTTTTGTTTATTTTCAATCATTATACCATCCTTAGTCTTTATCTTCGTTATTTGTGTTTCAGATTTATTTTTTTCACAAATCTTATTTACACAATTCCACAGATTTTTCGATGAATTTGAGTTTTTATCTACAGGGTGTCCCGTATCGTTATGTTCAAATTTTGTGAGCATATAGTAGGCTTATTTCTAAGCCTAAAAAACCTAAAAGTGGCAGGTCTATCTGCATTCGTTACAAAGTTACAGGCCTAAGAAAATAATGTCTGGTAAATACCGCAGATTTAACTTTGAAAACCACATAAAACTTATTTTATTGACTGTATCTTTAATTTATCATGTGTTAAAAGTATTCCTTGCTGAATACAAGCTTGTGCTCGGAGGCCTATTATTGCAGAAGTAACAGTTTTCTCGTCTTTTTTTGCGTACCTATCTCTTGACCAGCTTGCTGAATACGATCAAATAATAATTTCTCTCTGGTTTTTAGTTACAAACACCAATTCCGAAATATGCTGATGCCGCATCTATTTGAATCCTAATGCCATTTCGTATGAGCAGGGGAACCTCTACTAATGTTATGTTAATTTCGGTGACATTTACTCATGTGTGGCAATTTGTGTGGCTTACAAAGTTGAATCTTGTTATTTACTAGTCATAATTTTCTTAGGCCTGTAACTTCGTAAAGAATAAAGATAGACCTGTCACTTTTTGGTTTTTTGGGCTCAAAATTAAGCCTACTATATGCTCAAGAATTTTGAACATAACGATACGGGACACCCTGTATAAGCCTCGTTGTGTAGTCTCTTTTACTTTTTTGTATTAACTTACCTAACCTATTTTTATATCTCTTGTATAGCCCTTCCAGTTCACCATTTTCGGGATCTCTTTGTAATTGCTCATATAATTTACTTTTTGTGGAGATGGATGTCATTAGGCCCTTTGTGATCCAGGGTTTTTTAATTTTGTTCCTTCGCGACATTTTGATGCATTTAGTACATTTCCTGATATTACATGTTAAGATAAATGAGTCTGTCATCAAGTCTATATCACGTATATTTTTCAGGAATTCCCAAGTTTCCCCACCTAAACGGTCCCTAAGTTTATTGTAGTCAACATATTTCCTATAAGTTGGTTTGTCTATCTGTCGTCTCTTGTTTTGTTGTCCTACTATGGAGAGCGATCGGGTCATGATGTATCTTCCAATATAATAAACGATCTAAGGTTTGAACCGCAAATACTCTGCTTCATAAAGAAATGGTCCAAACATGTTCCACTTGCTCGACGTGTCACCTTATTAAATTTATATAAGATATAAAATCGAAAGTACTTAAAATCGTTTTATAGTCCTCAACAAAGTCATCGTTACCCAATAGATTAATATTTATATCCCCAGTGATAATATGATTTGCTACCCTATAAGTCGACAGATACTCCAATAATTGAGAGTTAAACAATTTTGGACATGAATTTGGAGACCTGTATATGGCTGTTATTCTTATGGGATCTTTTTTTTTCATAATACATCACCAACTCAATTGCTCTTGACAGCCCAAGATTAATGAATCTATAATCATAGTTGAATTTAGTACTTACATATATAACAACCCCATCATATGAGTTGAAGTCACCACAACTATAGACCATGTTGTACCCCCTTATATTATATAAATGCTTGAATCCCAAATTTTATGTGTCTCTGTGAGGACCAACACATGAAATTCAATTTTTATCTCACTTAGAAGCAAAATCAATTCATCGAAATGCTTCGAAATACTCCTAACATTTCTATGCAATATTTTAAGTTGTCCCGACTTCACCCCACTCTCATTTTTCAACTCAGATGGTCTCCGTACTATCTTCGTTTCAACATGTTCTACATCGTAACATTCAATAAATGGGTCCATGATTCATAAACAACTTAATACTATTGTAAAACAACTTGAATTTAATGGGAAATTTTTAACGCAAATTTGCATCTACAATACCAAAAACTGTCTTAATATAATAAGTCTACACAGGTTAAACTCACCTCACAATAACATGGGCTCAATAAAGTCACCATCACCATTGCACTCCATATTCACAATCACCGTATCTAGTTAGTGTCCCCGAATATGCGAGCCAGATGAAGAATGATTTCTTACCTCTTCCTCGACTCCCCCGACACCGACACTGTGCGAGTATGGTATCTAACTGCCTTGCTTTCACCAACTGATTTGGACTTTTCATTAGCAGTAATCTCCAAAGTCTGCTGTTCAATGTTTATTCCCCTTCTTTCAGTATCCAGTATTTCCGCTTTCTTTACAAGCTGTTTCTCTGTTTTCTTAGCACTTTCATAGTTGATAGTTTTCAAAGGCTTCAATATTGGCTTTCCCACACTCAGTATCTCACCTCTATTCACCTCACCAGCACCACCGAAATCATCCTCCACTGTCTCCTGCACTTCATAATAATCATATAAGCATATCATAATAAGCACATCATAATTGTTATATGATATTGTAATAATATGGTGATATATGGCATTAGTGTAGTATATTGTGGTCAATAAAAGGCTTTTATTATTATTATTATTATTATTATAATCGGTCTCAGTCTCAACCAGGGTTTCCTCTTCTTTATCTTTCTCAGTCTCAACAATTTTTCCGCCCCTTATATAACAGCATATGCCCCTATCTCTTCTTTGTTTCAGTTCTTCTCGTTGAGCCCTTTCCCTCTCTCTCTCTCAATATAAGTTAAATCATTATTTATGTATATGTTACTCCCCTTTAGTTTGTATCTGTTTCTCATTACCTCTTTTTTTGAGGTTAGAGATGAATTCAACATTTAGTAATGGTCGAGTCTTTCCAATTTTATAAGCATTATCTATATCTCGCAGCTCAATGTCCACCGCTAACAGCCTCCTCAACTCATCCACAATCCTCTCTGACACCGACTCATCTCCCTGTATCTCTATCCCACTCACTACTATATTGTTAGCTCTTTCCCGCCTATCTATATATTCTATTTTTCTCTTCAGTACATTATTTTCATCTTCCAGCCTCTGTATCCTCTTGTTTAATTCATCAATCTTCAACACTAGTCTCCCTTCCGACGCATCTATCGCACCACTTATTTCAACTCTGTTTGCTCTTATCTCATTTAGTATTTCCAAATTTGTTACGGTGCCTGCCATCATACAATGCTTTGATCCGAAGTCAAAAATAGCCCCCGTCTGTAAATCGTCGCCTGTATGTCTACCTTTATTCGCAAATATCCCTATCAGTATCCTGCCTGATAACGGTCCTTTAGTGCTGATTATATCCGAGAATACCTTACTTTAAGGCAGTAATTTATATTTTCCTGGTCTATCTGAGCAAGCCATGTAATGACTTCACTAGTACAACACGACAAACATCTAAATCATCACTACAGCGTCAGCAATATATTCATCTCGAACTACAACCACTTAAAATGGATCAATTTCTGTCAAGCAATATTTACCCACATTTACACTCTTAAAGCTCGAATACACGAATCATGAATCGAATAATAATAATAATAATAATAATAATAATAATAATAAAGAAGAAGGAAGAGGGCGAGGTCTATAAATATCTTGGTTTCCAGCAGGCCAAGCTCACAGAACATACACAAATAAAACAAACACTAAGAAAAACATACATAAACAGACTAAACCAAATATTAAAAACAAAACTGAATGCCAAAAACACAATAAAAGCAATAAACACATACGCTGTACCGACACTGACATACTCGTTTGGAGTTATACAATGGACACAGACAGACTTAGAAGACCTCCAGAGGAAAACCCGAACAACACTCACAAGACACAAACAACATCATCCTAAATCAGCCACAGAAAGGCTAACTCTACCTAGAGAGATGGGGGGAAGAGGCCTTATTGACATACCCAATCTGCACCACAAACAGATAAATAATCTTCGAGAGTTCTTTCACGCAAAACAAACCACGTCCAAACTACACAAAGCCATAAATATCGCAGACAGAAACAACACACCTTTAAACCTACATAACAAAAACTTGGAGCTACACATAACAGATAATAATACAAAACAGCAGTCGTGGACCCAGAAGGAACTCCATGGGAGACACCCCCATGAGCTGAGCCAGAACCATGTCGACAAACAGGCGTCGAACAAGTGGCTTAGTTGTGGGAACCTTTTTGGGGAGACCGAAGGGTTCATGATTGCTATACAGGATCAAACAATAAATACTAAAAACTACAGAAAACATATACTCAAGGACACCACAATCACAGACGATACATGCAGAAAATGTCATTTATCACAGGAAACAATACAACACATTACAGCTGGATGCAGAATACTTACACAAACCGACTATCTACATAGACACAACCAGGTGGCGAACATTATACATCAAAAACTCGCAGCTCAGTACAAACTCATCGACATGTATACACCATATTACAAATACAACCCGCAAACAGTATTAGAAAATAGCACTCACAAATTATACTATGACAGAGCCATCATCACAGACAAAACAATTCATCATAACAGACCAGACATCACTTTAATAGACAAAGAAAACAAAAATACATTTATAATAGATATAGCGATACCCAATACACACAACTTGCAGAAAACGGACACCGAAAAACATACAAAATACATAGATCTAGCACAGGAGGTGCGGCGCCTCTGGAGGATGGACAGGGTAGTCATCGTACCGATAGTCTTGTCCTCTACAGGGGTTGTACCATATACACTACATAAAAGCTTACAGACACTCAAAATGCACAAAAATACGTACATAGAACTACAGAAAGCCACAATAATAAGTACATGTCACATCGTTAGAAAATTTCTGTACGCAGACATACAAATAGATGAACATCCGACACATTTAACAGAATTGACACAACACACAAACTAAACACATGTAGTAGAACTTCTATGGCGACCTTGTCTTGGTGATAGCCCGACATGGTTGCTTGCCGCCGGGAGATGAGACCCGAGATGCTACATATATGCAGAAGAAATAATAATAATAATAAGGAAGACAACAGAGATACAACATTAGCATACAGCCTCACGGAAGAAACAATAAATACACAGGAGACCACGGACACTGAGCTTGTTGAGGCCCTTGAGAACTCATTGCAAACAGCATTGTTACAATTCACAGGAACGGACCCAGCAAAAAGACACAAAATACCCAAGATACATACATCATCTAAACTCGAAAAAACTCTTCAATACATGAATAAGTATATACTCCCACAACATATACGGGAAGATTCCACACTGACAGATACACACACACTGATATATACTGCAGCAGTAGCGGTAGTTAGGTATCATGGCCTAAAAACAAGACCTCAGGACTCGCAGACACAACATAAACAAAACAAACCGGCCTGGGAGCGTCGGCTTGAATCGCAGATAGACGAAATTCGACGAAATCTGGGCCGGCTCACACAATATCTACAAAATAATAGATCCAAAACACTGATGAAGCATATGCACCACGTTTTCAAGACAGTAAAAACTCACACAAAACATGAACATCATAACCAACACATCACTGAATACATGGACACCTTGAAACAGAAACTTGCAGCCAAAACGCAAAGACTACGTAGATACAGAACATGCACTCAGCGAAAACAACACAACAAACAGTTTACAGAAAACGAAAAAATATTCTATAGAAACATGAATCAAAATAGTTCACAGAAAAATAACTATGAAACACCCACAAGAGAAGAACTCACACGATACTGGTCGTCCCTTTGGTCCAATCCGGTCCAGCATAGCAAGGACGCGAGTTGGATCAGAGATGAGGAAAAACGTACACAAAACATCACAGACATGCAATTCAGCGAGATTACACCACGAGACATAAGCGATACAATCAAAAACATTCATAACTGGAAGGCACCCGGGATAGACAACATCCATAACTTCTGGTACAAGAAGTTCACATGCCTACATCCGAAACTGGCCACACATTTTACAGATATCCTCAGTAATCCGCAGAACACACCTGCATTCTTTACACAGGGCATCACATATATGATGCCAAAAAACAATAATACAGAAAACCCTACACAATACAGACCAATAACATGTCTCCCAACAATTTACAAAATTCTGACTTCAAACATAACAAACAAAATATACTCTCATCTGGAAAACAATAACGCATTCACAGAACAGCAGAAGGGATGCCGCAGAAACCACATGGGATGCAAGGAACAACTCCTTATCGACTCAGTGGTTCTGCGTCAGGCACATAGACAACATAGACAATTAAACATGGCATACATAGATTACAAAAAAGCATTTGACAGCACACCACATACTTGGCTGATACACATATTAAATATTTACAAAATTCACCCCACGCTCATCGCCTTCCTCGATAACATTATGACACACTGGAGAACTACACTACGTCTTACGCTCAATAAAACAACTATAACTACAGAAGAAATACCTATACGTCGAGGCATATTCCAGGGGGACTCATTGAGTCCACTGTGGTTTTGCCTTGCCTTGAATCCACTCTCAAACATGCTGAATAATTCAAATTATGGATTCAACATCAGAGACAACAAAACAACACACTTTACTCTGTCCCATCTGCTATACATGGATGATATAAAATTATACGCATCCACACAAACACAGCTGCAACATCTGCTGAAAATTACACACACATTCTCACAGGACATACATATGGAGTTTGGGTTGGAGAAATGTAAAACTCTCAACATCGAAAAAGGAACCCTGGTGGCAGGTGAATTCGCTCTTGAAAATGGCGACAAGATTGAATCCATGGAAGAGGGCGAGGTCTATAAATATCTTGGTTTCCAGCAGGCCAAGCTCACAGAACATACACAAATAAAACAAACACTAAGAAAAACATACATAAACAGACTAAACCAAATATTAAAAACAAAACTGAATGCCAAAAACACAATAAAAGCAATAAACACATACGCTGTACCGACACTGACATACTCGTTTGGAGTTATACAATGGACACAGACAGACTTAGAAGACCTCCAGAGGAAAACCCGAACAACACTCACAAGACACAAACAACATCATCCTAAATCAGCCACAGAAAGGCTGACTCTACCTAGAGAGATGGGGGGAAGAGGCCTTATTGACATACCCAATCTGCACCACAAACAGATAAATAATCTTCGAGAGTTCTTTCACGCAAAACAAACCACGTCCAAACTACACAAAGCCGTAAATATCGCAGACAGAAACAACACACCTTTAAACCTACATAACAAAAACTTGGAGCTACACATAACAGATAATAATACAAAACAGCAGTCGTGGACCCAGAAGGAACTCCATGGGAGACACCCCCATGAGCTGAGCCAGAACCATGTCGACAAACAGGCGTCGAACAAGTGGCTTAGTTGTGGGAACCTTTTTGGGGAGACCGAAGGGTTCATGATTGCTATACAGGATCAAACAATAAATACTAAAAACTACAGAAAACATATACTCAAGGACACCACAATCACAGACGATACATGCAGAAAATGTCATTTATCACAGGAAACAATACAACACATTACAGCTGGATGCAGGATACTTACACAAACCGACTATATACATAGACACAACCAGGTGGCGAACATTATACATCAAAAACTCGCAGCTCAGTACAAACTCATCGACATGTATACACCATATTACAAATACAACCCGCAAACAGTATTAGAAAATAGCACTCACAAATTTTTTGACATTTGACATTTATCTGTGATGATGACAGAGCCATCATCACAGATAAAACAATTCATCATAACAGACCAGACATCACATTAATAGACAAAGAAAACAAAAATACATATATAATAGATATAGCGATACCCAATACACACAACTTGCAGAAAACGGACACCGAAAAACATACAAAATACATAGATCTAGCACAGGAGGTGCGGCGCCTCTGGAGGATGGACAGGGTAGTCATCGTACCGATAGTCTTGTCCTCTACAGGGGTTGTACCATATACACTACATAAAAGCTTACAGACACTCAAAATGCACAAAAATACGTACATAGAACTACAGAAAGCCACAATAATAAGTACATGTCACATCGTTAGAAAATTTCTGTACGCAGACATACAAATAGATGAACATCCGACACATTTAACAGAATTGACACAACACGCAAACTAAACACATGTAGTAGAACTTCTATGGCGACCTTGTCTTGGTGATAGCCCGACATGGTTGCTTGCCGCCGGGAGATGAGACCCGAGATGCTACATATATGCAGAAGAAATAATAATAATAATAACATTCATCATTGACATCGCAGTTCCATCAGACTCCAACATAACAAATAAATACGCAGAAAAGAAAAATAAATATCAACCATTAGCCATAGAAGTTGAAAGGATATGGAAACAGAAGTCGGTCTACATCTTACCCTTTATAATATCAGTAACTGAAATCACGCCGCACACATTCACACAACATCTCACACAACTCCAGCTGCCACACTACATACATACACAGGCGCAAAAAGCAACGATACTTCAAACATGCAACATCACTCGAAACTTCTTAAATCAAAGATAATGAAATCTGTGTAGACTTGGCCTGAGCCCGTCTGCATGGATAATCCCACCAGCTATGATGCTGAGAATGCTGAGAATTAATCGAATAATAATAATAATAGCTTTATTTACCCAACAGATTACAGTAATCCAATTATAGGACAAGTATTCAAAAACTTCGAGAAAAAAAATAAAAAAAATTCCTGGATACTATAAATATAACAAAAGCAATAACAAAAACGAAAGGTTATACATATAGGTATATAAAATAAATTTGATTAAATCAGCGACTATTTTAACATTAGCTTTTTAACCTGAACTAATAGTCCCCTTGAATACATTAAGTGACATATTGAAAAACATTTCAGTTCTAATTTCTTGGAAAATGAAAAACAGCGACTTTAATTTGTTTATAGATCATGAATTACTCCTTACAAACTCAAACTGTGAAAACCATTGCTATAGAACTTTATAAAAAAATACGAAACTTTAATAATGTGCAGGGTTTTCTTATCTAATCAAAACAACACAGCTCTGTATGGTGTACCGTGATATCGGGCCACCCATAGGTAGGTAGACATATAAAAGATATTATCACTTTTTGCACCTATTGAAGCCGTAGGCACTTTATATAGCATTTTTTTGTTTGTAATTACTTATTTTTATTTGCATAATTGGCAGAACCAAACGTCGGGTAATTTAAAATTTGGTTCCAATCTTTTTATGCAATCGATGTGAACATATCGTTCACAAAGTTCACAAAAACAAATCTGGTCTTGGTTTGAGCCCCCACAATATGGGCACTGCTCTTTCACGTTGTCTGAAGTTTTCAACAAATATTGCATTAAGTAGTTTCGGTAATTAGTCGGACCAGCGTGCAAGCTGCTATTGCCCCTGATCCCCTGCCCGTGCCTGCGACCTTGTAACCGGCCTGCGTCCCCCTGTCTCCGTCGCCTCCTTGATTCAGGCCGTTGAGTAGAGCATCCGCTACAAAAGTTGCTTGAACAAATTGCTCTGTGACTTCCTGCTGAGCCTGCACCCCTGCTTCGTCCTTTTCGGGAGCAACTTGAACAGGATCATCCACGGTCATTGGTGCATGTTGCTGATGCTGATGACCTTGTTCTTGACGCTGCTGATGCCGTTGTTCTTCTTGCTGTCGTACACGGGCACGCTCTAGAGCCTCCAGAGGGACTGCTGCACCTCCCCCGCCAGGTCTAGGAGCCCCGTCGTCGTTATCGCTGTCGAGGCCTCTCCGGTTCTGTCGTGGAGGGGAAGGGGTTCGTGGTCTCTGGGGCTGGGATCTATACGTTGTCTCTCTAGGGGGCTGGACCCGGCTGAGCCTGGTCCGTGCCTGCTGCTGGCCTGGACGAAAAACCGCCGTACCTGCTCCACGAGCGCATCATCTGCTCCTGGGGCAGTTATTGCTCTTAGTGCCTTAACTGTAGCCGTCGAAGTTGATGCCCTGTACTCCGTCAGGACGCGTGCCCAGTCGGGAGATTAGTCGTCATATGACTGAACCCTCGTCGTCTCGAGATGGGGAGACTTCGCCAATGTACTCTTTCCGTACAGCGAGTTAATGAAGGTGCCAAGCCTACCCAAGTACAGCTCAGCATCTGAGTCGTTGAATTGAGCCCTCGGTGCACCGGTGAGATATGAAGCACCTATATGATGTGCAGCCCTGTTCAACCCTATTGCAGCATACATGTCACGCAGTGCCATGAATTGCACAACGTCTGGGCAAAATCTAGCAAGTTGACTTCTTGACAGTCTTTTGGCAGACTCGTAGGCCACAACCGTCCTGTTAGTTCCGGCCGGGTAGCTAGCGAATATCAGCTTGGCGTCGGCAGACAGAGTCAGTGTGATCCCTCCACCCACTGCTACCGGTGTTGGGATTCTAAGACCCTCTATGCCCGCCAGAGCCAGCATCTTGATCGCGCTGGCCTAATGGCCTATGGTGTGCGCCAGTCTAACCTTGGCCGCGTCCACGACGTTGAACTTCGCAAGCAACACCTTCCTGGTGTAGCCAGTACAGGCTTTTGGTCCCGCACCCTGGCCCATATGGTGGTTCATGACCCACCAGTTCGCCTTCGTTGCCACTATGATAGTCAGGGCCGTGGCATAATTAACCTGAGTGCAAGCTTCTCTGATGATGGCTGCCTGCGCGTCGCTCTCTGCATTGAGGTCGCCCCGAACAACCGCCGTACTGACCCAATCACCATCGGGAGAATTCCCAATGGAAGAGATCAAACTCCCCTGAATGCATGCAACTGCTGCTGCAATGTAGATGTTCTTCTCGGTGGGTCGGTGGGATTATTTGCCGCGAAGGTTGTGGCAGCGTGCTTGCTTGCAATTTCTATTGTCGAGTTAGCCGCGACCTGGACCTTTAGGTTTAGCACGATGGATGGGTCTGTGCCAACGGCCAAACCTGCCTCGATCTCTCCATTGATAGCCGGTAGGGCAACTACTAAGTTCGCCATAATGCAGAGAAAAAAAAATGGAAGTCTATAGCAATTTTTCCTTTTTTAATGCAACATTCAGTAAAATATAACGCATGTACACCACAATTATTATAAGTATCTTTTTTACTAGGATACTCTGGCTTTTCCAAGTCTAAATTTATTTATTTTGTCGGGTGATGACACTATTTTATTATAATTAACATTAAAATTTTTCAATAAATTGCTTGTAAATTTGGATATGTTAAAATGGTCTCGACTTGAATCATAATGAGAAAAAGTGCCTGCTGCTAAGTTGACAATCACTAAGCTCCAGTGAGCACCTTGATTTCCAAAATCATTATGAAAAGCGGGAACAATGAGTGTCTCTTTTGCGTTTTTTATAATTTCAGTTGTTTCGGCTTGAATTGACTGTCTATCGATGTAGAATCACGAATCACTGAAGAGATTTGTACCTTCCACTTGAAACCCTACGTATACTTCTGTGGAAACTTTGTATTGAGAAATCATTAGAAACAAAAATTACAGAGTTTAACCACATATCGGTAACATTATTTATTTTATTTCCAAAAGAATCGTGTGGTAATAAAGTACGTAAATCCTCAGAATGTACAAACTTTAGAATATGTTTACTTTTAGAATAAAGACCAACACATGTATTTGTTCTGTTTTTCGTATAAAAAAGGCATTTTAACTAGGCCATTTTCATAAAATAAAATGTTTTCCCTATAATTAGATAAGGCCTCTTTGGAGACCAGTTTTTGTGACCTTTTGGACGAATGGAAGGTCTTTAAATAAAAGTGACAAACTTTACGGTTTTTTCCCCATTGCTCTTCAATTTTTCTTTTTTGCTTCCGTTTATTGTTATTTAACGTTTTCATGTCGATTTTTAATTTAACTAATAACATGATGATGCAATACATATTCTCTTGTTTTACGTAAGAAACGAGAACATTTATATCGTAATTTATTATTTAACACACTTCTTTTGATAGTTCCAAAATAATTTTCAACTGGAAATTATTTTTGCATTGCATCCTCGTTTATCAAACATAAGTAAACTACATAACGGTAATATAGCGAAATAGTGTTTAACCACAAAATCTAAAAATTCGGGGCTATAAAATGGATTCAATGTAACGCCAAACACTCTCTCACTATTTTCTCTACCATAAAATATTTGGTTGCGTAAAATGTCAAAATGGTTGTAGAATTTTGTCTTACCAAACAACAAAATCTAAAGTTTCCTCCTCGCTTTTAATCCCTTCAATAAGATTGTTGTCATGATCAGAAACATCACCACAATTATCTGAATTATTAATATATGCGGATTGCTTTGCTTTTACCTCCACATCGTCTTGTTGAGTACTTTTCTCATATGCTTCTTTTGTGCAAAGTAGAAGACAAGCTAATGCGCTTTCAGCAATATAGGAATTGTATTTAGATAGAACTAGGCGACATAAATGGCGAAACATGTCATCAATTTCCCCTAGACTAGACATGTGGTAAACACTTGCTAGTGCTTCTATTAACGCTACGTGAATGTTGGTTTGCGTCTCATCTCCTTTATCGCTTACCAAAATACCATCACACTCTTCAGTTTTTCTAATTATTGGAAAGTATTTTTTAACGCAATTTGCGAACAGTTTTATTAAATGTGCACAACAAAGACTTGTGTGATGTCATAACATGTATCGATATATTCATAAAGGGACATGTGATTGAAAGCGCCTGAAATAGCCCCCAGAAATGCATAGCTCAGATCAGTGACAATTTTGTCAAAGAGTTTTTTTTTTTGCCTAGGTCACAGAAATCTAAGCAATGCTTCAGCCAAGTCTCAATAGCGATGGTATCATGTTTAGACGAAAGCATTTCAAATAGGCCCTCCCGAGCTTAGAGCACACCTTCGAGATCTCAGGTCTCCATTCCAATCTGCTATCCAACATTACGCCCAAGAAACTAACCTCGCCAGCAGCTGCAATCTGGCTACCCTCTATATTGAGTCCGAGCACCCTCGGAGTCATGTATCGGCCAGTGAATTCGATCATGGTTCTCTCATTGCAGTTCAGGACCAACTGATTCCTGGTGCACCAGACCCTGAAATTATCGATCACTTCTCGAACCCGAGCCAGCACGTCCGCTTCGTCTCTTTCGCTTATGACAAACGCTGCGTCGTCGGCATACATTGATATCTTTGTTTTCTCTATATGATCTGGCATGCCAATAACATACAGGGTGTTGATTTTCAAAGCGGGCCATAGGGGATTAGCATTGCGAAAGTGGTTTTAGAGGATTCCTGCTCGCCGTTTAAACTGACAGAAATGGTTTTGGTATCAAAATGAAGGTAAAATTATTGCGCATAACGCTTGACATCAGAAATTAATTTAATTTCATGTTGTTTTCTAGAATTCTTTTGTAAAATTTCAAGTAATTGTTAATGTTTAATCACAAAATAGCATGCCTTGCCTAAACAATAATGACGTTTCTACGTTTTGACAATCCAATAATAAAACTTTATAAGTCAGTAGGTAATAATAAAGTCTGGTTCTATTTAAAAATGGGTTATACAAACCAAGAAAGAGTCTTTATGGTGAAAAACCTACTACAGTGTAGCCAGTTATAGGAGGATTAAATAGAACCAGACTTTATTATTATACCTACTGACTTATAAAGTTTTATTATTGGATTGTCAAAACGTAGAAACGTCATTATTGTTTCGGCAAGGCATGCTATTTTGTGATTAAACATTAACAATTACTTGAATTTTTACTGAAGAATTTTAGAAAACAACGTGAAATTAAATTAATTTCTGATGTCAAGCGTTATGCGCAATAATTTTATCTTCATTTTGATACCAAAACCATTTTTGTCAGTTTAAATGGCGAGCAGGAATCCTCAAAAACCACTTTCGCAATGCTAATCCCCTATGGCCCGCTTTGAAAATCAACACCCTGTATATGAGAAATAATAGGGGACCCAGCACACTGCCCTGAGGAGCGCCCAAATCCACTGCATATTCCTTCGAACGCGAGCCTCCTATTTTCATTTGGAAACTTCTGTGTGAAACAAAAGATGTTAAAAACTTATTAATGGAACCTCGAATACCGATAGTCTTCAATTTAGCTTCTAGATATTTAACATTGATCGTGTCAAACGCTCTTGAAAGGTCAAAAAAGAATCCAATGACAATATCTCTCTCATCCACACAATCTTCTATGTGTTGTACAAACTCACATGTAGCCATTTCCGTAGAACGACCCTTACGGAATCCCCACTGGCAGGGTGAAAACAAGTTGTGTGACTCCAAATAATTGGCGATTCGATTACTTACAGCTTTCTCTATTATTTTAGATAAAACGCTAACCAGAGTGATCTGACGATAGTTCGAAACCTCCCCAGGGCTACCCTTTTTATAAATAGGGACCGCCAGCGAATGCTTTAAGATGTCCGGAAACTTCCCAACTGAGACCGCCTGATTGATCAGACTCGACATGTAACAACCAATCTCAACCGAGACATTTTTAATAATCTCCACAGGTATTTCATCTAACCCAGGAGATGATCCAGTCTTCAAATTTTTAACAGTATCAACGATCTCAGTCTCTGTTGTGGGCTGAAAATACATTGTTCGATCTACCTCAGACACAATCGTTCCCTGAATTTTCCAATTTTGATTCTTTTAACATGATTATAACCACTGTACTAAAGTATTTTCCGAAGTGATCCGTGATCGTTTTTTCATCTAACACTTCCTCATTATCAATTTTCAGACTGGTACTGGCTCTGTTGCTGTTCCTACCAATTTTATTTTTTATTATCTCCCAGATTTTTTGTTTTTATTTTGTGAATTTTCAATTAATTCTGAGTAATATTTTATCTTGCTTTCTCTGATACGCTTAATCAGTTGGCGTCTCATATTATCATAAATCAACTTGAGTTCACTGTTGCCGGTTCTCACTGGCAAACTTCAGAAATCTGACCTCATTACACCTCACCAATTCCCTTTCATAGGTAAACCTGTCAGACTCTAATTTTATTTTCACCCTTCTCAGGGGACATGACACTCGAAAGCAATAGATTATATGGTCAAGAAACAGCTCGAAGTTCATATCAACAGAAGCCTCTGCCGAGAACCTCGAAAACTTGTCAGAAAACAGGTACTTAAATTCCAGAATGTTAGCAACGCCCTAAGATCTTATATACTTATGTCTGTGCTTCAGTCTTATCAACATCAAACCCCTCCAGATGAAATCCTACAATCTGGCCTGTATGGTCAGAGACCGGGAGATTCAAGACGTTGCAAAGTCCCAGACTATTGAGGTTGGAGGTAATATAAACCAGCCCCGTACGAGGGGTACCTGCAATACTAGTGGGTTGCTTTATGTGAGGAATGACCTGATATGTACATGGAAAAAATGTCTAACAGTAACATTGTGTTTTGCTTACCCTCCTGCAGTCTGCCAATGTTTAGGTCACCACAGAGCACAATCCCGGTATAGCAGGAGACCACACTGTCCAGCAACGCCGACAAACAATCGAAAACAACCTTATGATCACCCGCAGTAGATCTCTGATAGATTGCTATTACGCACATCGTTTTATTTACTTCAACAGCCGCAGCTTCAAAATGCATTTCTCTCGTATAGTTATCTATGTTAATCTTGATTTTGTTTACCTTATGAGCCTTACAAATATATTTACACCACCTCTGCCATGTTCTCGCCTCCGATTATCAGCCACCATATTGTAACCCTGAATCTGAACCGCCGCAGCGTTATCATCTGTCATCCAGCTCTCAGCGATGCATGATATGTGTGGCATTCTTTCTTGAGTAAAAACTTCCAAAAATTCTTGCTTCCCCATAAAACCCTGACATTCATATGAAACAATACAAAATTTACGGGCAACAAGATGTCACTCTCAGAGTCATAGTCTACCGATTGTTACTTCCTTTGCAGGAACCTAAATCTTTTTACCAGTATTCCAGTCGGCCACAATCCAGGTTTCATCAGTTTATCCAGTAGAGACCTGTCTGCCCCCACTTTAAAGGACACACTATTTGCATCATCCCTTGTCGGTAAAGGTTTAACCACAAATTCACTATTCGGGAATTTTCCACGCAAATGGTCATCAATCCTTTTGTGGGTCACGCTTTTATCAGCTCTTCCCACGTACAGCCAAGCCTTCCACTAACAAGAAATAATAAAAAAATAGAAACTCGACCATAGTGTCAAAGAGGCCTTAGTTGTGATTAATACTTTTTTCGCTCCTCGGTCCCGAAAAAATTGATGAAACTTAGGAGACGTAGATGTAAATAATTACCAATTTCTGGGCGGTGTACAGTAGCAACAAAAATTTCAGTTTCTATAGGTAGGTATACAACGTGGTGATAAAGTTTAGAACAATATTCATAATAATAATAATAATAATAATTTTATATTAATAACAATGATAATAATGATTATATTTTTCACTTTGCCAAGTTATGACGTAAACTTTTTTTTTATTATTATTTCTATTATTTTATTATTATTATTTATTAGGTGGTCATCTATTTGTCAAATATGACGTCATCGCTTTTTTTTTAAATGACAACTGCAATTTTTTTTTCACGTTTTCCAAGAGATCTCCTTACCGTTCAAATCATGACATAAAAACTGGTACTGTTTGTTCGCAATGAACATATAATGAGAAAAGCTGTAATACTAGAGTTCGAAGGACCTTAAGAGAAAGTATTGTGAAGTACTTACCATAATCTGTGGTAATGTGGTAGCGCACTCCCGCTCTCCGCGTTACCGTCCTTTCAGGCCTGCCGGTGTCGGACCACGAGTTACGTAATGCACTAATTCGTACTGTAGGGAGTCTAGGTTTGGTGATTTTCGAGCGCGAATAAACTAGTAATAATATGGGAAACAATGGAGTAACACTATATGAAAACAGAGAGAAAAAGAGCCGTTCGTCCCGTCAACCAAGGCGCTTATTGAGAGTTCCATCTTATCTCTCTAGCACAAAAAACTTAAAAAGATAACTTTTCACTCGGGATGGGATTCTTATTCTCGAGATGGAAAACATAAAATAAAATTAAGGAACTGAGTACGTAACATCACCGCCCACCCAAATTTAATTAATTTGATGCCCAAATATATACAAATATGTGTTGAGAAGAGAGAGAAAAAAAAGAGAAAGGAAAAAAAGAGAAAAAAAAGAGCACTTAAAGATGGAAAATATTTACAGTAAGAATTTAGAGTGAAGAAAAAAAATCTAAGTCTGATCGAGAGGTAGCTGGACAAGTTTATTAACGGGTCTGGTGAATGTTCCTGCGGAAGTTTGAACGCGAGCTACCCTCACGACTCCATCTGGACCGGGAAAAACTTCTATTATACGCCCAATCGGCCAAGAAAGAGGAGTGGTACCTATCCCATATAGATATGCGACATCCCCACATTTCAGATTTGGACTCCCTCTTGTCCATTTGTTGCGCTGTATCTGAGTGTGCAGATATTCAAGGGACCAACGTCGCCAAAATGATTGAGCGAGTTGGCGAATACGCTGCCATCGGCATCGTAGAGAAATGGTCTCATCTATAATGGTTTCGGGGGAGCTGAGCAGAGGTGAGCCAATCAGAAAATGGCCGGGGCTGAGATAGTCGCTGTTATCATTTGGATCTGAGGTAATACCACAGAGGGGGCGACTGTTTAGTACAGCTTCAATTCGAGAGAACAGAGTAGCGTATTCTTCAAAGGTATGAGGAGTGTCTCCAATAAGACGAACTAAATGAGACTTCGCGGATTTAACTCCTACCTCCCAGAGACCACCGAAATTAGGGGCAGCAGGAGGGTTAAAGCACCAGCGCACGTCACGCGATGAAAGGTGAGAAAAAATATCCTCGTGATTGCGTTGAAGAAACAACGATACTTCTTTAAGATGGCGAGAGGCTCCTACAAAGTTGCGACCGCAATCCGAATAAATGCACTGGGGAAGGCCTCGGCGAGATACAAATCTATCTAGGCAAGCTAGAAACGCCATTGTAGTAAGTTCAGATACGAACTCCAGGTGGAGAGCCTTGCTGGACATACACACAAAAACTGCGAGATAACCTTTGGAGATGCGAGCTTTTCTGCGGTTACTTTCACGCACAGAAAACGGTCCGGCAAAGTCAACCCCTACATTGAGAAAAGCTCTAATCAGCTGTACCTGGGGTGCGGGTAATCCGCCATGTAGGGTTGAGAAGGGCTAGACTTGAACTTAAAGCAACGCAAACACTGATAAATGCGTTTTCGGAGCAGACTGCGAAGAGATACGATCCAATATTTTTGAAAAATGAGCGCTTGGACGGTGCGAGATCCTGCCTGAATGCAGAGATTGTTGATGATAATAATCACAAATGAGAGAAGATAGAGGAGCATCTTTCGGTAAGAGAAGGGGGTGTTTCGAGTCATAGGGTAAATCGGCATTGCGTAAGCGACCGCCCACCCTAACAAGGCCGGTTTGGTCGATAAAAGGGGACAAGTTCTTCAGAGAGGAGTACGTGCAATTTTGATCGGTAAGTTCTGAAATTAATTGAGAGTAATAACAACGTTGTGTTACGCGAACCAACGCTGTGACAGAATTTCTCAGTTCCTGTGAAATGAGCGGACCAGACATCTGGTCCTTTGGAGTTCTACAGTTGTGAATAAAACGTAGGACATAAGCGAAGATTCTTTGCAGTCGTGAAAAAGTAGAAACCTTTTCAATAACATCAGCGAGATAGTCGGGAACTTTATTAGATGCTGATAAAATGACTTTCCCTGTTTTGAGCTCGTGAACATCAGAAGGCGAAATAGTAATAGCTTCAGACTTCGGCCAATTCGACGAAGTGCTCGCGAGAAAGTCGGGTCCGTGCCACCAAAGTTTATTGTACACTAGTTGAGAAGGGGTAGTTCCCTGGAAGCTGAGTCAGCGGGATTATTTTGAGAATCAATATGGCGCCACGAGATAGGGGACGTAAGTTCGAGTATCTGAACGACTCTATTTGCTACAAAAGTCTTCAGTGTGTGAGGAGGAGTGGCTAACCAAGCGAGAACAATCATAGAGTCAGTGTAAAGAGAAATCTTATCAAATGCGATGTGTGTCAAGGAGTCAAGAATAGATTTGAGTAATTTCGATAGCAACAGAGCACCGCATAATTCTAATCTAGGAATACTGAGCTTCTTAAGAGGGGCAACTTTGCTTTTAGACTTAAGCACAGAGCTAAAACGAGAGGAATCAGAATACAAGAAAATCACTGCCGCATACCCCTTTTCTGAGGCGTCGCAGAATCCAATTAGGCTATAATTGGAAACGGGGTCCGGAACGTGTCTAGGGATGCGAAGAGATTGTAAAGCGTCCATCTGAGCAACGAAACGTAACCAAGAGTCGTTAAGATTCGGGGCAAGTTCATCATCCCATTGTGCATGAGATAACCAGATTTCCTGCATAAAGTGTTTGATCCAAAATACAACGGGAGTTAGCAGACCTAGTGGATCGAATATCCTGGATGCATATGACAACACAGAACGTTTAGTTACTTTACCTCTAAAAGGTTGAACGTGGTAACGAAAACAGTCATCTTTAGGATCCCACATCAAATAGAAAATAAATAATTGAATCATGTGATAAGAATAGTGATAATAATAATATATTTATATTATTATCCTACAGATCGTTCTTTTCCCCATGATCGACGAAACCAATCATATGTAATTTAATAAACTAAACAACATGTATCGTAAGACTGCAATTTGTAATTTCAAACGAATATATATATATCAAACCCAATATTTTTATGGCTTGTTCATCATCTGTGAAATTAAGAGGAGTTTCAAGATGTTCCAGCGGTAAGGAAGATAGTACCTCTGGGTGGCTACTTGACCATTTCCTAAGTTCGAATCCACCGAACGATAATATTTTTGATAACTGCTCTGCGAGCTGCTTGGCTTCATTAACAGAATCAGCACCAGTAACCACATCATCAACATATGTGTGATTAAGCAATGAATATGATGAAAGGGGAAGAGAAGCGCCGTTATCTGTGACCAATTGCTGAACCACTCTCTGAGCAAGAAAGGCACAAGGAGTGAGTCCGTATGTTAGGGTATTCAATTCATATTCACGTATGCGCGAGGATTCGGACGGTCTCCAGAAAATATGTTGTAGATGACGTTGTTTAGGATCGAGAAGAATCTGCCGGTACATAATTCTGATGTCAGCACAAAGAGCGACTTTATGAAATCTGAAGGACAATAAAATAGCACTGAGATCCTTTTGTAATTTGGGACTTGGCAAAAGGCAATCATTTAAAGAAACGCCGTTAGAGCCGGGAGCGGAGCCATTGAATACTTCACGGATTTTGGTGCTGGAACTGCTATCTTTTGTGACGCAATGATAGGGCAAAATGTAAGAAGAAGAATTCTTAGCAAGTTGCATGTGGCCGCAATCATAATATTCTTTCAAGAAGTTGTTACAAGAGGAACCGAATTGGGGAACACGTTTCATTTTTCGTTCTAGGTTGAGAAAGGTTTTCATAGAATTATTTCTATTGTCTGTCAAAGAAGGAGAATTTTCCTTGAACGGCAGACTAATAACATATCTTCCGGTTTCATCTCTAGTGTGAGAAGATTGAAAATGAGACTCGCAAAATTCGTCCTCGGGATTGACTATCGCAGGGGACGAAACTTCTTCCATTTCCCAAAAGTTACGCAACAAGGAGTCTAATGAACAAGTGACAGAAAGAGATGTTTTATGAGTAGATTCTGAAGA
Organism: Malachius bipustulatus; assembly: GCA_910589415.1. Lineage (NCBI taxonomy): Eukaryota > Metazoa > Arthropoda > Insecta > Coleoptera > Melyridae > Malachius > Malachius bipustulatus. Next base: position 6,817,397 of record OU342634.1, read on the forward strand.
ATCGGTGGAGCCCAGGATAATCCATCCAAAAATAGTATTTATGGCTGAAGGATGTCCTTTCACCGTACTAGGAGTCGAGTCATTGAGAATGTGAGGATAGAGATCAGCTCCTATCAGAAAATCTATTCGAGAAGGAGTAGTGAAATTAGAATCTGCTAGAGGTAGATCGCAAAACCGATCACGTAATTCACGAGACAGAGGAGCCGTTGGCATTTCTGAAGATATTTCAGAAAGAACAACTGCTCGGGAGTTGATGAAATTCTTTTCCGAATAACGAGAGCGCAAAACGCAATTTACTAAACCTAACATTTGACTGACGAGTTTGATATTCCATGAACATCAAATGAGGCTTTGGATTTCCGCAGCGCTAAACGGTGGGCAAACGACTCCGTGATGGCCGAGATCTGAGATCCAGGATCAATAACAGCTCGAATGGTATGATATGTGCCAAGGCAATCCTTTATTAGTACCACAGCAGTACCCAAGAGAACCATAGGAGACTCCACTGAAGGGGGAAGGCTACATGATAGCGAACTTGTCGACATGGACGTAGAGGAGTCTGTGGCCGACTTGACCTCACGCTGTTGTACATTCTGAGACGATGAGTTCTCTTTGTTATTTGTGTGCAGCATGGAGTGATGCCTGTTGCTGCCGCACTCGCGACATGTATTAACTGATTGACAGTCATTTCTAGAATGAGCTCCCATGCAAATAAAACATCGCTTGAGTCGTTTTAAAGTTTCAAATTTCTGTTGAGTATTTTGCCTTAAAAAGGAATGACATTTTGTCAAGGAATGCGAATCTTTACAGAGGGGGCACGGGTGAACGGATTGTTGCATTGAGCTACGGGAAAAGACCGGCTTAGTATTAGCGAGGAAAGACCTAGTGGGTTTTGCAGTTCGTTGGACAGTTTTTGCATCCTCAGAAAAGATCTCGTAAGTTCTACTCTGGTCAACAATAAATTTTATCAACTCCTCGTGAGTTAGGATAGCGTTAGTGCCTTGCTTATCTTCAAAAGCCTTTCGAGTTGCAGAGTCAAGATTATAGAGAGATAACTGAAAAAGTATAAAATCCGATAGATCTGTAATATTGAGCGATTTGAGAGCTTTTACTGCATTAGAATGAACTGCAAGAAATTTTTGAAAGTTTGAGTAACTAGGGGAACTTATAGTAGAAAAATCTTTAATTTGATGCAGATAGTGACTAGCCAATCTTCTTTTATTTTGATATCTGTCACGAAGATTTTGATAAGCCAATTCATAATTCTCGGAATGAAAATTGGAGATAACAGCCAACGCATCTCCCCTAAGATTTGAGTGTAGATACTGAAACTTCTCTGACGGTGAGAGAGAGTTATTTTTATGAATCATGCTATCAAATAGAGAATACAACGAATTCCAATCCTCAATCCTGCCACTGAAAATTGGAAGAAATATGGTGGGAAGATGAGTGCTCCGAGAAGAGGACGGTGTCACTTTCTCTTCTTTTGCGGTACTATTCTGAGGAAGAGTCTGTGCTACAGCATAATATTTGCCACGAGCTGCAAATAATAAATCATCAAATGCCTTTTGAACTTTATTAACTTCTAGCCTATCAGCTACTTGTTTTACGCTTTCATTAGCGGATATAATCTGATCCTGAACTTCCTCGAAGTCATCTTCGATAGAAGATAACTTCTCATAGCGCGGGGTTAGAGTCGAAAAATTATTTATATCAATGCTAGAGAGGCTATCGTATATATTTTGCATCCGAGAAAATAACTTTTCCCTTTTTGCTTGGAGAATTTTTAATGCAGCTAGTGCATCTGTACTACCGGTCATTTTGATGCTGGTAGGTAATGATAATAAATAATTAATTGAGCAATAATAATTATTATGGTAAAGAACGGCGAATTCAATACTCAGTTCATAAATAAATGTAAAAATTATAAACAGTAATAATTATAGCAATGCATGAATTAAATACAGAGACGAGTTGATTTTATTGAAAATAATTTAAGCGGTATTAAATTTAAATAAATAAGCAGAGAAAATCAATAATACAAGTTGTCGTAGTTTATCAGGACGAACTGGCGGGAGCAAAAAATAAGAGATAATTTCCAGCTGAATGAGAAAATAATAATGATTTAAATCACCAACTAACACTTTATATTGAAATTAATGCAAATGTTATTTTAATAGAAAGGTAAAATCGACTTATGAATTTACGGAGGAAACAGAGTATATTCAACAGAGAAAATAGTGGACTATCAGAGAACTAGATCGCAAAAATTCGGCTCGAATTGGACCAATGTTTGTTCGCAATGAACATATAATGAGAAAAGCTGTAATACTAGAGTTCGAAGGACCATAAGAGAAAGTATTGTGAAGTACTTACCAATCTGTGGTAATGTGGTAGCGCACTCCCGCTCTCCGCGTTACCGTCCTTGCAGGCCTGCCGGTGTCGGACCACAAGTTACGTAATGCACTAATTCGTACTGTAGGGAGTCTAGGTTTGGTGATTTTCGAGCGCGAATAAACTAGTAATAATTGGGAAACAATGGAGTAACACTATATGAAAACAGAGAGAAAAAGAGCCGTTCGTCCCGTCAACCGACGCGCTTATTGAGAGTTCCATCTTATCTCTCTAGCACAAAAAACTTAAAAAGATAACTTTCCACTCGGGATGGGATTCTTATTCTCGAGATGGAAAACATAAAATAAAATTAAGGAACTGAGTACGTAACATCCACCGCCCACCCAAATTTAATTAATTTGATGCCCAAATATATACAAATATGTGTTGACAAGAGAGAGAAAAAAAAAGAGAAAGGATTTTTCAAAAAATGCACTGCGATAAAATAAGATCATTTTTATTGTTTTGGTACGTTGCTGTGGTACAAAATGAAAAATTGAATGAAACTAAAAAGTTGCTATCTCAACTTGTGGACATTTGGTGTCATTTTTATCTATTTCTGTGTTATCATACACTTATCTTGTACTAATCTTTTTTAATAATAATAATATTAATTTTTTTCAAAAAAATCGTTATGCAAGGTACCAATTTTTTTGGTTATGATTTGAACCGTAAGGAGATCTCTTGGAAAACGTGAAAAAAATTGCAGTTGTAATTAAAAAAAAAGCAATGACGTCATATTTGACAAATAGATGACGTCATAATAAAAAAGTTTACGACATAACTTGGCAAAGCGAAAAATATAATCAATATTATCATTGTTATTATTATAAAATTATTATTGTTATTATTATTATAGTCTGATAATAAAAACACAAATTAAAAAACATTAAATTGGTCAGAATAATTTTAAAAGCCAGTTTACACTAGGCATGATTGTTACTGACATGCCGCAACTTTAGTGCGCGAAACTTCTTCGAAACAGTGACTGGCTATCCTCTGGAAAAGGATAATACTCGATCAATATACAATACAAATTCTGAATAAATGTTTCTTACTATTTCATTTTATTTTTCAGAAGTGTGATATTTTTCGAAGCATGGGGCTGGGCAGAGGGCTACATTGCATTTTGAGCAGTGCTAGATGGTCTCCTTCCTTTTTTATCGCTAAAACAAACAACGCATCTTCTGGATGCGTGACTCCTACTCGCCGTTGGAGGGTTTAAACGAGGAAAATGCTAGCCTGGGACCTTTCTGGGTGCTACATCGACATCGGCAATTTCTTGTACCGTCGTGAAATCTCCATATTTCCTAAATAAACTGTTGATAGTTTACTAAACTTCAGAAAGGTGGCAGAGTCTACCGCCTTGCTTTTTATATAGAGTAAATTAATTGAACATCGCCACGTCGATCAAGTGCCTGAACATTTTTGATAGTACTTTTACAGTCGTTTGCGAGAAATACTGTAATAAGAGACGAGATACTGGTCTGAGATGTTTTTGTTGTAATCCACAACAACTCGAGGCTTTGAAATTTCGCCACCTCTTCTCGTTAATGTAACAGTGTCGTCACCATGTATAGCTTTCGCACATCTTTTTTGTCATTTTAGGCACATCATCTTATTCTTGAAGACCGCTATGGATTGTCGTTTATTCAGCTTCGATTTGGTCACTTCACTGGGGAGTTTTTTTTTATTGATTCTCACTGTGCCCACTGCGTCAGTGTTCAGTCTGCATAGTATTTTCAAATAATTCGGAAGAACAATAATAATTGTCCATCACAAGTAAATACCCTATTTTTAAAAATTCTACCGCCATTGTAAGGACGACTTGCGTGGGCTTTGTCAGTGCTGAAATATGAGACAAAAGATTTCGGTTTCGTTTTTTCGGAATGTATATTTTTCAAGAAAGCCTACCTTTCCACAAAAGTAGACTCTCATCAATAGACACAACCTGTTCTACGCTATATGCATTCTGAAATTTTCTATTGAGATAATCCAAAATATTTCTGATTTTGAACAAACTTACATTTTCGTTACTTTGCACTTTGTACTTTGCATTTCCGTTATTGTGCAGTTCGTTGTTACAAGAATGTAAAAATTTTAGTAATTAAAGAAATCTTTTTTCAGAAAATGTTTCGTAAAAAATCTATGTCCTTATTATTTTCTTTCGACTGAAAAAACAAAGCATTTTTTGGTTTCTGTATTATCCCCTTCAGAATCAAAAATGGTAACAAAAATTTTATTTCGCCTGTGTTGGTAGCTGTCCAGCTTCGTTCTCGACATCGCCTGGCCGTTTTCCTTGCCATGGTTTTATCCCTTATGAAAGTTTCGGCATATCTGTTAGTCTCTCGAACTATTATCTCTGCGAAATCATCATCGATAATTCGAAAAGCTCAACTGGCTCTCGAGCACGAAGCAATTCGTGGTCTTTTATTCCAACATGCTCACCGAATGGAAATCTCACTCTTGGCACTTCATGTCTCACCTAAGCTGATTGTGGTAGCATAGGTTCGATCTCTTCGACAGTTCCTCCCTCTTCCTCGGATTCCTTTAAACTGCTTTCCGGCTGAGTAGATTGTTGAAGTTCAGAAGGTCCTGGTTGAGGTGACCTAGAGTGTCTAGATTGTGGCAAGGAAGAAGGTCCCCGTGGAGATGCGGACCAAGGCAATGGAATCAGCTGATCTTCAATTTGTTGTCCTTCTTCGGATTCCCCTAAACTGCTTTCCGACCCAATTAGTTGCTGAAGTCCAGAAGGTCCCGGTTGTGGTGATCTAAAAAGTCTAGGCTGCGACGAGGAAGAAGTCCTGGTAACGATGAAGACGAAAGTAGCGGAATCGGTTCACCTTCTTCTTCGCTTACTAAGTTGTCATCAGATTCTTTAAAATTTCTATTTTCTTCGACAGCAGAAGCTAATCGTGGCGTAAGTATTTCTTGTTTTTCTTCTTCTCCACTTTATAGGCTGTCCTCGAATTCTGAACCACTTTGTTCATCGCTAGCTTCTATTAGTGCGCTTAGTAGTGCTTGGTCTTTCTCACAGGACAAATCGTACATTTGCTTCATAATGTCTCGCCTTCACAAACACTCGACAAAAGTCCAAACACAAATTCAAAGCAAAAAATATAGAAAACGGAAAGTCTCATGTTTCGCGAACACTCAACACTCAAAACAAATAAAACAATGAAAATTTGAAATTATTTGAAAAGTAACCGTAAAAAAGTCTTGTTAATAAACAAAAGTTTATAAAAATAATATTAAAAATAATAAAAAGTAAAGTAAAGAGAAAAAACAATAAAAAAAAGTTAAAAAAAGTATCTACCTAGAGAAAAATAAAAAACATAAAACCGAAGAAGTAATAAATTAAAAAGTAGAGTAAAGAAAAAGGTAAAAAAGAATAAAAAGTCTTCAAACTTTTGAGCAAAACGTGCAAAGTTTTCAGAAATAGTAAATGTTGACCTATGGAAAAATGAAAAAAACCTAAACCCGAAGAAATAATAATGAATTAAAAAATAATTAAGTCATTAAAAATTAAAAATAAAGTAAATAAAAGGGAAAAAAAGAATAAAAAGTCTACAAACTATTGGACAAAAAGTCCAAGTTTTCAGAAACAATAAACTTACCTACCTAATATACCTATCGAAAAATAAAAAACCTAAAACGTAAGGAAAAACAAATTCAAAAATAACAAATTAAAAATTGAAAGCAAAGTTGCTGATGAAAGAATAATTAGAAACTAACACGTAAAAAACACTGTTTTCCAAAAACAATAACCAAAAATGACCCTGTAGTCTTTGTACCTTTATTTCTTGTTCAGATAAAGCAAATTTAATTTATAAATAAAAAGCAATACATACACTATAATAATATCCTTATTTTAATAGTTTTTCATGCTTCAATTTGTCAATTTTTCAAGTCAATTTGTCAAGTCAATTCTTCTCAGAAAATTCCTTCGAACTCTAAAGAATATTCCCTCTTTTTGTTTGATTATCTCGCAACTATCAATAATTCTTTGTCTCAGCTCATCAACATTTTGTACTGGTGTCCTATAGACAAGAGATTTGAGGTAGCCCCAAAAGAAGAAATCCATCGAGTTCAAATCAGGCGATCTGGGAGCCCACTGCACAAAGCCACCGCGTCCTATCCACCTCTCAGGAAACGTCTCGTTTAAGAATTCTCTAACCGCTACACTGAAATGTGGCGGCGCCCCGTCTTGCAGCATCCACATCGATTGTCTTGATCGGAGGGGTACATCTTCCAATAGAATGGGCAACTGGTTTCTTAAAAAATACAAGTAAATTTCTCCATTAAGTCTATGTGGAAGGAAATGTGGTCCAATTAAGTTGTCACCTATAATTCCGGCCCACACATTAACAGAAAATTTATTTTGAAAGATACGCTTAATTAGCATATGGGGATTTTCATCCACCCAATAATGTTCATTATGAAGATTTATTATTCTGTTGTGCCCAAATCCAGCTTCATCCGTGAAAGGAACAGAAGGTACAAAATTTGGGACGTTATTATGGTGATTCCTGACAGTATTGCAAAAAGCCAAACGAACCACAGAATCTTCGAGAGATAGGGCTTGAACCTTTTGGTAATGATAGGGATAAAGGAGCTGCTCTTTCAAAATGTCATGCACAATCAGCCTGTTAAGCCTTATTTTACATTTTTTACATTTACCAAGAATGTTAATTTTATGCCCAAGACGGCACCACTGCGATGTGCGGTAGGGTGACTTCGCCAAGCGTCTCTGATGAGAGCAGACGGGCTATTTTATAAGCTCTGTTAATTTTGATTTAATACAATAAATATACAGTCCACAAATTTGAATTTTATTGAAGTTTATTAATACCAAACATATAATGGCCCATAGTAGCCGGATGCAATCAGGCATCGTTTAATAATAAAGTAATAATTGAAAGTTTTAAAACTATCGACGCTGTGCATCAAGTTCTGCAAATCAAAGCAGGACATCGAAGTACGCAGGCAACAGAATTCAGCACCTGCACCTGCGAGACGAACCAAGGTCACAACTCCTGGATCACCCTTCGCAGTTATAAATTTAATGGAAGTAACAGATCGATTCCTTCCTTGAGTAAGTCCGTTCCATTTATAATAATTATCCTTATATTTAATAAGAATGGTTTTAATTTGTCATCATTAAGTATAATAAAAAATAAATAATAATTCCAATAATAAAAAAATAAAAATAAATTATCAATTAATTATGGCGGAACTTGACACTTTGAAGTTTGAAAAGAAAAAATATCAGGAGTAAATTAACTCGTTTGAGAACGCATTTTGAAAAAATTGACAAAACAAAATTAGATGATCAGGTAATTACACAATAATTAATGATTAGACTGGAAAAAATAAGTCCAGTCTTGAATGAATTTGAAGACGTACAGAGTCAAATTGAAATTTTGGAACCCACCCAGACGAGTAGACGAGTGCGAGGTATTCGAAAATTCATTTTATGAAATAGTTTCAAATATTAAGACTTTTTGCGATAAGTATTTTGAAAGTCAAACTACGCAAGGTCAGTTAGCTCAACGGCAGCGTTCGTCAGAATCAATCTCTGGTGAGGGTACGAATAATAATGTCTCTATTAAATTACCGCCCATAAGACTTCCAATATTTAATGGTGATTATAGCAGCTGGTTAGAATTTAAAGATTCATTCATTGCGCTAGTTGATCAGAATTCTTCACTTTCAGAAGTTTCAGATATCCAAAAATTTTATTATCTCCGTGCGTCCTTGGAAAAGGATGCATTACAAATAATTAAAGCCATAGAGGTTTCAGCTGACAATTATGAAGTTGCTTGGCAATTCCTAATTGACAGGTACGAGAATAAAAAATTAATCATTCATAATCACATCAGATCAATTTTTGAACATACACCAATTTTGAAAGAATCTTACATTGAGCTTAGAAATCTTTATGACAATGTAACAAAGCATTTAAGGTCGTTAAAATCGATGGGAGAAGATACAGATTCCTGGGACAGGTTGATAATATATATTATGTGTAATAAATTTGACGCAATCACCCGCAGAGAATGGGAAAGTTTTGAGTACAGCGATGATCTTCCTACAATGGATGATTTAAATAAATTTTTAAAGAATAAATGTGAAATTTTAGAGAAATTAGAATTAACCAAAATGGAAAAGCCGAAAAATAATAATACAAGTAATTATAATAGAAAGGTGAATATGAGTAAAACAGCTACGCTTCGATTAATTCGTTGAAACCAAAATGTAATTATTGTCAACGTGAAAACTCTATTTATAATTATTGCCAATCATTTTTAAACTTAAGGGTAGAGGATAGAATTGCTAATATAAGGAGAATAAAATTATGTTTAAATTGTCTAAGACCCGGACATCTTTCTTGGGACTGCAGAGGACAAAAATGTATAAAATGTGGAAAAGCTCATAATTCGCTTTTACATTTAAATTCATTTCCCACGGCAGGAACTGCTACGCCAAGAGCATTTAACTCGAGCCCAGGAGCAGCGGGACAAGCAACGTCGGTACAGATGCCGATGCATGCGCGATCGAAGTCATCTGATCAGCCCTGCTCCAGCAGCAACAATTCACCAGTAGAAGTAGTAGTTCGAGGAGAGTCTTCTGTAAATAATCAAAGGGGAAATGATATTACGAGCACTTGTAGTAGTGTCAGCGGGCATGTAACGCGCAGTATTTCAGGAAATAATTCAGGTTTTGCATCTCAAGTTCTCTTGTCCACAGCCAGAATAAAAATTAGGTTGGATGGAAATAAAATAATAAATTGCCGCGATCTGCTTGATAACGGCTCACAAAGTAATTTTATAAGTGAAAAATTGCGTAAAAAATTAAAATTGAATGTAACTAAAATTAATCACATTGTCAAGGGAGTGGGAGATACATTATCCAACATTAGTGATCAAGTATCAATTACAATTTTATCATCTCAAGGTGAATTTAGTATGAATATCGATTGTTTAGTTTTACCACGAATTACAGACAAATTACTAATTATGTCTTTTGAAAAGGCGTTTTTAAATATCCCACAAGATTTAAATCTAGCAGATCCTGAATTTAATTTATGCGACGAAATAGATATTTTATTAGGTTCACAGGTCTTTTGGTCAGTTCTGTGTGCTGATCAAAAACGTTTAGGTAATAATCTACCTATATTACAAAATACGAGATTAGGTTGGCTCGTTACGGGAAATTTATGTCTTCCTTCACATAATAATGTTTTAATTGTTGTTTAAGTTGTTTGAGTATAAACAAAGAACATGCTACGATTGATGATGAAATAGTTAAATTTTGGCAAATTGAGGAAGTCAATTACAATAAAAATAAAGAGTTATTATTATCGAAGTCTGAAAATTATTGCGAAGAATTATTTAAGAATACCACAAAACGAGATGAAAATGGGAGATTCGTAGTAAATATTCCATTTAAAGAATCTGTGAATAAACTGGGAAACTCTAGTGATGTGGCTCTAAAAAGATTTTATTCAATTGAAAGAAAAATGAGTAAGAATTTAGAATTAAAAGAAATGTATGTAGATTTTATGAGGAAGTATTTAGAGTTAGGGCACATGACTGAAATCGATGTTAATAATAGTAATTATTCTGGTGGATATTTTTTACCCCACCATGCGGTAGTAAAAGATGATAGCCTTACAACAAAATGTAGAGTAGTTTTCGACGGTTCCGCAAAAAAGGATACGGGACTGTCTCTTAATGACGTGCAGTTTAGCGGTCCTCCGCTTCAGCAGGAAATCTTTTCGATTTTGTTAAGATTCAGAAAACATAAATATGTAATTTCGGCTGACGTATCTAACATGTTTCGGCAAGTCCTTGTCTGTGAAGATCATAGAAAATATCAAAAAATATTTTGGCGTTTTAATACGCATGAGGAAGTCAGAACTTTTATATTAAATACTGTCACTTATGAAGAAGCTGGTGCACCGTATTTGGCAATAAGGTGCCTTTTACAAATAGGCAATGACCACAAATTAACGTCTCCTCTTATTAGCAAAATATTTAGTCAGGATTTTTACGTCGATGATCTTCTCACAGGTGCGAATTCGGAAGAGGAAGTTTTAAATATTCAGAAGTATATATCACAGGCTTTATTAGGAGCTGGGTTTGAGTTACATAAGTGGAATTGCAGTGATAAGGAGATTTTGAAAAAATTTATTGTTAATGATAATTTAGAAGTCGGAATATTAAACATAGGTGAAAACGAGAAATGTAAGACGCTCGGAATTTACTGGGATCCAAATGGAGATTTTATTAAGTATTAAGGTATGCTTCCACCAAAGGAACATTGAGGAACTTTTATGTTTCTGTTTCCTTTTTTCGAAAATGTTCTACAAATTTTCTGAATGTTCCACTCGGTTTCTGTTCCAATTTCAGATTGTTCCTTCTTGTCGCCGGTTTCCATTTCGAGCGGTAAACTTCAAAGGAAAATCAGCAAGACGAAACTTGTGGCTACATAAAAATTCCTCAATGTTCCTTTGGTGGAAACATACCTTAACATTAGACAATTTAATGAGGTAAATAATATTTCGAAACGTAATATATTGTCTATCATATGCCAAATATTTGATCCGTTAGGATTATTAGGGCCAATAATTGTAGTGGCGAAATTATTTATGCAGAAACTCTGGCAATTGAAGATTTCGTGGGATGATGATGTTCCACAAGAATTACAAGAAATGTGGCTACAGTTTCAGAGCGAATTATCGGTTATTAATAGTTATGAGATTCCTCGCCATGCAATATTTTCTTGCTATGTAAAAATTGAATTACATGGATTCAGCGATGCGTCTGAAAGGACATTTGGCGCATGTATAATATTCGTTGTATTACTTCGGACAGTGGAATATTGAGTAGACTAATGTGTGCGAAATCAAGGGTCGCACCTTTAAAACAGATTAGCCTTCCTAGACTGGAATTATGCGGCTCCTTGCTGCTTGCAAATTTGATGAATAAATTTAAAGAATCAATTGAAACAAAATTTGACAATGTTTTCTGTTGGTCAGACTCTCAGATTACACTTGCGTGGATAAGGCGGGAGCCAAAAAGATGGAAGACATTCGTTGCGAATAGAGTCGCCGAAATACAAGGATTAGCTCGTGAATATAGTTGGCACTTTGTAAGGTCCGCGGACAACCCAGCAGATCTTTTATCACGGGGTACTTCTCCAACAATATTAAAGGGGTCGAATCTCTGGTGGAATGGTCCTAGTTGGTTTTCACAAGATATATCGCAATGGGACTTGCAAGAATTTAAAATAGATTCCGAAATACCAGAAGAGCGTTCAATTGTGAATGTTTCTTTAGTAGTAAATACATTGAGGTTAATGGATAAGTTTTCATCTTTGACTAAAACAAAGAGAGTAATGGCTTTTGTAATGCGGTTTATTTCAAATTTACGCTTAGATAAAGAAAGGCGAAGAATAGGTCCACTAACTCCCCAGGAGTTAGATCAAGCCTTGAATATTTTGATTAGAGATGCTCGAAAAGAAGCATTTCCGGTTGAGTACAATAACTTAAAAAATAATAAACCGATTAATAATAGAAGTAGCATACTGGGATTGAATCCATTTTTTAAGGATGGGTTAATACGAGTAGGTGGTAGGCTTAAAAATGCTAACATATCATATGATAAACGACATCCGATCCTCCTACCAAAAGGTCACCGTCTGACGGGACTTGTATTGCAAGAAGAACACGTTAAATTATTACACTGTGGGGCAAGTAATTTGTTACACTCGATTAGGGAGAAATTTTGGATTATCTCGGGGAGAAATTCATGTAAGGGAATTATTAAAAAATGTGTAGTTTGTTTCAAAGCGAACCCTCAGAGCTACGACTATCTGTTGGGGAATTTACCTGATGTTAGGGTAAACACTTACTCACCTTTTTTGAATGTTGGATGTGATTATGGGGGTCCGTTTTTCTTAAAAGATAGAAAGACTCGCGGTGCAAAAATTAGCAAGGCATATATTTGTTTGTTCGTGGGTATGTGCACCAAGGCAGTGCATATAGAATTGGTGTCTGAGCTAACGACAGTTGCGTTTTTAGCTGCCTTTAAGAGATTTATTTATAGACGTGGTAAGCCCGTAAATGTATTTTGTGACAATGGTTTAAATTTTATTAAATTTAAATTTAATAAATTAACAATGAGCTAAAAAAGGTAGCAGACTTTCTTAGGGAAAATTCAGAAATTATTGCCGACAATAAGGCTAACGATTCTATCAAATGGCATTTTATACCCGCTCGTTCGCCCAGTTTTGGTGGGATCTGGGAAGCCGCCATAAAGAGCGCAAAAAAAACTCATATTAAACGAGTTATTGGGAACACGCCTTTAAATTTCGAGGAATTTAATACTGTACTGGTACAAATTGAAGGCATTCTTAACTTCCGTCCTCTTAGTCCACTATTCTGCGATCCCAACGATCTGACAGCATTGACACCAGGACACTTCTTAATTGGAAAGCGATTGATTGACGGCCTTACCCGAAATAGATCTACAAGAAGTACCAGAAAATCGATTGAAGCGGTTCTAGCGTCTCCAGGCGATGGGACAACATTATTGGACACGTTGGCAGAGAGAATATTTGTCTGAATTACAGACAAGAACACGGTGGAAGCAAACCTCCTCCAGGGTTCTCAAGGTTGGTACACTGGTTCTTGTCAAGAACGAGAATGCGGCAACGCTCGAGTGGCAATTAGGCAGAGTGGTTGCTCTACACCCAGGCAAAGACAATGTGCTAGGTGTGGTGGATATTAAGGTGCGCAAAGGATTAATTATAACTCGTGCGGTGAATCGCATTTGTGCATTACCTATTGATGAAAATTATAATCATTTTTCTACTTATTAATTTAATAATAATTATGCTGTATTATGTACTTAGGTATATCTTAATGATGACCAGAAATGTGTTACTTTAAATATGTATACTTATTCTTATCGAAATTTATAATAATTTATGTTTGTTGAAAGCACTGAACTGTTTCCAAGGTGGGCGGAATGTTAAGCCTTATTTTACATTTTTTACATTTACCAAGAATGTTAATTTTATGCCCAAGACGGCACCACTGCAATGCGCGGTAGGGTGACTTCGCCAAGCGTCTCTGACGAGAGCAGACGGGCTATTTTATAAGCTCTGTTAATTTTGATTTAGTAATACAATAAATATACAGTCCACAAATTTGAATTTTATTGAAGTTTATTAATACCAAACACAGCCTTACACTTATGTTAGGATTATTCTCGATTGAATTTAAAGCACGAACCTCTGTTCCTGGAGTTCGAGTCCCTCGCTGACGGCCTACGTCATGACGTATAGGGTTAAATGAACAGATTTCTTCCAGTCTTCGATGGATTGTACAAAATATTTGCGAGTATGGTATCCTTCTATTTGGAAATGCTTCATCATACAAACATCTTGCTGCAAGTGCATTCCCGCCAGCTAAACCATAATAATAATGCATGTCACAAAGTTCGACGTTAGAATAATTATTATTATTCATCTTATAGTGTAGAAAATTAACTTAAATTATGATATCACAAGAAACTTAATAAAACTAGTATCTGTCATAATTAATTTTCGTGGTTACCCTGGTTACTTAGAAGCCATCTCGCTCAATCGTTTCCAAAGCATGCTTTGTTTATGATCTCAACTTGGTTCGAATTCATGCAATACAACCACAACTTTGAACGCGTTTTTCTCGGAAACGGCTGATTTTATCGTGATGCCCCAAGAAGTCATTTTTTGTCAAAAAGTTAATTTTGTTTGATTTTTGACTTCCAAAATTTGAAAAAAAATCTAAACAAAATATTTATGGTCGATCAACTAACAGTGACAGGCAGTTTAGGACGTTTAGCTTTGAGATATTAGCATCAAATTTGAAACAACAATTGAAAACAAAATAAGTGATATTATGTGCCAAATTTGGAAAAAATCGATTCACTAGCAACAAAGTTTAAAATTATTTAATTTTTTTTTACCTGCTTTTCAACTCGGGTAATTTTGAATTTTCGAAAAATTGTTATAGCAGTTTGTAGCATTTGTTTTTGGAGCAGAATCATCCCCCGAAGTTTTTGCTCATAATTTCCGGACACTCTGTATAATGTTGAAATTACACATCCTTGATTTTACGGACTTTTGTACTTGCAAACCGTTTGGAAAATAATACACGTAGGTAACTTTCTTCTGCAGAAATAAAACTACTAATCTTACTTAAAATTTTTTCAATTTTATTTATTATAAACAAATTAAAAACATTATTCTTTGGTAATCAATCAATAGATGACTTAAAATTAAAGACGAATTTGTGAATTAGAGGTTTTTGTAAAAATATAAATAATAATATGGCACACATTAGTTCCAGTAACCCTCTTTACCTCTGAAATCTTTTGGTTTTTTCGTAAAAGTAGATTTCAATGTTATATTTTCAAACTGAATTCTTTTTCTTTCAATATAATTTCGGTTTCCAGAAAGTTCTCTTCTCCATAGGAATATTTATAAAATAGAGTATTTGGGTGTGATCTTTGCAACTTAACCTTTCTCAAATTTGTGAATTTTACATTTTTGAGGATATTGATGTAAATCTCCGAAGTCAATTTTTTCAAATCTATTAGTCTTTGAAACATAATTCATTAAGCTCGTAACTTTTTCCTTTCTTGTTAGCTTGTCTAATTATAACAGCATATTGGTCTGGAACGAAAATTGATTTTGCTTTTTTATATTTTGTGACCTGTCTCGATTCTTGCGTGGCACTGTCTCTGTACAGTCCCATAATGGGGAATCGATTGGACGAAAGAATAAATAATAATTCCCGTAATGGGGAACTATTTGGATTAAAATTATGTTCTTATCTGGGCGAAGGACCAAGATACAGGATACACAGGGAAATACAAATAGACAGGATTAACAATTAATATTTGGCTTAATAGTTCATTGCGTAGGTACTAACTGTTTATTCTGCCTTCTGTGAATTACTATACCCGTGCGGGGAATGCGAATGTCCATGTAACGGTAACGGCGATGAAGGATGAAGAAAAAGGGTACTGCGGGTACCTTAATTAATGCGATCGGCCTAATAGGACGCGATAACCGATGATATTAAGATGAAGAGAAGACGGAGCCGCGACGTTTATCAGCAACTGAAGAAATGGTGCTGGTCACTAAGCTGTCTCCTTGGATTGCACACGGGATTTCCTGATGCGACCCGACGTGTTCCAATGCTCAACTGCTTCTGTTCTCTTCTAGGGGTGAACACCTTGACGTTCGGTTTCACCACCCACGTGCACATTTTCTCTTGCCGTGAATAGCCAAATACTAGGGATGGGCAAAGGATTGTGCAAAGGATAGATTCCGTGAGGAAATCGAAATTAATAAATGAATTGTCATTGATGACGGAAAAGTCTCCTTCATTTTGAATGTGTCCTTTTATAAAATATTTGTGGGTAATAGATTTAATTTTCAATTTATGAACCATAAATACATAAAGAGCAATAATAAATCTGTTTTTATTTTGCCCACAGCAATTCTCGGAATAGAAGATTATTTCTAAGTCTTCGTCACTTTTATTGGAAAGAGCTTCAACGTATTTGAATATGCAAGTCCCTATTTATTTGGACATGGCAAAACTTTTTGAAGGTCATATAAATTACGACTTTCACATCAACGGCTCTATTCTGTTTGTCGTGGTCTTTTTCTTTTCAACTAAGCTCCTTTTCTCGTAAATGTTCCTGATGTCTTTCTTCGAGTTTACCTTTTTCCTCTTCTGATCCGTTCTGGTATTCCAAACATAACTCCCATTGGTCTTTCTTCGGTACATGAAAAGACAGATACTCCTCGTTGAAAATTTTGCTATACATATAATTATTGGTAATTTCCGTATTCCACTTTCTGTCCGTCACACAATTTCACATAGTCTTTATGTAGATCTGCTAATGTTTTTCCGCCTTCTATAAATTTCCTTGTTGTGTTTGCTCTACAATAATGTGCATCTGTTCTTATTATAGGAATTTAATCAATGTGTAGCCTAATTTTATTTTTGATTTCTTCACTCACTGTTTTGTGATTTCCGTGTTTTCCTTTTTTATCACTGTCAATTACCTTTCCTGTATCACAAACGTTTTGTTTTTCGAATACAGTCTGAATAGTTCTATTGTTAATTGACAAAGTCGCGATAATTTTTTTTTTTTGCAAACCCGTATCTTTTTTTCTCATGGCATTTAATTCTACATTTTTCACCACATGGGGGTAGAATTGATTTCTTTGTTCGTTCTTTCTTAATTCGTATTGTACCATTTTTTCAGTTTTCTGTACTTGAGTAGAAACGTACGATTCACCTCTATTAATATTTTCGCGCGATTTTTTTGCCACAATTCTAGCCTCTTCTTTCCTTTTCTACTTTTATTGCTATTTTCAGTTGGGACCAAAACTTTTCTTTTTTTTTCTTGGTGTCTCGTCTTTGTTCTTTTTTGGTTCTTCTTCTGAGCTTGAAGGGTCGGATGATTTCTCGTACAAGGGATCTTTTACACTATCATCAGATCCGTATGGATTGTTTTTTAGGTCCTCGTGGGAGCCGTCTTGGAAATAAAAAAATAAAAAATACATCTGAATTGTATAATAAAGATTATAAATAATATTGCCTTCATTTATATTTGAGTTTTTGGAGCAAAAGGTCCCATATCTACATCAGACGATGAAGAAGAGGAACTTGAGTAGAGAATATGATGGAAATGAACCAGAAGATGATGAACTACTCGAGGCCAGCATTGCAACGTCTTCGTCTAGAAAACATTTTGTTGTGTAATTTTAAAGATTTCGGTAAAGATGAATATTACCTACCTGTAACTTTTATTGTATTTTCAGATATAGATACTTCCGCTTCAGTTACTATTGACTATTAATTCAGTGATATTTTCCTTTGGTGCTGTCTCTAGGCTGCCTAAGAGTAAATCATAATTTCAACCGTATTTATCTGAGAAAAGTTTTAAAATTCATAGGTATACCTACCTTGAGTATTATCATCACAATAAAGATTACAAAGCCTATTTTTCAGATTAATTTTCGAATGTTTATGAAAAATGTAATATGCGATGGATTAGGTAGTGTTGGCTAGAGGGATTGAGACCGAAAGGGCCTTGAAGGCCTTATCGTTTGGTTTGCATATAACACCTTCCTCCCATATCATTACCCATTGGGGCACTTCATTTGCTGCTAGCAACTTCCACTTACCTTCTGTTTCAACTTAGTGTAATACGCGTTCATAGGTTTCATGACCTTCAAATTTTCCCTACGTATTATTAATATAAGCCTTATTAATATTTTATATAGTTCGCCATCACTCCATGACCCTTGTAATAATTTTGATTAAACACTTATATGAAAATACTATCCACTTTATTGTAATTAACATAAAGTTTAAACACTTTGAATAATATGAAATTATTGCCACTATAAATTAAAAAAAAAAAAACATTTTTTATCTAAAAATAGAATACCTACGCTTATAAAAAGTTAGTACTTTTTCCTATTATTAGTACCTCATGCTGCTCAGGGTCTATCTTGCCTCAAGGATGCTCAAGGGTCAGCTCAAGGGAAATGTCACTAGATACCTTTTATCACTCACTCGCCTCGTTGCCTTCTAACTTGCTTCACTCATCAATCAATCTTGTCTTGCCTTTTTACTTTTTCATCATCGCATTATATATTATAAGTAATTCAAATTACTGTGTTAGCATTTTTATACTGCGTTAGCATTTTTACAGTGCGTTAGCATTTTATATTTTATAGAGTTATATACAGTATGTGACAATAGTGACGTAGCACACTTCCAGGAATTCTAGCTTATGAAAATTCGGTCAATCTCTGTATCTGCGTGTGGTCCATTTCTCATCTCTTAGTTTCTGTTTGAGATGGACAATTCTTAGCCACAACATAGTTGTGGTGTAATACTGAAAAATCTCTCGAGTCCACAGTTTACTGAGG
This sequence comes from Malachius bipustulatus, assembly GCA_910589415.1. NCBI lineage: Eukaryota > Metazoa > Arthropoda > Insecta > Coleoptera > Melyridae > Malachius > Malachius bipustulatus. The sequence continues at coordinate 6,835,805 of OU342634.1, forward strand.
TTGATGTCATCTATAGTTATTTGGTTATAGACAATGTCCGTTAGATTGGGAAATACAGCAAGATTAGGCTGCTGTAGCACCTTGGGGTTAGCTTCCCTGATGTTAATGTTGAAGTTAAAAAAGCTGTCAGTAGACGCATCTTTTTCAACTGTTGCGCTAGATTTGGGAACTGGCGCGTCTATACGTGAGCCTCGTGGAGGCCGTGCAGGCGGTTTCCTCGACTTACCATGAGTAGGTCGCACTTGCTGCTGAGTAGGTGGGATATCTCGGGTGCGCCATGGTTCGTATGCGTTTGCGACGTGGGTATTACGTTGGTTCTCCGGACGTCCACGGTATTCTGGCTCCATCTTCGATATGTGTGGTAAGTGGGTGTGTAGTTTGCAAGAAAATTTGTTTTTGAAATAATTCAAAATGTTCACAAATCTCCTTGTTCCGAACCTCGGACCTCAAAAATTTTGTTTTTTAACAAGCGTCTTACGGTGTCCAAAATTGGAATATATTTAGTAAAAAAATCATGCTTTACTATCTTTATAATATCAACTTTAACCGGTGCAACATAATTGAAGTTTTCCCTATAGAATTTTTGTCTGCAATAATTTGTTCTTAAAATCCAATAATTTAAATTAAGATCATCATAGGACATCATCTATCGACCGATCAGCCTCCTCACCACACTATCAAAACTGCTTGAAAGAATAATACATATCAGACTAGAAGATCATCAACGGAAACAAACACGCTACCACCCTACCAATTTGGCTTTCGGAAAAGACACTCCACTCAACAACAACTAACTTCAGGATAACAGAAGTAACAGAAAAAGGATTCGAAAATAAGCAATACACAACCGCCGTATTCCTAGACATAGCTCAAGCATTCGATAAAGTGTGGTTAGAAGGTCTTAAATACAGACTACTGCATTTAAATCTTCCAGACTTCATAAGAGCTATTCTTTTTTCATTTCTTGAAAACACAACATTTTCAATTAAAATGGGGTAAAAAGTTTCAGCAACAGTCCCAATACAGGCAGGAGTACCTCAAGGTAGCATTCTTGGCCCAAGCCTGTTCAACATTTATTTGAGTGACCTACCCGAAATATCAGCCATAATCGGCATGTATGCCGATGATACAGCCAAAATAACGCAATACTGGAAGCTAAGTAACGCTATAAAGCAGCTACAGAAAGCAATAAATATCACAACCAAATGGCTCAAAACATGGAATATTAAAATCAATCCTCAGAAATTCGAAGCTAAAATATTTACTCTTAGACAGATCGCAAATCCCGAGACCATAACCATTGACGACGTAGATATAACATGGAAGACCAAAGACCAAACAGTGAAATACCTGGGAGTACACCTGGATACGCGTCTTACCTGGAGTCATCACATTAACAATAAACTCAACCAAGCGTACGCGAGAATGACACAACTCTACCCCGTTCTAAATAGGAAGTCATCCCTGAAGATCGAGTGTGCTCTACTTCTCTACAAATCGTTGATAAGACCGCTATTGTTATACGCATGTCCTGTCTGGGGAAATACATCGGCAACAAACGTTAAGAAAATTAAAACTTTCCAAAACAAGGTTCTGAGAATAGCCACAGATGCACCATGGTTCATGAGAAACCACCAACTACACGACGAACTCTCAATCCCAACTATCCATGACATCATCAACAAGGTTGCAGCCAAATTCTTCAATCAATTACGAAACTGCGAAGGCCCCAAATTCTATAACATCGGGCAAAGAAATATACACACACGACTGACAAGAAAGCTTCCGCAAGACATCTTCGCTACCAACGACGACGATAATGACTGAAGCCATGGTATAACAGTCAATGACATGTAACAACCAATAAATCATGTAAATATTTCAAAACTGCTGTGAATAACATTGTGTACAATATGTTGAGCCGGCAATAAAATACCGTGTTTCCCCGGATAGGTGAAACGACTCTTATAAAAGACAAAAAATTTTTGATTTCAATTTTAATTTTTTGGGGTTCAAAAAATGGCTTAAAGAATAATTTCGAACAAAATTTTATTTTTGAAAAATCAAGCATGCCTTGGAAATTCCAAGAAACCGGTTTTTCTGTTTAGTAAAGTGCGTTTTATGTGGCAAAAATGACAAAATGTTGTTTGAAAAAGTTATTCAGAATTAACATTTAGGTCCGTATACCAAATTTCAAAATCATAGATCAACTTTAATTTTTTTCATTTATTTTTATGTTTTATTTTGCAAATCAAAGATTTTCATTTTGTCGCAAAGACTGCCATGGAAAAACCAAATTGTATCCATAGCAATAGCAATTTGTCAATATCAGTCTTTGTTGCAAATGAAATTCTTTGATTTGTGAAAGAAACATAAAAGTAAATGTAAAAGATCAAAGTTGGCCTATGATTTTGAAATTTGGTATACGGACCTAAATGTTAATTCTGAATAACTTTTTCAAATAACATTTTGTCGTATTTGCCACATAAAAGGCACTTTACTCAACAGAAAAACCGGTTTCTTGGAAATTTCCAAGGCATGCTTGATTTTTCAAAACTAAAATTTTGTTCGAAATTATTCTTTAGCCAAGCAGGGCTGAACCCCAAAAAATTAAAATTGAAATCAAAAATTTTTTGTCTTTTATAAGTAGAGAACGGATTATAGGCAAAGAAAAAATGAAAAATAGGCGCCTTTATAGGCACATTTTTTGAGATAAATAGGCTTAAACTTGAACCAAATAGGCAATAAAATAGGCAAATTTTACTACCAAATTTTCAATACATAGAAAAAATGAGTAACACAAATTTACGTTTATATGTGCCTTAAAAATTCCTGCCGATTTCCAAAAATTTACAGCAATTTTCCTAAGATTTTATTTTACATCAAGCACGTTGTTTGATAAATAAAACAATTACAAATATTACACTTTACCATTTTGCTACAAGCTCGGATGAAAAATATTGTGTCGCCATCCAAGAATTCAGGATATGGTTTAATCCACGAAGAAATTTTGCTTGATTTAGGTACTCATTTTTATGTATTAAAATTTTACGCCAGCAAATTCTGGTCTACCAGTACCTTATTCATATTCATTCATGAGAAGTAAGAAAGCAACAGATATATCTGGGATTCATTAAAACCAGATATGTGTAGTAAATGGAAACAATATTAATTTGAGAACTTGAAAAGATATCCCTCACTTTTCACCACAGTTGTCCGGGTCAGTTATTATTTCTATAAGGGATTATGACTTAGGACCTATAATAATAAATTATCTCAAGTGGGGTAGTAAAATTTTCAAATATTCTTTCAAAGTTAATAATAATAATTAGCATGAAATGTATTTTGAGGTGGATAAATTAATATTTATCTGAATAGGCACAGATAGGCACTTTGCCTATAATCCGTTCTCTATTTATAAGAGTCGTTTCACCTATCCGGGGACACACGGTATATTAAAAAAAAAGGAAAGGATCATCTTCGGAACCGACCCAGACCTCTTTATATAATTTACAAATGACCAGAATGACCTCAGATTAGTTTTCAAATTCCACGCAGCCCGGCCAGCGTACTCACGATGCGCTCTAAGGACTTACAGGTTTAATTGTCTCTAATTTGAATCTTCTCCAGCAGCTGTGTTTGCGTTTTATAAGCCGTATTATACGAGGGGAGAACCACGGTGGAAAACTTGCCGCTTTGGGCACAGTCTTAGCATTAAGAGCAGATATTACGGCATCATAAAAAGTTTCGCAAGCTTTGTTGGGGTCGGCAAGACAGACCAGTCGATATTGCCAATTCATTGATAGAGAGCAGGATAATTCGCCCTTTTGAAATTAAAAGTCGGAACGCCTGACCTCCGCAATGATCGGATCCATGAAGACAGACGAACCTCAACGTGTATCTCCAGAGCGGGATGATGGTCGTCTTCGCTCACCAGGGAACCGACGGAATGCATCACATCTCACCTCAAACCGGACACCACCAAATCCAAAACTCTATAGCGTGAATACTAATTTGTAGAGTCATGAATGGTGCATGTAAAAATGGCCAGCATCCGTTTTTAAGTTATGAATTTCAAAGGAGTAAACCCAAAGCTGCCTGTAACAAAATATCTCCTGCACCGGTAAAACCGGGAGAGGCAAATTCTGCATGTAATCAAACGTGATTCCCAATATGTCAGGGTGGGCCTTGGACAGTGCCTGTACTTCTTTCAATTTACTATAAAACTTTTTGGCCCTTCGCCTGTGAACCATAAGCTCTGCCGCACACACTATTTTGGCATTGTCGTTTAAACGGCGCCTGAGTTTATTATTACTCCATAAAAAGGTTTATAATCGTCTTCAACCCACACCCACTGGTAACAATGATTTAAGGTGCATTATCTTACTTGTCAAAATTGGAAGGTCTCCTACGTAGGCATGAGTATCTGGGAAATTTACTTTTTTTTATTTTGTTGATGTGATCATGAACAAAGTGGTTGAATTTTGAAATTGAGAAGTAACTCTTTCCTGCCTGCTTGAGTTCTGCGTTTCTTCTGATGTACTGTTTTTTTTTTTTTTTTGGTAGATAGTCATCAAGCCACCAACTTTTGAAATCAAAAATATGCTCAAATCGTATTTCGTGTACTGTCAACTTTTTTTCAAACTTGTGCTGATGATGATTTCAGTATATGTATGCAAATTATAAACCCGGTCATGCCCCCCCGTTTTCGAGGATGCTTGAATATGATGGCGGTGGTTTAAACTCTTCTCGAGTTGACCGCACCTCCTAAAACGGCCAAAAACCACCCCTTTGAAGGGTAAATCACGGAAATTCTTTCTCTTGGCGGCCAAACTTGTGTCACCCCTGTTTTAGAGGTCGCTGAACGCGATGCTGTCGTCGAGGTCGGTTCTCGACGCCCGCCAACCACTCTACGCGGCCAAGAACAACCCCCGGAAGGGGTGAAACGGGAACTCGCCGGTGAAATCGACGAAAATCCGTCCCCGCCCGTTTTCGAGGATGCTGAACGCATCTTCAACATCATCAAGCTGACGTCGAGGTCGGACCTCAACGCCCGCCGTTTTTTTCAATAGCTAAACAGTTATTACAGGGGAGGATTTTATAATATTTGTTGTTATTGAGTTGATTCTGACACATATTGATGTAATCTATTTTGTTAATAATCACGGTTACATTGCCCTTGTCTGCCTTTAGAACCAACAATTGCGGGTTATTTTTTAGAAAACTTTTTGTTTTATTCCTAATATGAAAAAGGTGATGCCTACAAACATGATTGGCCACCCTTTAGGTAGTTGGTCATTTTGTTCGTTATTTGAGTAACACAAACATTCTTTCTTTCGGCTTCCAACCCCCTGCAAAGCCATCTCCACATCTGCTAAAATAGGGTTGTCTACAGGATCCCTTGTGGTGGTTGTGATGCTGTGTATGTTGGTGAAACAAAAAGGGCACTAAAAAATAGAATTACCGCGCATAAGAGTGATTGCAGACATCATCCTGAACGTTGTGCTCTGGCCAGACATGTTGTTGATACTGGACATGTAATGGATTTGATAACACCAATTCTAATTACTGAAAGACATCACACTAAAAGGTGTGTAACCATGAGATGTTCGAAATAGCGAAGGAGCCTTTCTCTATGAACAAAAGATCAGATATTAGGGGCCTCAGTATTGCATATGCCTTTTTGATTGAGTTGTCGAAAACCTAAGAATAACTGAATACGAGTTTCAACCTCGCAGTAAAAGTGGCTACACTGCCTTCGTTTGTCTGATAACACTCATGAAGATATAGACCGTCCGTGCATGGCTGCTCTGCTACTGTTTTTATTTTTATAATTATATTTATTTCGATTTTAATTTTGTTTTATTTTTCGGAAATGTAAATAGTAACTAGGTACCCTCTGTTATAATGAGACTTGAAAGATTTTTAAATTTGTGAGTCAACCGTTTTTATGTTTTTCTGGTGATGTTTTTTGTTGTAAAAATATTTACTGGATATAATAGATTCATCATGATTTCTGTGCTGAAAAAAGTGTTTCCTTTGTTTTGGAACATACAATATAAATGAAAATTAAATTGAAGGATAATTGTTTCTTCCTCCTCATGACGATCCTCTTTTTTAACAACCTCAATTCTGCTGTAAGTACATTTATATAGTAGGGATTAACTTTAAAAAGTCAGATGTGACGTCACACTAACCGTCCGAATTAATATTTTTAATTTCACCAGAAAATGTCAAACAGTTAATTGTCAAGTTGTAAACGAGCGTAAATTATTGAAGGAAATCATTCAAACAATGAATTGAACCGCTTACGTCAGTTTGAGAGCCACTGACAACTGCATAAAATTTATTCACGTAATAACATTCTATCCTCTGTTTTGTGCATTTAATTCTCATTCAAAACCAATGTTGACGTATACATATTTATGCGGGATGGAGTGTTTAGACAAACTGGACGGTTACAATAAAAACCACGTATATGAAACAAAATAAATCGAACTATCAAATGGATGTGTATTCTTAATCGATACGTATGACTTTTTAGACTTTATTGGACTATAGAATAGTTTTTGTGTAATTATTTGTGAAATTAACAAATACATTATTTGTGTATTTTTCGCATTTTTTATTCTTAATAATTATGACTAATTTTGTAGACCCTGATGAAGAAAATAAAACATTTTCGAAAGCTTGGCAAGCGAAACAGAGTATTCTTTTGAAATCCCAGTGGTGATCGACAGTTATCCCCCGTCTAGTCCCAATTAATTCTATATACTTTTATATATTTTTTCTCAGTTAATCAGGTGTATTTCCTATTTTACAGAAAAAATTTGAAACGAATACATAAAAAAATACAAATAGGAACTAAAATAATAAGCTTTGTAAAAAATTGTAATAAAATACACAAATAAATAAAGTAAAAAAATTAATCAACTTACTCGCGAATTCAAACCTTCGTTGCTTGATACATTTTTGTCTTCGTTTCCCAGTTCACTGTTGGTACCATTTTGTTCAACAGAGACCATAAGATGGCTCCAAAGTAAACACTATCAATAAAATATCGAAATTAAAAATATTTGAAACACATTTAGCAAAAAATTAAAAGCGATTTAGGCAAAAAGGAACGAACTGACCAAAATATCTACTTACAAACAAAATATGGCAATTTTCCTCATCTAAAACCTCACTTTCTAAGCTTATTTCTCCATCTGTATTGAACTGAATTTTCTCTTGATCTTGATTTTCCTTAAAACAGGGGTGTAAAACAATCCAAAGTAGTTTTATGTTTTTAGGTTAGGATTCTATACTATCAGCGTAAATACTTACCTCAAAATTTAAATTACTTTGTCCGTTTTCGAGTGCTAGAGCTACTAATAATCTTCCCCTGTTCGACATTTTGCGAAACTCAAAACAAAACATACAAACTTTATTATTCCGACATCTAATTCACAAAATGAAACAAGCAAACCACACGTTATGCTATAAGGAATCAACTGGCAGTTGGTTTCTTCTAGCATAACAGGTATTCCCTGTTCCCTTATTGCGAAAAGTGGATAGGTACAAGTTTCTTAAAATCTCAATTACGTCTTATTGCTCATAGGTGACGCAAGTAGCTATTTAAGGTTGGATCTCTATTGCTAATTTATGAAACACATTTTTGTGATTTTAAAGAACCAGCTAACTCATTTTAGCAAAATTTGTTAGTTGGTTTCTTATTGACAAAGGGGGTCCAAATAATTGTTCAATTATTGGGAATATTTTGTCATCATACTTCTCAATATCAGTATTCTGGCTTCTCCACCCATTCATATGCTGTAACTTGTGCCATGACTTGTGAATTGAATAATGCCTTATTACCAAAGCAAGAAAAGATTTTGAAATATTTTCGGCATAATTTATATCTACAGTCTTTTCTTCATGACTTAATTCACACGTTTGGATTTTTTCTTTCGGGTCTAACAAATAAGCCAGAAAATGAGCCGAAGTCATAGCCGTGTTATATCTAGTCTGATATTTCTTAAAATCCTCTTGATCTGTCTTTTCGTTTAATTCATTTCCTAATATTTTCCAAATCAGTACAGCATCCGAATGCCTGAAAAGGTTTTTTTGAACTTTAGCAAGTGCTACTGAAATTGGTATTAAAATTAAGAGCATGTCTACTATATTACTTTTCAAATTTAAATCAGACACGTGATTTTTTACCACTTTAGCTATACTATCACGATTTTCTTCACAGATTTTTAACCCTACAATATAAGACTCTAAACAATCTGTCATGGTGTTCCAACGAACTGCACTTGGAACGATGAGCTTTGGAGCATTTGATTGTCGATAACATGCATTTTCAAAATGGTTATTTATAAAATATTTAACTACACCCAGCACATGCTTCTTAATATTATGGAACTTAGATTGATAATCATTGGCTAAAAGATTGAGAACATGCGCTGAACAATCATATTTTAGAACTCTTTGATGAACCGCCCATAGTATTGTAAAATACCTAGTACCTACATGTCTTATTGCGTTGGTGTTATGGGGAACAGGAGATTCAATAATGGACTTAACTTTCTCCTCATTTTTTATCAATAATGAAGCCGAAAAGGATAGAGAATCTCGACAGAAATGACACTTGTCAAAATTTAAGGTAATATTAGCGTGTCTTAAGCGCTCATATACTTCTCTCAAGATTTCGAGATGTTTCTCGAAGCTATTCGTAACGATAGTAATATCGTCAAGATACAAAGGGTTCCAAAGCTGGACCTAAAATGGTGTCCATGAGTCTTTGTTGGGTTTGGGCACTATTTCTTAGTCCGAAAGGTATTCGGCGGAATTGAAACAAACCTCTTCCGGGGACTACAAAGCGGTATTTGGACAAGATTCCCTCATCTAGGGGAACTTGAAAGAAGGCCTGCTTCAAATAGATAAAGGTAAGATAATCAGCGTCTTTAAGTTTGCTTAAGATAGTATCGATTCTGGGCAAGGGGTTAGAGTCATGCGTAGTGATCTCGTTCAATTTTCGTCCATCGACACATACGATAGCTTTCGTCTTTCTTTCGAACTAAAAGTACAGGAGATACCCAAGGAGAGTGACTTTTTTCTATTATCTCAAGTTTGAGTAGTTTATCTACCTCCTCATTCAAATATTTTTGGAGTGTTGGCGATAGGGGGTATTGTCTTTGTCGGAAAGGCTTGGCGTCATTTGTGTATATTGAATGACATAGCACAGTAGTTTCAGGGAGTGAATCAACACGGGCTAAACTTTTAAATTTGTCTATCACTGATTAAAGCTGAGATAAATTGTTTGGAGGTAAGCCAGACATATCATGAGTCTTAATGATAGTACAAACTTAAAGTTCTTCAGATAAGGGTGAAGACAAAGGAGGCGGGGGTTCACCTATTTGAACTTCGAAAGTTAACACATGTTGAAAATCCGGGCTACGTCAATCCCCAAAATAATCTTCGGGGAGATAGAGGATAGTATGTGAAACTGAACGCTCTTAGTGACATGATCAATGGCCACCTCAATCAATTAGGGTTCACCTCAAATTTCTTGTATTGTTTCAACATCACATACTGAGATATTGGCGCCAGTATCAAAAAGAGCTATATACGGTACGTCACAAAATCTGACGGATATGAATGGTCTATTGTCAACCGGGCTAGATAATAATATATCTTATATTAATAATAATTATAATAATCTTTATTTGTTTCCAACAGGTAACAATAAACGCAATTACAGAAAACTAATCAATGCCTAAATAAATTAAAGAGTAAATCCAATTCAATACAGTTAAAAAAGTACAAAATCAACAAATGAATCTCATTTGTTGATTTTGTACTGAGATTTGAGATTATTCTGTTGGGTAGGTTGAAATATTTCGGAGAATCTCTCCGAAATATTTCAACCTACCCAACAGAATAATCTCTTAAAAAAAATTGAAATAATCTTTTCAATTGCACTAAATAAAGTTTAAAATTAAAACAGTAATTCATTATAAAGAAAACAAATTAAAAAAAAAACTTAATATCCAAACTAGGTATGCACTTCAGAAACAATGGTTACCACTCTGTTTAAATTGTCAAAGTTAAGATCGCAAAATTGTGAGATACTATTGGCATTACACATAAGAGAAACTGGAGACTTAAATAGCAACTTCTAGAGTTAATTCGAAGGACCAGTATACAATTATTATTGTACAATAATAATACAGCAGAAGCTCTCCAGATCAATCACTTTAAAGTCTAAGTACGGCTTCAAGTATATAGGAACACCACCATGCTGTGCAATCGTCTGTGCACCATCATCTCTAAAGTAGCTACTGCCAAGAACATAATCACCCATATTAACAGACATTATGTAATATTTCCTAAGGAAATGTTCAGAAAAACATACCACGTCAAAATCATTCTCTTGCAGACATATTCTTGTTTCATCTATTTTACTTGATAGTCCCTGTATAATTGCAATGTAAAATCGAAATTAAACTGTCAGAGTCTGTAAAATCATCCCTCAAGTTGTATTTATTCTTCGAGATTTAGTTACAAAAAACTTCTTCACGCATACCCCTGTATCTTATCTTATGATCTTGTCAGAACACCAGTATTTACTGTGACTTTGAAAGAAGAGTAATGCTCAGGAAACCTGGAATTCAGCATTTCAACCTGAAAATCCGACGAATATGGAGCATTAAAGTTTTTCATATCTTCTACTGTTGTATTTGGATGCAGTTTATAAACATTAAAGTGCGTTTTTTGTTCAGCTGCCTTCAGAGCACACTTTTCATCCTCATTTCTCCCCATTATTGGCCTCATTCTCACTTGCTCCTCTTATCAAAGCTTGAATCTGTCTCACTTGCTATACTCGATATTCCGTCCCCTTTCAGAAGTGTTATGCCACAAATCATCACCTGTGTTACTCGATTCATCCACCTTTTGCTCTTTATTGAAATCATATATTACATTAACGTACTTCTTTACATTATTCTTCTCAACTGAGGCAGGTTGAGCATTTCCAACCACACCGGCAGCGTTCCTCTGCAAATTTCTAGTGACAGATTGAGCGTATGTGGGAGCTCGTTACGAAGCATCAATTAATCCAGAACGATATTATTTGATCTGTTTAAAGTGACATTCTTGAAAGAACTTTCCAAATGATTCACCAGCCGATCGATAGTTTTTTTTTGAGAGGGAGAGGGAGGAGACTGATTGTCCTTCGACTTTGGGCTCCTCTTGACAAGGGCTGGTTCTGGGCGTCCTGTCTCTTCCTGTCGCACTGCACCCTGTTGTGCAACTTCGTCGTACTTCTAATGTTTTAAAAAATTCTACTGATGGATAATATAAAAACGTTACACGTGTTTCGCTACTTTTAAAGTGGCATCTTTAGACGTATGTAAATGAAAATGATAGATATAGTAACATAGCAACAGTATGGCAACCTAAGTGGTCATAAAACAAGTAACTAGATTTAAACTGAACAGCCACTGAACAGAGGCATGTCCTTGTGAATAGGAGTCCTCATTGATTCTTAAAGAGTTTCTGTGTTGATTTCCCAAAGTAGCCTCAAAACAAGATGTCATTTATGGCCTTTTCTGCATATTCTAGTGCTTGTAGCTTCTCACCCCAAACTTTTGCTATTGTACAAACACCATCTCCAGCAGGTTCTTTTCCCTCCTGCAGACATGTACAAGCCATTGATAAGAGTTCATTTTGTTTGGTAAGATGCCCAACTTTTCGAGTTTTTTTAGGTGGTGGTACAAATGGCGCTTGCGTAATTGATGATAGAGATGGTCCTGCATTCTGTGATGCTGGTGATGGAGTTTCAGTATCTTCATCCACATTTTGCGACTCATTATTATGTATAGGCTGAAAAAAATTCTAATCAGACTTTTGTTTTATTTTCCAAGTAAGAGTGAAGAGTGGGTTAGCATTGCGAGTGAAACCTACATCAATTCTGGATCTTGCTTAGGATCGATTGATGGATCACATAACACTATAAAAAAGCCAGCAAAGTCAGGTTCATTATACTATAATTATAAAGGATTTTATAGCATTGTATTACTGGCAGTTGTAAAGGCTAAAAAGGAATTCATCATGGTGGATGTTGGAGTGAATGGTCGAATATCTGATGGAGAAGTTATATTTCACTAAAAATTTGAAGAACTACTACAGCAAAATCGCCTCAACTTACCAAAACCTTCTCCTCTTCCACATGAAGATTTTCCATCATATGTTTTTGTTGCTGATGAGGCTTTTGCTTTAGGCATGCATTTAATGAAACGGTATTCTCGAAAATTTTCAAATGAAGATCGACAAGACTTTAACAAAAGATTATCACGTGCTCGTATTGTTGCAGAAAATTCATTTGAAATGCTAGCTTCCAAGTTCGGAGTATTGCAAAAGGCAATAAATTTCGGACCAGAGAAGGCCACTGTAGTAACAATGGCCTGCTGTTATTTACATAGGTAAGTTTCTTGCAAAAGAAATGAAACAATTGGATTTTAATTCGGGTGAGAGGACCTCTGATGAATGTAATCTTACAAATTTACGAAGCACACAAAATAAAAATTGTACCCTAAGCGCGAAAAGAAAGACCATTTTTGTACATATTACTATAATAAAGGTAAAATTCAATAAGTAGATACTCCCATGGAATTCCACCACCACTAAATATTGTATTTACTAATTGAATCGCTGATTGCAGAAACAGCTTAAGTCTGTAACGAATTCCAAGGCATTCGTTGTTAATTATTAATTATTTGATAATTACATTATTTTATTAATTAATTAATTAATTATTACATTAATTACATTATTTGAGTGGTTTATCAGGAGTGATACAGTTTTTACGGCGGTGATTAGCAGGTTATCTCCGCCAGCACCGGCTATATAAAGAGAGCCAACTGAAGAGCTCATCAGAACGGATCCGAGGAACTGACTCGAGAACCAATCTCCCTCCTTGTGAACTGAGCTCGGAGGTCTCCAGGAGGCATGTAGTGAGTGCACTCCGTCCAGTTTACCTAGCCGGCTGCGGTAGGTCGATGAAATGAGTCGAGCCTAACTGTAACCGGGCGTCGGTGGACCGACCAGAATGGAGTGAGTTCTGGCCGGCAACCGATTCAGTATAGGGAATCCGTCGACGCTTCTATGAAGTACCGGCTAGTCCCTTCAGTCACGACCCGGCCTGTATTGAGGGCCGGATTCAGTAACAGCCGCCCCGGCATTGCATTGAGATACCGGGAGTGGATTCTGTTTCAGGTAGTTTCGTCGCCGGAGGACTTTTCTCCCAGACCCCGTCACGGCGCGTGTTCCGGAGGTTGCAGCAGCCAGAACGCACCGTGCAACGGCGAGCGATTGACCGCCGTAGTGGAGTCAGCTGTGAAACGATTAGGCGGTCGACCAATCCACAGAGGTGCGCGCCCCGACGCGAGTATCTACCAACAATCAGACGGTCGGTGGGAAACGAGGATCGGCCCACAGGATACAGTGGTTATTGATATGAGCTTGACAAATGTAAATAGAGTATTGTGTAAATAAATATTATAGATTTTAATCGACTTGTCACGGGTAAAAAGGGGCAATTACCCGTCCCTGGGACATCTCCTCTACCTAGCAGAAAATCCCGTTACAAGTCACTATTTCCAAGTTTTGTGATAAAAAAAACTATCTGAGTTCAATTTGTTTCCTTCCTAGTTCATTTTGTTACAGATTCAATCTGATAAAAAAATCCTACAGATTTGTGAAAAAAAAAATTAAAATACTAAGAACACTGTTAACTGAACTAGCAACTACGTTAATTAATCCACAATTCAGATTTGTGGATAGTATAAAGACCGCACATTGTATCAACAATCATTGTTAGTTTTCTCAACGTGTATTATTCATACATTCAATCAAAATCGTCCATTCCTACTAGGAACGCACTTAATTTTGTGCATTAATCATGTTCTTACGTATTTCATTACTTGATTCATGATTTTATTTATGTTAACAATTATTTCATTTATTATCTCAATGTATCCATTGATCGATCTATTATGCAGTGTTGCCAAATTTTGTCAACACCGGAAAGTGCGGGAAGTATAGTTCAAACAAAAAAATTGAAAAAGAAACATATTTTATTTTAGACAATACACATTCGAGGCGGAACATACCATAACGGAATATAACAGATCATACATATCAGTACAACGTTCTAATACATTTTTTGATGTGTCAGACAAAATGTGAACCCTAGACTATCGTTTTTTGACTTAAACTTATAAAAAAAGTTTTCAATAAAACTTTAAAATTTTTGACAAGCTGGAGGAAATTCAAGATCGAATAAATAAATTATTTTAAAACAAATGTCAAATGCTCTGACAAAATTTTTAAAATAATTATATTATCTGATATCATCAAAATATACAGATATATTACCAACATTTAAAATATCTTCTCCCACGCAACATATAAAAGGCTGAATAGAAGTTTTCATACTCTTGATATGTAGAAAGTGGTCCTTCACATCTTGTTGCGATTTTCCTATGATTGTAAAAGATTCTTGGGAGTCCTTAATTGTATATCGGGTGTTAATTTTCCAGGCGTCCTTCTTGACAACCATTAATTTTGTTGGGACGAAGTACCCATGCAACGCCCACAGAATCGCTGCGTTCTTTCCATCTGAAAGAGTAAATTTAGTTTAGGTTTAAAAGTATAGAGTCAACAAACCCTAGAGTGTTTAAAGCTTTAGCTTTTTTAAAATGATTGAGAAATTTTGGAAATATGTACATGTCTAACAGATGCATGAACGGTAGGTAAACAAATTATTAGGTACTCACTTTCTGGTGAATCGGGAGTGTCCCGAACTCTCTCTACCAGTCCTCTTATTTTTTTTATTTGACGTGACCATCGCTAGATAAAAGTTTCACAAGGGCATGAAAATATTTATCCTGTCTGGACGGGTTTTTGGCTTGTTATATTTTAAAATATGCTAGAAGGCTATATCGGCTTCTTCGTTGGTTGAAGTATATTTAGATCCTACAATTTTATCATCGATGGATTCAATCTCGGATTCAAAACACTGTTGATTCTGAAACACGACCATGGCCATAGAATGCGTAGTATGTTTTCCGTCAATAGTTCCTTCGTTTAAATCAAAGTTGTCCATACTAGCGCGAATATAGTTTTTTCCCGGGGGATTTACTATTTCTAAGTTCTGGGGTACATATTATGTCTCCATCATCAAGTTCTCTTTTTGCTAATGAGGTGCCTAGTTGTCGTATATCATTATATGAACAAGACAATCCAAGTCGCGACAAAGTATCTAAAATTTATTTACTGGAAATGAGGTAATAAAGGTGTAAGCCTAATCCTACTTGAAAACTGTTATTTCGAAATGTTTTGTCAAAAAGTTCCATTATAATATTACTTGGAATGACTGCTAAGTCGCTGGTTTCTTCACATTCAGCCTAAAAAACAACAAAAACTAATCCAAAATTATTTATTTATTTAGTATATAGCCCAACAGACAAGCCATTTCTAGGGCAAAATCGATTTAAGACAAATCTTAAAAGATATGATAACTATAACATAATAATTATACATTACCTTTGTATATAAATTGGTATCTATTAGCCATGATAGGAATGACAGTACCCCAGGTACCTGGTTTTTAAATTAATTTTTATTTATACCTTTTTGTGTAGGAAATCTATTAGCTTTAACCTCAAACGTAGTCATTTCGTTTCGTAAAATAGCAGCCGCGCTATGCAGTATCTGAATATCTGAATACTTATTTTTCAAAAAATTCGCAGAACTACTACTTCTTGATATAGGCGATGAGCTCGATATGTCAACGTTCTTGCCTAATTGTTTAGGATGTGGCTGCGCCTCTGAAACGTTTTTAACGAGGTTTTTACGTTTTTTGAGCGATTCAATATTTCTGTGAGCAGTATAGCTGCTGTCACATAATTTGTGGTATTTCGCATCATATGCAAATAAATCATCATATCCACACAATTTGGAAATCATATTTACATCGTTTCGCTCTTTTTCAGCATTTATGATTTTTGTAAAAGTTGACATTCCAGTTCCTATAAGGAACATAATAATGCTTACTATATTATACTAAGTACATACAAATAGAACTTGATAGATCTGATGATTGATTTTAAACTTACCAGATTTTAAACCCTGCTTTTTTTTCTTTCCGCTTTTGTTACAAAACATGCACAAAGTCGAATATTAAATAAAACAGAATTCGCTTTCCGCATTCATCTTGCCGTTTTTCCGCACATGCAATTAATGACAACAAACCTTGTTGTTTCAGTTTTTGTACAACTGTTTTGTCTCCAACACTCACATATTTTCTACAAATAACGCACTCCATCATTGAAGACACTTTGTTGAATAAAACTCTAGAAGGATAGAAAGATGCAAAATTTTGCATGGAGAGAAGGATGCATACTTTTCATGGTTACTATAACCAGTGGCTCTCAAAGATTTTCAGAATCTTTTGGATTTTATTATAAATATTAATTTAATCAAAATTTATAAAACTACATAATAAAATTCAATAATAAGTATGCACAAACACTTATAAACTATTTATGTATAATTTTTATAAGTTGCTTTCTAGGTGCGCTACAAACGAAAATTGTTAATAGCTAATGTCATTGTTTTCAATTTTTTAAACGCCCTGTAGATATTTTTTGCTTCCAATTACAGAAAAATTCATTTGAGATTAAGAAAAACATTCGTTTATGTCACGTTTCAATAAGCAAAAGGTATCATAATTGGGATTCGATATTAATTTTATTTTCCAATAATAATTAACATTAAACGGATTGTTTAACGACGGAAGGACCAGGGCTATTAACCTCGAAGGAAACAGGAGTAGATAGGTTGAACATAAACAATTCGAAAAACTATAGGTACTGACCTTCGGTCTGCTTCTGTCTCCTGCTGTGAGGGTTGGTATCACTTTAATATTAACAATTAGAAGCCGCGATTATAAGACGCGGCTTTTTAGGTTCACGATACGAATTTGATCCGACACGATTTGTCGTATCACGAAATGCGATTTTACTCGACTATTACAAGTGAAGACAAGGAATAGAGCTATAAACTGCACCTAATTTATGAATACCCGAATGTGACCCTAAAGGATTTCCACATTCGTATTAGTCAAAATACAAGAAAAAAGGCATAACAACTGCATCATCATTAATAGTTTTCTTTTTTTTGTTTCCAGAACTCTGTTTGAACTATATTTGATATATTATATTCCTCAGCATTTGAATCCTCTACAAATTTTGAAATTTCAGTAAAAACTGTTGGTAATTCAAAAAAATTTTTTAATACTTTATGGATGGGTATAAACTGACTGGTGTAGTTTCGAGGAACTACAGCAGCATTACTAACCTTGTCATAACATTGGCCAACAATGCATTCAACGGGAGGTATATAATTTTCAGATTTTTCAAGAAATTTGAATCTTAAATGCTCGGTGTCTAATTCTTTAAATAAATGAGTTAGTTCATCAAAAAAGCTACAAATTACATTGTTTTTACAGTTCTCCTGCGCCAGCAAAAAAATTTTAAAGCAGTCGAGCGGTTTTTGAGTAACTCTTCTATATTTTTAATTATGATTTGTACATCTTTTCTTGAGAAAGTTGTGTCGGCATAAAATTTGCAAAAAAACTTCAAACAATTATTATTTAATTTTTGTTTGAATTCGGTTAAGTTGTCTTCCAAGTCATGATCGCCACAAATATCTATTTCTTCGAATGTTTCAGATGACAAGTGATCAGCAGAAACATGCAAGTCACTTTCCGGATTTAAAGCGATATTTGGGAAAGCAGTTTCTGAGATACCAGGTTGCTCGAAAGTTGAAATTTCTGATGTATCTGCACTTGACTTGAATGAATGTTGGTGTAAGTGTTTTCTATAAGATTTCAGCGAAGGGAAACTTCTTGAACAGCCTACCTCTGCACAGTTATGGACGCTTTTTTCACCATAATTGTGCATAAATTTCAAGTGAATAATCAGATTTAACATTACTGTATTTGTCTAAACAAACACCACATACATGCATTTTGAAAATTAGGCGTTCAGACAGATAAAGTTTCAACAAATTACTCGACTAAATTTCAATTTTAAAAATACAAACATATACATACTTTTATAATAATTTTTTCAAGCAGAAATAGTTTTTAAAAGATGTTCTAAAATATACTTACATATTTATGCCTTCAATTTATTCAATTTAATACAAATATGTATAAGATACATAATACTTATTCACTTTTTGAAGTAATAACAAGGCTGCTATTGCTTTTGCAACTGATATTTAAGGTTTGATATTAATAATTTGTTAAGATTGAAAACGGAACAATTTTACTTTTCATTTTCGTTATATTGCCTTGACTTAAATAATAATTAACGTATAAGAAAAAAATTACGTCACAACAAAATGACAATGACGTCACATATTATAAACTTTTAGCTGATTTCCTCGAAAATGGCTCCACAGACTTACAGTGTAACTGCAGCAATTGAAGCACCTTTTCAATATTTAATAAATGATTAACTTATAATTTCTCTCTGAAACACGTCATATAGGGAAGTCAAAATTCAACCCTAATTTTTTACCATTGAAATCCATATGGTGCGTGAATAAATTTCACACCCTGTATAAATTATCATGAATGCATAATATTTACATGATATTATCCTAGGACTAGATTGCAGTTATATTTATTATAAATAATATTCTTACCTCTTTATGGAATAAGAAACTTTCTTGAACCTCTGATCTTGTAGGTCTCCAGTTTTTCACTCCTTTCACGTTTTTTATTGTAACTGGCGAGAATAAATATGGCAAACATTGCTCTAAGACCGTCATCTGAAAGAAGAAAGGAAAAAATAATTTCCAAGTTTTTAATTTGTAAATTGAATATAATGTTGTACAGGGTGTTCTATAAAAGCTCGATGACAAACTGTAACAGATGAGGTCACTTAATTATAAGCATATTATTTTTTTTTTTAATAAACTTATATGTGTCCGACTTGCTTTATAGTCAAAATGTTACAAGCATTTAAAACAATATAGTGCACGTCATAAGTAAGTAATAAATCCCTTAAAAAAGAAAGTACTGTTTTTGGAAAAATATAAAAGCAGGTAAATTTTTTAATTTAATTTACATTATTGGCGTAACATTTTTTCATACCGAATGTTCCTTGGCTCAGTAACGACGATATTGTTCATTTTTTTAAGTAGGATATAACCTGTGTATTTTTGTATTTTTATGTTTCCTGAGAAAATCCAGTACGAATTTCATGTTTACAGTTGCAGTTCAAATTAAGTATAGGTTATGAGTAGTTATAAACAAGTGAATATTCCAGTTTTTCATTTTGAAAGTCGTGTACATCGGAAAACAGCTTACATGTCCCTATATTATCTTTTCATATATGGTATAACACTTTAATAATTGTAATACTTAATATTTTTTTCATTTTAATTTAAATAATAATTTTAATAAGGGTGATTAAAATTATCAGATTTTTCATCAGCCTGTATAAACCCCAGTAGCACAAACATATTGGTTAAATATTATCACCACATATTGGCCCTTGATGCCCCGCGACAGACATTGCCAAGATTGGCAACATATATGAAAACAATATTTATCCTATATGACGTTACAAAATTGGCCCAACATTGGAATGTTATATTGGTGAAATATTTTTTAACCATGCTCGAACGATATACGTATTAAATATATCACCAACATGTACCTGTTATATTGATCAAATATTGATTATACTTATAAACTTCAAATGCTTTTACAATATAAATATGTCAATAATATGATCAATAATTGTGAATATTAGTAACATGATCTATTCGACAATGCTGTAATAAATAATAATAAGTAATTTACCAGATTATATGGGAATAATGACTGCATTTAAAGGTATGAAAATACTCTGTTAGTCAAAACTTTTAATATTTATTTCCAGTCAAGCTTGTAGAAAAACTCTGTATTAATTTAAAAAATAATCAAATTCTTATACTATTTTTTTAAACTCGAAGTATAATTATAATGTTAGTTAGGTAAACTAAAAATAAAAATTAATATGGAAGATAATGAGATGATGACAAACAAATTATAAAATTTCAAAATCAATAAAACACTGATTTTCACATTATAGATCGCTGAATTCTAAAATCCTACATAACATAATCAAAATAGCTACGAACAAGCATGTATAAAATGGTATAAATTTTAACAAGAAAGATAATTTAAATTATTGTCAGTATTGTCACTATTAGGCATGGCATATTAGTCCTCTGCATTTCTTCCTCCGCATCCACTCAGGTAGGTACACAGCATTTCATCCTAGAACAATTAATATAACGTAAGAGAGTAACTGAAAATTAATTAAAATAACTTCTCTTACCAAAGAATTAAATTTACATCTTGGTCAGTTAAAATTTACTGTTCTATATGTTGGTGTTCAACAACGTATAAGATGAGCTCAAGACTTATTCATTCAGCTATTTTTTATTTACAAAGCTCACTTAGTGTGCCTGCGCTTACCAAATTTTTTTTTATATTTGAAAAACTGCAAAAAAAATTAATTGTTAGAAACACCAAGTTTATGTATATTTTATGTTAGATTATACCTAGTTGCTAAAGTACCGGGATACCTATCCGACCACTAGTGTTTTTGCAATTATTTAATAGCGACAAGATCAAAATTTTGCAAGAAATGTTACCTCCCCAGACAGATGTTGGTCTCAAAGCGATTCAAAAAACCTGTCTTCTCCACTTTTCCAATTCAATATTAACTCACATGATATAATAACACATAGAACATTTTGAGGATTTGATATACGTATATACATTTAATTGAATCACTTTGATATACAATAAATATTGGCTCAATATGGGGCCAATAAAATGACCTGTTTAGAGGTTAGGTATAATTTATCTTAATTTGAAATTACACCCGTGTTAAATAATCATAAAAACAGGAAAATAACAACTGTAATTAGGCTTCTAGACTTCTAGTAATAATAATTGAAAATTTTACGCTCTACAACCACCAAAAAAATTATTTATTATTTGCCTTTGGCTCACACGTTGTTAGGTGAATAAAGTACAACAATGTTATCAGCACTATAGCAAAATCGATACTAATAATTATATTAAATATGTACTTACTTACAGTTCTTCTTGACTTGTAGTCATCAGTAGTTGTTTTGTTTCTTATTCTTATGTATAAATGATTAATTTATATACTTAGTACACACGAACGCACGGAGCACGCGGTACAACTGCGTGTAATACATAACCTATTTTGTTTAGACAATACAGATATAGGTAGTCAATGTACAGTCAATATGGAAGATATAATGGAAATGCGGATGGACTATTTTGCACCCGTACACATTTTTTTTACAATAAATATAATGTAAGCTTAACTATGAGTATATCGTGAATTTTGAAGAAGAAAAACTTTGTGGTACTAAAAAGATATCTATTCATAACTTATATTTAGCCAATAAATCACCTATATTGATAAATATGTAGCGCGTATGCAATATGAGTCCAATATATATCAAATATAACCAAAATACATACTAATTCAAATCTGCCGTTCATATATTGGGCCATCATGTGAGACATATTACCAAACCAATATTGTGCGCCAGTTGTGATCCAGTATAACGCCAATATTGGCTAGATAATCCACATATTGGGCCTAATTAAGATATGCTGCCCATATCGATCCAATATTGGGACAATGTAATGTGCTGCAGGGGAAGATTTCATCTACGTCATAGGATAAGTACTTAAAAAGTTAAAATAGGGACGTGTAAGTCCATTTCCAATATCTTGGGTCGTTTTTTTTTTTTATAATTCCGTTCACTTTTTTATAACTCATAAACAAAAGTGAATCGGACACATGTTTATTAGAAATAACATGTTTAAAATTAAGTGACATATCATCTGTCAAAGTTTGTCATAGAGCTTATAAAACACCCCCTGCATTTCATCTTACAATCATTACTATTGTTTTATAATATTTATGTACTCGTATGTATAAGCCATTCAAAATACAACCCTAGGGTTATGTTATTTATCGAAGAAATTGGGCATCAGAGAAAATTCTTGTATGAATTATTTAATAATAAATAGTAATTAGTATGTAAATGTATAAATGATCAAGAATTTGTAAACTTACTCATACTTAAATTTGTCGATATTTTCATGGCCTTTATTAATCAGTTCATTCACAACAATTTTGACAAGTTTTTGTCGGCAATCATTATTAAGCTTTGTTCTATTCGCCAAAACTATTCGTCCTTCTGTTGATTTATTTAAAACAGCTTCCAGCCCCTAAAATATAATGTAATTAACTATATTATGTAGTTATAGGTATACAAGTTTTGGTTAGCAATTCGATGCTCACCATTGGGATCTCGGAAACGGTAGGAGATATACACTGTCGGTTAAATTGCATTAAATTAGAGAAAAGTTGTACAAGAATCTAAAAAATGCTTCATAAGAATCTGATTTTTTTTGCAAAAACGTCAGTTGTTGCTGAAATATGATGAACAGAAAGAAAAACCTGATTTTTTCTTTAAGCCATCCATATCTTTTTTATTATTGAAAATCAATTATTTATTTCAAAAATTTTTAAAGCTGACGACATCTTCTAGTTTTCAGAGTCAGTTTTTGTTTTTCTTATGGTCGTCATATTGTTTTTTCACGTCATTCAGTCCAAGAAAAATCTAGGTAAACCTGTCAAAAAAGTTTCAAAACTTTATTCTTTTTTTTTTTTTTAATTTAAAATTCCACTGAATGTAACAATCGAGGTAACAATAATACCTAAGGGAAGTAATTTGACGTCCTATGAACACAATTTTTCATTCTATGAAAAAAGGGTAAGTAATACATTTTATTTTCTTTATTTATTAGATTTTTTTTATTAGATTTTATTAGATTTATTAGTTTTCTTCATTTTCTTTTATTCCGAATGACATGCAAAAACAATATGGCGACCATAAAAAGAAACAAAAGTTGACTAGTAAAACCCTGGGACCTGGAATCTAGTAGGATTTGTAAAATTTTTTTAGGTATGTATTTTACGACTGAAGTAGTAATCCCAAATTTTGTCTCAGATCACTAATAAGTACCGCTACTTGTGAACTTTTCTTTAATTAACTGAAATTCAAATGGTGAGCATTAATCATCAAATTGTTTACCATATCCTGTGTACTTAAACTACTATTTAGGTAGTTATGTACCTATTTGACTTGCTTGTATTTTGGAATTTTGTCCCAGCTCATTCTGTCTATGTTTTTACAAATTCAAGTATAGGATCACACAATGCACATAATTTAAAATTATTTTGAACTAGGTATACAGAATGTCCCATATGAAAGTTATGTTTTTTTTTAATAGCATGCTCTTATGTTATTGGATTTTTAGATTGGAGAAAAAAACAAGATTGCCTTTTACAGTTCCAGTTTAAATTGACAAGTTCAGGAGTTACTAACAAGTAGGTACTCGTAAAAATCGCAATCGAAATCGAAAATATCCCTTGGTGTACATGAAATGTTTATTTGGGGTAATAAAAAATCTGAGGTTTTATATTAAAAATGTTAAAATAAAGAACATAAATTATTGTAGTCTACTGAAATTAGCAAATCATGTTGCATTACCTACTTAAACACTTTAAAATTTGAATACAGGTCCATTCTGGAACAAATATTGAAATTTTGTTTATTTTTCCAACACCCTGCTGTATATGGTACATTTACTGGTGCAACAATAATCGCTTTTGTGGCACCATTTAAAGCCGCAGTTGTCAATCTAGGAGACTGAAACTTTTGAGGGGGTAAGACATTCATAAGGAGTGGTCTGATGTTGCATTTGAGCAAAATCGGTCAAGTCGTTTCAAAATGGCGGCCAAATAAATTTTCATAGAAAATCGCTTATTTTTGAACGCCTCTGTATGGGCAAGATCGAAAAATCTTTGAAACAAAACTAATGGGATTGGAAGAACATTTTTTGTTTGATGTTATAGTGCAAACAAAAATTAATTTTTTCTGTCAATAAGCCAACAGTGGCGTGGGTAGTAAAATGGGAAAAATTGCTAATTTTCTACAACAATTTCTGAGCGCATTTTTCAAGGAATCGAACTGAAATTTTTAAAGTAGACAACTATTCCAATAAACTTCAACCTTGAAAAATTTGAAGCCTGAAATAATAAAAATGGTGGAGATAAAAAAAAAATGTTTATTTATCTTGAATTTCAATTTTTCGATTTTTGAAACGCCCATGTGGCACCATTTCAGGTCGCAGTTTTCAATCTAGGGTATTAAAATTTTTATGGGGATAAGATATCCATAAGGAGTGGTCTGATGTTGCATTTAAGCAAAATCGGCCAAGCAATTTAAAAATGGCAGTGATCTAAATTTTCCTAAAAGTTTGTAGTCTTCCAGGTAGTTTTTGTAGTTTTTATGCGAGATAGAGAAAACTTAGAAATTCAATAAACAGCAGGAAATATACGTTTTACGCCAACTTTACCTAAGTGTAAAAATTTTTATTATTTCTATTAATAAGCCAGTGGCGTGTGTAGTAAAAGGGGAAAATGCTAATCTTCTATTTATGAGCGCATTTTTGAAGAAATCCAACTGAAATTTTCACAGTAGGCAGCTACACCAATAACCTTTAACGTTAAGAAATTTAGAGCCGGAAATAATAAAAATGGCTGAGATAAAAAAAATTATACAATGTTCTGCTGCTCCCGAAACAATAATTATTTCTCTCAGGTGATTACTTACAATGTCAGCGGCGACCTCGATTGGGACCTGGCGGGTGGCAGCAGCGACCTCGATAGGGACGTAGCACCTACAATGGTTGGCTGAGGTCTGCAGAGATAAAAATCATATTTAGTTGCCTTATTATTATTATCGTTTCCAATTAATCTGCATACTTACGTTGTTTGATTAGAGGGCCCGGCCTCCTCCCGAGAAGGCGAGGTATAACCTCGCCTTCAATTTCAGGTACTAGGGCCTCCACGCCCCCCCATCGAATTTATCTTCGTTCTTGTGTGGTAAAATGTGCGAGAAAATTCGTGGGGCGTAAAGGCCCCTCGGCCAACCGTTTCAAAAGGTCCCTATGCGTTCCCGCCAGGTACACGACGCTCTTGATGTAGCTCTCTGTGAGGACGCTTCTTTTGCTCGTGAAACTTTCGATCAGCGTCCTCACCTGCGACCGCCCTAACCGCCCCCCACCCCGGACTAAAAAGTACGTTAGGAGGCGGAGCAAAGTATTTATGGTGCTCCCTCCTCTCAACAACTTGTCAAAGTGGTGGGCCACGTCAATGGGGGTCTTACATTGTTTACAGGGAGCCATTTTTTTCTGAAAAAAAACATAAAAAATATAAAAAAAACTGTTCTAAATTACTTAACAGCATGAGCGCCACGGCGGGCATTATGACCGCCGTTTTTACTATTTGCTCCCAAAATATGTAGCTCTATGATTTAAAAGACATCCTTTTAAAATCGCACCATAAATTAATATTCTACAGGATGTTTCAAGAACAAATATATTATGCAATGTATTAAAACGACTGCATTCCCAAATAATAACTGCTAATATCATTATTTATAATATAGTCCAGTCATTTGGTAGTTTTACCTGGAGAGTTTTCCGGGAGTTTTGAAAATTGGTGATTTTATAGATTTCGACTTGCCCTTTTCGAATTTCTACTTTGTCACCTCGTATCTTTGCCGCTCGTGCCACCATATTGGAAAAAAACCATATTGGCGCCCAAAAACAGTTATTTTACAATATCTTCTTTCCGACTCATTTTACGATGAAAATAGGTATGTAACAAATAAAACTATATCTCAGTCGGCCAAAAGACATAGTAATAAAAGTGCGCGGTAAGTTTACAATCCAGGTAGGCAGACCTTATACACAAGAATTATATACACAAACCTTAGAATGCCCTTCTCATTGGTTTACCGGAACCAGGTAACCAATAAATAAGGCACTATCTGCCTACAGGACGTGACTACTTGGACTATATAAGCTTTATTACTATATCTGTTGGTCGACTGAGGTATAGAAAAAATTTCCTACAATTTATGTTGTAACCTTATTTTTGTAGAATCAATAGTTTTAGCGTACGAGCGCCGCAAAGTCCACTCCAGCATACGTTTTGGCCAAATAACTTATTTAGACACCATAATGAGTAAGTCACGCGTTTTTTTGGTGTGGTATCCCCAGTAGGACACTTGTAATGCACTATTACAAAATTTCGCACATGCTTCTTCGCTTCACTATCCTTGATGGGCCAGGTTTTGCGAGTTCATCGTCTTCAGTTGCGAGCGAAATGTCACCTAAGTATAGAAATTTCTTCCACGTCATCCGCGATGTAATCATCAGCTTCATTGTAATCCTCTTGTTTCTCGATTTCGTCATATGTTTGCTCGCGAAAATAGTCTCTGTTTCTTCTTCTTCATCGCTATCTTATAGTGGAATTTTCGAATTATCACAAGTACCATTGCAATTCGTGCATATAACGGAGCACTTTAATCCAGCCTTTCTGCATTCACGCATGCTGCCCGATCCTTTTTGCATTTGCAAGAAAAAAATTTTAACAAGGTATTCGGAGCTGGGGACTCGAGAGAGGTGACAGGAATTAGCCCATTCTTGCTTTTTTCCATTTCCATAGCCCTGCATTTTTTTCAATTCCATTCCACTGCTGAACCTGGTGATAGGCTCGGAACTAATGTTGTCGTGCTGCTGCTTCTGTAGGTGGCAGCGATGTAATATTAAATTTATTTTTATATGCTGATTTTGTGAAGCATGTATGTACAACAAAAATAGTAGATTTCGGTAAATTATGTTATTATTGGAGTTTGGAGTAGATATTTATGTGTTTATACAGACAACCGGGGGGGGGGGGGGGGGGTGAATATGCCTCTGTGCCTCAGGTTTGAAGGGGGAGTCTTTTTCATTGTAATCATCAAAACTTTATTTGTAAAAATAACAGTAATTTACGAACTATGACTCCATCCCATTTGTTTAAATACTTTTTAGAGCTATAAGTGAAAGCCGTAGATCTTTGAGAATATGGGCTATTGTGTCATCAATTTTTTCGCTAAAACGATAAGTAGTACTTGGAGTATTAATAATCTATAACATTAACACCCATTTTGTGTTGATTTAGCATTTTTCAGATTAATTCACAGGTATGAAAACCATAACCATTGTTGAGAAAAACCAAATAACTAAACCGGTCCGGATCGGGAGGATTTTTTCCTAGGTCTCGTGAAAGATGATGTATTTCTTTGTTTTTTATTGACAAAAATTAATTTCATGTGACACCTGCACTACTTGTAATGCAAGTTCTGAAGGTGAAAAACTGGCGGAATCGAGTCGAAATGTGGATCCGTAAATTCAGTGGTACAAACCGGAATCCAACCAAATTTACAGACCTTCGCGAAACACGCCCTGCACAGAGGAAGAATAATTGCACTATAGACTCCCTGTCGCAGCATCTTATTATGCACAGAAAGGCTCAGTCTATTGAATAAAATTATAAAAATTAAACCGCCTTTGGAGTTTTTTCCTACATCTCGTTGAAACAAGACGCTTTATTAATTTAATTTTCCTGGCATGCACGTAACTAGAAACAGATAAATGATTGATGAACCTAATGGAAAGTTGCGAATCGCACTAGAGAGAGCCATCTAATTTTTCATAGTACCTATGACGCGAAAGATTAGGAATAATGTTTGTGTATTCATTTTCAGGAGACTAATTATTAACCACTGAAGGCGTGCACGAAAAATATTTTATCTGAGACTATTTTATCTATGACACTTTTTGTTGAATCTATTCGTCGAAATTTTTCCTTTTCCTGGTTTGAGAATACATATTTTTGAACGCGTAATTAGATCCGTCAAGAGAATAAGAAGGTCTACATCTTCGCCGACAACTATTACGGAATCAAATGTAGATGAAATGCTGATTGCCGTATTGACTATTAGCGTATCCGCATCTTCCTTGGCTTTCTTGACCATAACGTTCGCTGCTTCAAATTTTGTCTTCAACATTCCAATGAGGCGTTTCTTGTTTGAATCGTTGCCTATAGTAGGATTAAGTTTAAAAAGTCAGATGTGACGTTACACTAACCGTCCGAATTATATTTTTAATTTCACCAGAAAATGTCAAACAGTTAATTGTCAAGTTGTAAACGAGCGTAAATAATTGAAGGAATCATTCAAACAATGAATTGAACCGCTTACGTCAGTTTGAGAGCCACTGAAAACTACATAAAATTTATTCACGTAATGACATTCTATCCTCTGTGTTGTGCATTTAATTCTCATTCAAAACCAATGTTGACGTATACTTATTTATGCGGGATGGAGTGTTTAGACAAACTGGACGGTTACTATAAAAAACACGTATATGTGTGACGTTCTCGGGCTCGCTGGGAAATTCTCGGATCGGATGCAGATGGAGTTCGGCGGATTGCTCGGGCGCCAGATTTTTAGTAAGGGTTTACTCCCTGGGGAAAAAGTTTTCGCTAAATATTTCCCAATTGCCTGAGTCGCACAAATGATACGTTTATCGTATACTTGTCCCTAAAGGCAGCTCAATGGAGAAACGGAAACGCCAGGGGTCAGATGAAGTTATCACCGAAGACGATGTATTCAATAAAACGGGCTTTAATCGCTTATTGAACGTCCCTTGTGCCTTCCCGCGGAGCGGAGATGTAAGCGAGGTGAATATTGTTCGGTGGTGCTGGTGCTGGCGGTCCGACTGGCTATTATAATTCCTACGAGAGGGTTCCTTACCTTTTTTCCTCACGCTCGGTTAACTTATGACGGGTCGTTCGGTCAATTGAGCGAAAAATTTCGGTAAAACAGAAAGGCCCACATTTTCCTGAATTATTATTTATTGACACAAAATAAATCGTTATCGCATCCACAGAGTTTTTCCACCAAAATTAAATGTACATAAATGCCGTTACGGGGAACAAAAATTTATTATCACAATTATTACAGTTTATTCGAAATTTTTCCAAGTACAAATTTATGAAAATATCCACGTACGTGACGTCTGCGCAAAGCAAAATTATTTTACTGGTTATTGTGAACTACGGGAAAAATTCTAAGTTTAAATTCATAAAATAAATCACGTACGTAACGTGTGCGAAAAGCAAAACTATTTTACTGGTTATTGTGACCTACGGGAAAAATTCTAAGTCTAAATTCATAAAATAAATCACGTACGTAACGTGTGCGAAAAGCAAAACTATTTTACTGGTTATTGTGACCTACGGGAAAAATTCTAAGTCTAAATTCATAAAATAAATCACGTACGTGACGTGTGCAAAAAGCAAAACTATTTTTCCGGTTATTGTGACCTACGGAAAAAATTCTAAGTCTAAATTCATAAAATAAATCACGTACGTGACGTGTGCAAAAAGCAAAACTATTTTTCCGGTTATTGTGACCTACGGAAAAAAATTCTAAGTTTAATTTTACGGAAAAATTCACGTACGTAACGTGTACAAAAAGCAAAACTATTTTGCTGATATAAAATAAGTCATGTACGTAACGTGTGCGGAAAGCAAAACTATTTTACTGGTTAGCATAACCTACGGTAAAAATTCTAAGTTTAAATTTACAAAATGAACCAAAGTACCTACCTAAGAAAACTGCAAATCAATTATCAAATTTAACTAAACCTAAAAATATGATCTCTATATACCTAGCTAACTATATAAAAATTAAACTACCTACCTACGGGAAAATATTTACAAATAACCAACTAGACCTAATTCAACTTCAACTTTAAATAAAAAAAAAACAATATGTTCAAAATAAGACAATTACCTACGGGAAAATATATTTACAAATAACAACCGGAAAATAACTAAGTTAAATGACCATAATATTTACACTAAATACATGAATGAACATCACCGTGAGGCGGCACTGTGTTCTGGAAGGGCAATCAATCAATAACAAATTTAAATTGAATAAATCGGACTTGGTTCGTGAGAGGATGACAAAAGATTACCTAACTATATCTGTTTATCGAAACTGGTTGGCGGCTCTAACCAATAACGCACGAACGTCGAGGCGGGGTTCCAGGAGGTGACGGGCGCTTTCGGGAAAGGCACTAGGTACAAGTTGAAATTAGTTCACCGGTTACCCAGCCACGAGGGGAGGTCGCTTACACCGCTTACCCTACATCTAGAGATGTTAGCGACCCCGCTGCTATATGATCCTTCGGAGAATAGGGGGAAATTTACTTGGTGTATATCGGGGCGGTTAATGGTCGGGAGACATAGGAGGGTTGAATCGGCGGTACCAGAAATGAATAAAGTTTATATCGAAACACCTACCTTATATCTGGGTATCGAGGGTGTCGGGTAACTGGCTGGCACGATCGTGTGGTGGCAAAAACTCAAACAAACTTAGCTCGAATGGCCTTACTCTATTATCGCGACTTTTAAATTTTCTATAAATCGGGTCTTTCTATCGTTCGCGTCGGCACGGTTCGCTACGGCTAGTACGGAAGACGTCGGTCGGCGGTTTCTATAAACGGCACCCCAATAGCACTAACGTAGTCAGCGACGGAAAAATGAAAGAGCTGCACCGCGTAAAACGACGGAAAATCAAAGAGGACGCTAACAATCCATGCACTCATATTTATACCCTTCCTATCTGCTTGTACCCGCTATCAAAAAGCAAAAACGGGCACGCCACTTTTTCCGAACCGTTCGTTAGATTATTCTGGAAAGGCTACACGAAAACGGTCGCTAACTGCACCGATTCAGTTGGCAATAAATTTCAACTCCGTGTATAAAAAATCTCAAAACTTTCATGAAAATAAAATTCGTATTGCCGGCTCACGGACTCATGCTATTTATTAAAATTATAATAATTACTGTTCGGCTTTTCGTAAAAATTACATTTTCATTATTATTACCTACTATGAAAAGAATGGAAACCAGCTTATTTCATGAAACTTGATTTGAATAAGATGATTTTGATAATTAACTATTGCATTTTGATTGAATTTAAACTTCTTGAATGTTATATAATGAAAAACGAAGTCGAAAATACGCGACTTCGTTACATATGAAACAAAATAAATCGAACTATCAAAAGGATGTGTATTCTTAATCGATACGTATGACTTTTTAGACTTTATTGGACTATAGGAATTTATCCTGTGACACAGTTTTTCACATCTTTCGTTAATATACGAAAAACACGTGTTAGTGTAGATGTATCTTGATTTGTGGCTCTCGTACGCTGAAACTATTGATCCTAAAAAAATAAAGGGCAGTATATAAATTGTAGGAAATTTTCTCTAGTTTAATTTATTACATAAATATTTCCATCATAAAATGAGTCGGAAAGAAGATATTGTTAAAAAACTGCTTTTAGGCGCCATTTTTTCAATATGGCGGCGCGAGCGGCAAAGATACGAGGTGGCAAAGTGAAAACTCGGATAGAGCACGTCAAAATCTAAAAAAATCACCAATTTTCAAAACTCCCGGAAAACTTTCCAGGTAACCCTCCCTTTTTGAGCACCAAATGACTGTACCTACTAATAGGACAGTCAAACCAAACTACTAATTATTTTATATACAGGGTGAATTATAAAAAACGCCCCAAGCGATAACTCCGTTAATTTTGAAGATATGACAAAACTTTTTTATACAAAGTGGCGCCGTTTATCATCATCTATATGTTGAGATAAACGCTCGATCTTCCTGTTTAACCGGAAGTACCATCAACTTCGGGTTTTTAAATAGAACACCCTGTAAAACTTTATATTTTTTAAATGTCTGAAGAAATCTAATACAGGTGGTTTTCACCATTGGAATTTAGATTAAGCGGTTTATGAGTTATAAACAAGTGAAGATCGAAAATTTTCAACTGCAAATGTAAAAATGTAAAAAACTGCAAAAAATGTAGGACTAGAACGGCTCAAGGTATCTAAAAACGGTTTACATGTCCCCATCCTAACTTTTCATGTTTTATCCCACTATGTAGAGTGAATTTTAATACACGGTGATAAAAATTATCAGATTTTTCATCACCCTGTATTAAAATTATGTATTAAAACTTTTTTTCCTGCACCCTTTTAGACTTCCGCAGCTCTACAGTAGGTTTCATTCGAGATCTCCGAAGATCTGGTGAGTTCCTAGTGTAACCGGCGGGGAGAGAAAGGGGAGAGCTTGCGCGATTGTTGTCGTTGCCGCACGTACGTAAACAAACAAATAAATTAAATTATTTATTTATCTACCCACTGCTCTCTCCATTCTTCCCTGTCACATTAGTCCTTTGGCTAGCCGAGCGGTTTGTCAGTTAAAGGCTTCGAAAGAAATGAATGGGTAGGGGCCACACTGTACAATTTAATGCACAGCGGCTTTAGTGAAACGATTCTAGAAAACTCTAAAATCTGCACTTACCTTTTTCTTTTGTGAAATTTCAGAAAAACTGCCACCTTTTGATTATTCCAATTTTCTTTTCGCCTGGTTGGATACTTACTTATTTTGTACTATTATTTCAATTTGATTTTCATTCAGTAATTAGAGCATTGAAATCTCATCAATTTTAGCACATATTTTTATTTTTCTGGATTTGTTAAATTTTGCTTATTTCTTAAATTACTACAACCTTGAGGCTCACTAATTTCACTTCAAATTGCAATCATTAGAAAGATCAGCAAAATTGACTCTTATTATTTTATTTCTTTCTATTTTTCAAATTGACTCTAAAATTCCATTGACTGTTTTTAAATATTTTCAACTTCTATTTTCAAATCTTGAGTCTCACAAAACTAATTTATTTTTAATACTGGTTGGGTTCTAGTATGATTTTACTTGAATGAAAGAGGAGAAGTAAAATTTAACAAATTTATTATTGATAAAATAAAACATTTGGTACATGAATTACAAAAAAAGTTGATTTACCCTTACTAATATCTTACTTTTCTTTAGGTACTTGCAAAATACAAATACCTATCGCTGCGCTATTAAATTATTTATTTCATACTAATACATTATAACTAGATAAACGCTTGGTTACCGTAACTATAAACATACTCATAACTCCCTTGGGACTGTTATGAATCCATAACTCCCTCTAATTCTAATATTACTATTGGTTTAATTCTGGTAACCATTGGATGTTGCTTTTGTTATTGCATTGTTGGTTGCATATTTGGATTTCATATGTCATTTTCTACAAACTTTTCAGTTGATGTATCCATGGTAATCAATAATCATGGTTACTCAATTATTAAAAACGTTCGTTTAATTTTAAAAACCAACAGATTTCGTTTTTATATTTCATTTAGTATAAAATAAAATAGATTATGTATCACGGCAGTTATTAGATGTTAATAACCTCGGGCAACTTAACAATCCCTCGGGACTAACGTCCCTCGGGATTGCAATATGTTGCCCTCTGTAATTAACATCCTCATAACTCCCTTGATACATAAATAACTATAATATCAATTTTCGTAAAGGGAGATAGACTGATGATTGAGCAATTTGGTCAGAATTAAAGTTCTTTGTTACAATTTATTTATTCCATATGCATTGTGACGTTCTCGAGCTCGCTGGGAAATTCTCGGTTCGTATGTGGAAAGTTCGACGGATTGCTCGGGCGCCAGATTTTTATTAAGGGTTTACTCCCTGGGAAAAATGTTTTCGCTAAATATTTCCCAATTGCCTGAGTCGCACAGATGATACGTTTATCGTATCCTTGTCCCTAAAGGCAGCTCAATGGAGAAACGGAAACGCCAGAGGTCAGATGAAGTTATCACCGAATACGATGTGTTCAATAAAACGGGCTTTAATCGCTTATTGAACGTCCCTTGTGCCTTCCCGTGGAGCGGAGATGTAAGCGAGGTGAATATTGTTAGGTGGTGCCGGTGCTGGTGCTGGTCGACGTGTGAGCGGCGTTCAGCCGACAGAGTGCCTGCCTATGAGATGACAGTAGTGCCGGTGCTGGCGGTCCGGCTGGCTATTATAATTTCTACGAGAGGGTTTCTTACCTTTTCCTTCACTCTCGGTTAACTTATGACGGGTTGTTCGGTCAATTGAGCGGAAAATTTCGGTAAAACAGAAAGGCCCAATTTTTCATGAATTATCATTTATTGACACAAAATAAATCGTTATCGAATCCACAGAGTTTTGCCACCAAAATTAAATGTACATAAACGTCTTTACGGGGAACAAAAATTTATTGTCACAATTATTACAGATTACAGGAAATTTTTCTAAGTACAAATTCATGAAAACATCCGCGTACGTTACGTGTGCGAAAAGCAAAATTACTTTACTGGTTATTACTACTTACTGAAATGCTTCTAAGTTCGAATTTTGGAAAAACATCCACGTACGTAACGTGTACAAAAAGCAAATCTATTTTACTGGTTATTACAGCCTACGGGGAAAAATTCTAAGATTAAATTTACAAAAAAAATCACGTACGTAACGTGGACAAAAAGCAAAACTATTTTACTGGTTATTATAACCTACGGGAAAAATTATAAGTTCAAATTTACAAAAAAAAAACTTCACGTACGTAACGTGTACAAAAAGCAAAACTATTTTTCTGGTTATTATAACCTACGAAAAAAATTCAAAGTCAAATTTACAAAACAAATCAAAGTACCTACCTACGAAAACTGAAAACAGATTATTAAGTAAAAAAAAAGAAATAAAAAATTATAATCCCTATATACCTATCCAAATATATAAAAATTAAAACAACTACCACGGGAAAATATTTACAAATAACAACCGGAAAATAACTAATTTAAATTTCCATAATATTTACACTAAATACATGAGTTCACCGTGAGGCGGCACTGTGTTCTGGGAGGGCAATCAATCAATAACAAATTTAAATCAAATAAATCGGACTTGGCTCATGAGACAACGACGAAAGATTACCTAACTGTATATTATTTGTTTATCGAAACTGGTTGGCGGCTCTACCCAAAAACGCACGAACGTCGGGGCGGGGTTCCAGGAGGTGACAGGCGCTTTCAGGAAAGGCACTAGGTACAAGTTAAAAATATTTCACCGGTTACCCAGCCACGAGGGGAGGTCGCTTACACCGCTTACCCTACATCTAGAGATGTTAGCGACCCCGCTGCTATATGATCCTTCGGAGAATAGGGGGGAATTTACTTGGTGTGTATCGGGGCAGTTAATGGTCGGGATGTATAGACAGGGTTGAATCGGCGGTACCAGAAATGAATAAAGTTTAAATCAAAACACCTACCTTATATCTGTGTATCGAGGGCGTATGGGAACTGGCTGACACGATTGTGTGGCGGCAAAAACTAAAAAAAATAAACTCGAATGGTTTGACTCTACTATCGCGACTTTTAAGAGTTCTGGAAATCGGAACTTTCTATAATCCGCGTCGTCACGGTTCGCTAAACGGCTATTACGGAAGGCGTCGGTCGGCAACTTCTATAAACGGCACCCAATAAGCACTAACGTAGGCAGCGACGGAAAAATGAAAGAGCTACTGCTTGTTGCTGAAGGCGACGGAAAAATCAAAGAGGACGCTAACAATCCATACACCCATATTTGTACCCTTCCTATCTGTTTGTACCCGCTATCGAAAAGCAAAAACGGGCACGCCACTTTTTCCGTACCGTTCGTTTGATTATTCCGGAAAGGCTTCACGAAAACGGTCGCTAACTGCACCGATTCAGTTGGCAATAAATTTCAATTCCGTGTATAAAAAATCTCAAAACTTTCATGAAAATAAAATTCGTGTCGCCGGCTCACGGACTCATGCTATTTATTAAAATTATAATAATTACTCTTCGGCTTTTCATAAAAATTATATTTTCATGATTGGTACCTACTATGAAAATGAAGATGGAAAATAGATTATTTCATGAAACTTGATTTGAATAATAGGACTTTGAGAATTAACTATTGTATTTTGATTGAATGTAAATTTTCTGAATGTTATCTAATGAAAAACGAAGTCGAAAATACGCGACTTCGTTACAGCATAACATTAAAATGAAAAATAGGGCGGATAACCCACAAATTACAAGGGACGCTACTAGAGATATCAACAGACATTCTACCTTCATGTCCGATTTATTCGTTCAGATAGTTAATCGTTAATCAT
Source organism: Malachius bipustulatus (assembly GCA_910589415.1). Lineage (NCBI taxonomy): Eukaryota > Metazoa > Arthropoda > Insecta > Coleoptera > Melyridae > Malachius > Malachius bipustulatus. Next base: position 6,872,033 of record OU342634.1, read on the forward strand.
CATTCTTTCTCCTCTCTTATTTACTTCAAATGGTTATACATATAATTTTGATTGTCACCAAACCAGGAAAATAATTCAAATAAAATATTGATACATTCTGAAATAAAATAATCCTATTAAGCGGCACTCAAGTTTGGGACTTATATTTATTGTTTCTACATTTCTACTCAATTAGAAGTTTATTTATGATTTTTAAATTCTGACACTTTCAATATCTATTACTTCATAAATTCCCAAATTTGAGTACTTCCAGTGGCCAAGACACTACGACTGTGTCAGTTAATATTCTAGCATTCTACTCTTACGTCTTAACACTTACACTAGAAAGTTGGAGGGGCGATTTCTTCAAGTAATCCTTTAAATGACACTCACTAAAGTTCAACACATTTTCGCGCGCTCACGGTACGACTCCTAATTTGAATTCTACTACCCAATTAATTATTTTCTCGGAACAAAGATCCGACTACCTAACTTGAATTAATTTTCAAATTCAATTATATCCCGGGGGACTCTAACCCTTCACCAATTATATATCGAGGACTCTAACCCTTCACCAATTATATTTCGGGGACTCCAACCCTTCACCACCCGCTCTCGGTACCTACATTTACTCAGTTCTCTAAACTCTAAAAATTCGGTCCCGAAACTAAAACTCAACGCCCAGAACTTCGAATAGAACTCTAAAATAAACTAAAACTCTACTAAAACTAACTCCACGGAATTGCCGAACGGAACTCCAAAAGAACTCTTAAAAACTGCTACCACTAACTCCAAACCGCGAACCGTGAACTCCCTGACTAAGAAACTGACTCCGAGACTGCGATATTTACGCTAGTTACCCTAGTAGTAAAAAGTGAGTTCAAAAGTAAAAGTGGAAGTCGGAGTCGACGTCGAAGTGGAAGTTGAAGTCGACGTGGAAGTCGAAGTCGACGTCGAAGTGACGCTTACTCCCTTTTTTCCTCTATTTAATACCTCGCTTCCCCCTCTTAATTTCTTTCAGCGTGCCTTCTGCTTGCACCTCACGTTCATGATTTTTTTATATTAAACCTCCTGTTCTCAGCTCTTATTTTATAACTCCCGTTCTATAGTTTCTCACTCGTGGCGGCGGCGAATAAAGAGCAACATTGTTGCAGCAACAACCTGATATCACTCTTTGTTAAAATAATGACGACTCAACTTCCTAACAACCGTGTGAGCTCGTATTATTAATTATTCCCATCTACTTAATGCATATTTTCACGTCTGACTCCCGCCTTTGTTTCAGCCAAACGCGCGCTTTAACTCAAATTACTATATCCTTCCATTTATTCATTCTTTTCATTCCAATATTATCAAGAAAATGAAAAAATTATTTTCGACTGATGAACGATCCTTATCGATCTATCACACTAGAACTGTGACAGCTCACAGAACCGACGGAAGTATGCTTGACTGCTGAATCTCCGCTCCTTGGGGACGAATTACTCGACGAAAACCAGATGTACTCGTACTCACGGATAAGTCGCCCAGTTTTGATCGTCGGACGCATCCCGAAAGTCTTCCTCATTTGCTTTGCTTTGTCATAATTTTTAAGCCTGTATAGAGACCTCTTTTGCAGGAGATCATTAATACGACAGTATATAGAGTCCTCCAGTCTAAAAACACTAAACAAAAAATTATAAGGAGTTTCGGGAGCAAGTAAAGCGAACAGAGGCAACATTATTATGACAGATATTATCAATTACAGGAAGCATAGTAACGCAAATAATTCTAATACCTTTTCGTCGCGTAGAGTTTTTGTAAGTTCCATATCCACACATATTTCCCATACATCAACAGATCTTTTAAAAAATCATCCTGGGTTTTCCATTCACTCCCCATTTTCTAAAACCAGTGTTCATCTTATTAAAAATATTTATCCAAATTGATAAAATTGTTGTGTAGCATAGGTATATGTTGGTAGGTATAACCAAATAAATAACATTGAAAATAAATAATAAATATGCTTATTGACCATAGATATAAGTATAATTTTACAACAAAAAACATTATAATTATTCTAGATGAACAATCTCAAGGTGAGGTTCAGCTTGGGACATACAGTGTATCGCATTTAAGATGAACATAGCCCTGTATTTCCGTTATTTGAAGGAGTCGAGGTTCGAAATTTTGTACAGTCATGCAGACCGATGAGCCACACTTTTTACGACACCTATCTAACTTAAATTTGATCTTTAAACCCCGCCTCTACTACGTCTTTGCAAACAGAGCCAATTGTCGATATTTTGATTCGCGTTAGGGATATTGAAAAAAGTGACTCGAAAAAATTGTTCCAAATTGTTTTCTAACCTCGGATACTGAGTTTAATGGTAAAATTTGCATTTTCAATTTTACATTATTTTGGTCTCGCACAAGAAATTTTTAAAAATTTTATTTTCTAATTTGGTAATTACAGTGCAATGGAAAGTAATAATTGAACAGTAGTGTTCAATTTAAACGGTTTATTTTTAACGATTTAAAGATCAAATTTAAGTTAGATAGGTATAGGTGTCGTAAAAAGTGTGGCTCATCGGTCTGCGAATGACTGTACAAAATTTCGAACTCGACTCCTTCGAATAGCGAAAATACAGGGGTGTATTCATCTTAAATGCGACACACTCTGTATATCCTTTACGGATATATATCCTTTACTGCTCTACCACCAGTGTCACCTAAACCTTGTGATCCTAACAACTCAATAGATATTTCACCTATAATAATTATATAGATCTAGGAAATATAAATGGACGAACCCTTGAGACTAAAATTTGTTGCACAACCAAAGTTAGGAAACCATACATACAAGTAAGGGCAAAGAGACGCGCGAATCAAGAATTCCGCATTTTTGGTGTTTTTTGAGCGATAGAACAAGGTGTATAACAAATTAGATCCGATTTTAATATCCATACTGGTTAACAGCGTATTTATATTTACTTTAAATACCTTCTCTGTTGATTTAAAATTTAATATTAATGATGGTCCAGTCTTGTGCAGATTCAATAATGATTCAAAATTATAACATTAATCTTATTTGTTACCACAGAATGAGATACTTCGATAGGAAATCTGCAACAAACTATGTATGTCGTCGTATTTTCAAAGCCCAGTAATCTCCATACTGATATCAAAGCATGAAAAATTCAATTTACAGAGCTACTTTACAATGTGATAAAATAGAGCCTGTCGGTGCAAAAAGTTAACTTAGAAGCTGGACTTTGCAAGCCGAGAAATCCGTGAAAATTTACTTTACAAGTTTATCATAAGGACACACACAAGATTTGAGAGCTTGTCAGTGCTCACTTATATCCCTCGATAACGTAACGAGACAGGACGAGACATCGTTAATTAAGAGAACGACATGATCAGTGCACTAGAGACTTGAATCGGTGCAAGCGAGATTCGAAAAGACACGATTTCGAAGTGAGATTCAAAATTGGGAAAGCTTACTCCCGTTAAAACGAACCGTGAGTGGGACTACTCTTTCCCCCTCTGGAGAATGGGAGAGTTGACACCGGCCATCGCGGGGGGGACCTTGAGACAAAATTCAAGGGAAGTGACGGAAAAAAGGATTTCCTGGAAGTAACGATTAGGACGGGAGTGAAGACAGGTCCCCGATTATTTATTCAGTTAGCTTTTTTTCTGTGGTGGCGGTACTTGTAGTTTCTCATACTTGTCTGTTTACCTCTGCAACAGTTTTCTGAGCGATTGTGACACGAGTCTTTCTGCATTTGAGGAAACTTATCGAGAAAAAGATTTTAACTGATACTTATTGATTATGAATAAAACACTAATGTTTTATAAAATTCTACTGTATATTGATGGATGATAGAAACGCTACACGTGTTTCGCTACTTTTCATGTAGCATCTTCAGACATAAATAAAATTATTGATACAGTAACATAGCAACAGTATTACCTAAGTGATCATGAAACAAGTAACTAGATTTAAATGAATTTTTAAGAGAACTAACTAGATCATAATGTAATTTCTTCAGAATCTTCTTAGTTGTTGATATCAAGAAGAAAATCAAGTAGTGGAGAACGATATGTGTCTAGCTGTTCATTTATTACTGTGTATTGTTGATTATGTAAATGTCTGTGGATCTCTAGAGATTCAAGAAAATTTAATTTAAAATAATGATCACAATGATGTAGTAATTCAATTTTGTTGTTTGCTGTTAGAGTGTGATTGTTTTCTATTAAGTGTTTTGCAAAATTTGATCTTTCTGGATGTTTGAGTCTGTAAGAGTTTAGGTGTTCGTTGTATCTAATTTCTAGATTTCTACAAGTCTGTCCTATATAAACTGAATTACAATGAGAACAGTTTAATCGATAAATTCCAGGTTTCTGTAATTTAGATAACTTTTCCTTTGCATTCAGCAATATAGAACCATTACTCATAAAAGATTTGACTGAAATATTAAATGTAGTGGTGTTAGAAATTATCCTTGATATTTGTGTTGACACGTTTCCAAAGTACGTTAGTGATGAATATTTTCTGATTTCATTGTTTTGTTGAGGATAAATGAGGTTTATGGCTAATTTGTGTTGTTTTTTGTGTAATAAGTCGTCTATTAATGTTTTTCGATAACCATTCTCTTTTGCAATTTGTTTGATAATAGAAATTTCTTTGTTGAAGTTGTTTACTGACATTGGTAAAATTAAAATTTATTTCAACAAAGAAATTTCTATTATCAAACAAATTGCAAAAGAGAATGGTTATCGAAAAACATTAATAGACGACTTATTACACAAAAAACAACACAAATTAGCCATAAACCTCATTTATCCTCAACAAAACAATGAAATCAGAAAATATTCATCACTAACGTACTTTGGAAACGTGTCAACACAAATATCAAGGATAATTTCTAACACCACTACATTTAATATTTCATTCAAATCTTTTATGAGTAATGGTTCTATATTGCTGAATGCAAAGGAAAAGTTATCTAAATTACAGAAACCTGGAATTTATCGATTAAACTGTTCTCATTGTAATTCAGTTTATATAGGACAGACTTGTAGAAATCTAGAAATTAGATACAACGAACACCTAAACTCTTACAGACTCAAACATCCAGAAAGATCAAATTTTGCAAAACACTTAATAGAAAACAATCACACTCTAAAAGCAAACAACAAAATTGAATTACTACATCATTGTGATCATTATTTTAAATTAAATTTTCTTGAATCTCTAGAGATCCACAGACATTTACATAATCAACAATACACAGTAATAAATGAACAGCTAGACACATATCGTTCTCCACTACTTGATTTTCTTCTTGATATCAACAACTAAGAAGATTCTGAAGAAATTACATTATGATCTAGTTAGTTCTCTTAAAAATTCATTTAAATCTAGTTACTTGTTTCATGATCACTTAGGTAATACTGTTGCTATGTTACTGTATCAATAATTTTATTTACGTCTGAAGATGCTACATGAAAAGTAGCGAAACACGTGTAACGTTTCTATCATCCATCAATATACAGTAGAATTTTATAAAACATTAGTGTTTTATTCATAATCAATAAGTATGCAGAGATTCTACGAAGTAAGGGTTGAAAACATAAATTTTATTTTAACTGATAGTCTTGGAAGTGTGAGTATTGTTGTGTTCTAGGTTCTAGAATTCGGCTGATATCTCACATGCTGTTTATTGTCTAGCTGCACCTACTTAATTGCCATTTCTAATTCCTTACGTTAAGTTACGCTGTTATTACCAGGTAATACCTAATTTTTGTTATGGCTTGTGTCATTAATATCAGACTTGCTTTCGTCAAGCCTTTCGGATATCATGTACGCTGTATGTCCAATAAAGCTATTACTATTATTATTGTCATGTCACTATTGCCGTGCGGGGCTGCCATTTATGTCCATGAGAAGCTGAAATATAAGCCCTTCGTTATTGCGTCGACAGTCTGCACCGAGATGGATCTCGAGTGTTGTGCTGTCGAACTGACACAAAGCAACATCACAGTGGCATGTGTATATAGGCCTAGCACTTAAAATAATTACGACAATTTGTTCACAGGATTTGAGGGCCTATTAGACGCTTGGGTAGTGGCCGTGGGGAGGTCTGTGATCCCGCAAGATTAACCAGAGAATTTAAAGACATTTGACAACATTTCGCCTCAGAATATGCAACACAGAGCCGACGAGGGGCGATCGATGCATTGACAGTGCTTTCACATCGATGCCTGGACACCTCGCTGTAGTACATGGATGACCCGCCCTGCGTTGTCGGACCACGATGGTTTGGTTTTGGAGGCGATCGCCTGGGGCTCTCAGGGTGACTGAGAGTTCTCGACATGTGAGGAGGATCAACGGGGCCGGTTTGCGCAGGTTGGCGAGGTGGCGTGGTCTCATGAGGGACTGGATGCTGACGGCCTGGCAGCTTGTCTGATCGAAAAATACAGCTGCTTTCTGCCCCGGTGCTTCCCTCCAAGAAAGACCGGCTGCGCATTCCTTCCGACTTGATTGGTTCGATGATGCAATCAAATCGATGCAAGACATCTCTGAATTCAAGTCTCTGAAAAGTCTGAAAAAACTCTACAAAATCGAAATAATCAATAAAAAACGTGCTGCATATGATCAGTATAAAATTTAATGCATCGAATCCATGTAAAGCGGCTTGGAGGGTTGGCAACTCCGCACGAAATGGGACAAACAAATCGCGGCACAAGATACCAGAGACTGTTGCGGCTGACGATTTCAACCGGTACCTTGCAGGTGCTGCGGAGAGTAAACTGGCGACTCTGTCCCCGGTACCGGAGATCGATGGCTCTCCGAGGGCGTATCCCAGAGCGAACCGGTCGAACGATCTTCACTAAGTCGATCTGCTGCGTTTAATGGCATGAACAGCAGGATTCTTAAGGCAACCAGTGATCTTGCCGATCCGTGCTACTCTGTGACAGGCCGCCCTGGGGCTTGGGGAAAACTTACGTGTGTCGGCGGAAATTTTTCTCGGGCGCCAGATTTTTGTGAGGGTTTACTCCCTGGGGAAAGTTCTCGCAGCGTTTTCCCTGTGCCTGATGCACAATGGTACTTTCTCAGTACCCTTGTCCCTAGGGTAGCTCGTGGAGAAAGGAAAATGCCAGGGGTCGGCTTAAGTTATCACCAGGTTAAAGGAACTAATCAGGGCGATGTTCTTTACGCACCTTCCTGGTAGACTGGCACGTTCACGGAGCTAAGATGTCGGCGAGATAACGGGGGATTGATATAGAATACGACTCAATATTACACAAGTTTACACAATATGAAAAAAAATTATATAGGGGTACTAGGGGTATAATAAATGAAACACAGATAAATCTTTATTAGGGTTACACTGTCAGTCAAAAAAAATAATTAAATAAAGCGACTCGTGGTCGACCAAAATTAAGTAGGTACGAGTACCTACCAGCACGGGATCGGAACGAGCGATCGGTATATTCGCTAAGCGGCGGTGGTACGTGAATTAAAAGCAACAAACAAGGATGAAAGCCGGTGAGCCGTGTGTGTGTCTGTGTGTGTGATGTGTGCCAATCTCTATGGGCCAGGCTCCGGGAGCACCGGGTCGCTTCTGCGTGCAATGGGCTAGGGTTAACTTCCCACCGAGCGTCCGGGACCAGTAGTCACCGTACCCCGGCAAAGAACGATGAGTAAAAAAGCCAGGTTTCTTCGCAAAATAGCCAACGACGTCAAATATATCCCTCCAATCAGATCCAGTAGTAATAGTGGCGGTGAAGGATGTAAAATCTACATGAGAACCAGTGAGCAAGAATAATAACCGTCCATCAGGCTTGAAATCCATAAGCCACCGGATTGAGTTATCGCTGCATTTGTAATAATATTTACCGGGATTTTCCTTAATAGCAGTAAAAAATTCACCATGGCCAGTCTTGAAATGGTCCCGACCGTACATGTATGTCAAGCCATTTAAAATTTTAGGCGAGACTGCATACGAAAATGTCCCTTCACCTATTTCATCGATTCAAGTTACAGCCCGGGCAAAGATCAAAGTTGTTGCCATGTTGAATAATCGGCCGAGATAGTTACGCATTAGTCGTGTGTAAGGCCAGTTCCATGTTGACATGGGATTGTTTACGAATCAGTCTGATACATGCCAATGTTGAGTTGGGTAAAATACTTGAGAATACCTTGTTCGTCTAGCATACTAGTACCATGACGTTTTCCATTAGGGTTGATTCTCAGATGTTAGAGTACTTTAGCACCAATTTTGTACCTGGCTATGGTGCTATCCAAACCTAATCAAATACAAATATAATCCGTAAATTTGGGTGTACTTATCACCCTGTTTAAACTTGTTTGTTGTTGAATGGAATAAGCGGACAAAATTAGCGGTCTTCTTTGAAACATTTCTCATGTGCACGACACAAGTATCTGGCATGAGACGAATTACCCTCATAGCGACCAGGGATGAAAATATCGTCAGGTAGGTACAAGATGGAATGTAGGAATAGTAATGCCACTGGATCTGTTGTAATCGTTGGTAGGTAAAGTAATCAATCCTTAGAGAATGAAGTTTTTTGAATAATTCTTTTAAACCAACTTCATTCACAGCACCGCTAACTTTTTGGTAAAATTAGGAACTTCAAAACTTTCCAATTTTGGGCATATGCGTGTTGATGTTGCGTGATTGAATCGAATTTTAAGACTTGGAAACTTGCTAATCTTTTGACGCAGAATAATAAAACAATTCTATTCTGTGCTTTTGATGCACAACGGTTTTTTTTTTTGTGAAAATCTAATGAGCATGAACGCCACGCCGTTACTCACTAACCTTAATTGTATTCCAAATAATTATTATTGATATTGTCCTAACAGCGAAGAAACAATAAATAATTTACCATGCTTAACCTGCGCATTAAAAAAAGTACTGGCTAAATTCGCCCACTGGGTCAGGCCTAATTATTATTTTTCCTACTACCTGACCTGCCTGCACTCTCTAACCTTAAAAAGTTCCCAAATCAAATCAAATCACTAATCACGATATTATTGCAATAATTATTATTTCAAAGAATAAATAATTATATTAATAATAATTGTTTTCGCTGACCAGCAGTCTAGTTGTCTGCTCTAGTCAACATGAGAATAGCCTACGTAATTATTAGTAGGAGAGTGCGAGAGGATGAAGATCAACTACCTACTTTAATAATATAAAATTTAATGGTGTAAATAACAAGGAAACCAAATAATTATAAAAAAAGTAATATGAAGTTACTTCCGGATATTTATACTCCCGTCTTCCGTGCACGTGAGAGAAGTTTACATGGCCAATATCACAGCAAAATTCATTACATGTTGGTGTTTCCAGAGTCAGTAATTTAATCAAAATAATTATTAACTTTTAGCTTAGCTGTGGTCGTAATGAATTATCACCAATATGAACAAAACAATCGTGACAAGAATAGTTGAAACTAATATGAGCAGAAACAAATTGACTCAGCCTTAATCCAGCGGCGGTTGTTTTGCCGTTCTTCGGGCGAGGGACCAGCTAGTGTTCGCCAAGCGATAACCCGCGTAAATGAGCCGGTGTACTTTGGGTCCCAGACCAAGGTGTTCAGTCTGAGACAGCGACAGCTTTCAGGAAGCGCCCTGCCGGAGGGGATTGTGAAATTGGCCAATTTCAGGAACTGGTTAACCAAATTCACGAGAATCTGGACAGTAGCCGAAGCTTCAGGCCACAACAACTACTTGGCTAGGGGTCCAAATCAAAAGTATATTCTGAAGTAAAACCTTACGAATACATCACACTCATGCAGTTCGTTTTTAATAGCCATTTCGAATCTGATTCTCCGTTAATTCTGTCAAAAATTTGATTTAGTTTTATACATTTTAAAAGGAAAACATCTGATGATCTGATCAGTAATTATGTATTATCTATCCTCAAAATGTTTACTTGATTCTGGCATTTTTAACGTTAAATTTATTTTGTCAACATTTACGCAGGCATTCATTACTTCTTGTTGGTAGGAATTGAAAAATAATGGCATTTCGTATTTTAGTTTTCACTTTTCTTATTATTGTTATTGCTCATATACACCCTAGTGCTGCCCAAAATGCCGTTTTCACTTCTTCAGCCCAACACCAAACCAAAAAAAAAAAAAAACAACTACAACAAAATACAACAATAAAATAAATTGAGAGCTGTGGTTGCCGTTAGTATTTTACAGTCACGGAGTGACATCAAGGCAATCTACGCGTGGGGCTACTATACATATAAGTAGTAGTATCATGGACTATATCTCGGGCTATACAAACTGGGTTATTATATATCTTAGTCGTAATAGAAATAAGTTATATGTCAGCGCGCGCAGCCTGTGACGTCAGTCAGGTGACAGCTACATTGCGACTCGGAAGTAACAACAACGTCAAACCGCGATTTAGTAGCTTATTTCGATGTTTGAAGATGTTCCAGTAATTTTAATTAGTTTGACCTGAGTACCTGACTTGACGGCAAAAACTGTTTGTTGCGCGATAAACGTGGGTGTGAGAATCACGCAAGAAAAACAAAAGTCAAATATTTTTTTTATTAGTTTGCTGGCATAGGTAATTATGTATATGATATTATTACTACGTATTGTGATATTTGTATTTATTTATAGGGTTTAACTTTTCCTGTAATTGGTTGACATTAACCACCTGTTGGAAAATAAAGTTCTTATTAATATTATTATTTACTATATCACAAAATATCATATCATAAATAGTAGATTGTAGTGGGAGGCCTTCCATACTGACTTCCACCTTAAAATATTTTCAATGCTTCCGTTCTTTCTTGGGTTATTTACATTATTTAAGTACAATTTATATTCTCTTGATACGGGAGCGCTGATTCATTCCATCATAACCTCAGACTGTTTTATATGTTGCCACAACAATATTTTACATCATATTACAATTTATTACATGAAAGGAAATCAACAATAATTATTAACTCGTTTCACACTTTAATCTACAGTGTAGGGTAAAATGGCACTTCTTTTAATTTACTTTTATCAAAGATATTTTATTCATCTCTGTTGATTAAAAAACATAATGGAACACAGTAGGTAGGTGTGTATTCTTTATATTTGAAGGTAATTACCAAGTTATACAGGGTGTATCTAAAATGAACCGAGAAAATTCAAGGGGTGATTGATGAGATCATTTTAGGAAAAAAAGTAAGTATAAACGTATGTCCTAATAGGAGGGTTAACTTTTTAACTACATGGTGTTGAAGTTTCAAGAAAAAATCGTTTTTTAATAATAACTTTGATAAGAATCAAGATGTACACCTTCCAATGCATCAAGAGGCATTTCCCAACGTATAACTTTTAGTTATTATTGTGGCAGTGACGTTCGTGCAAGTCGCGTTACACTTGATGTTTTGATATTTTTGAAAACAAAAAATAGTACGCCACTGCTTTTTTATGAAATAAAATTATTTTTCATTTTATTTTTCAAAATTCCTCTTTCATTTCTGAGTAAATATGATTTTGTGACTTTTTGCACCCGGTGCAAGGTTTCCTGATAAAAAAAATGTTTGAACACTGTTTGTGAATGAGTCTAGACGAATCTAGGTTCTCGAAAAAATTGAAGTATACCTACGAATAGGTATTAATAAGTGGACTGTATGAATCGAAATTTTAAACGATATGAATCGCCTGACAACTGAACCACTTACCTTTTGGCGAAGCTGGGGTGGATTCGGTTCTAGGCCTAGGAATGGAGCTTGTAGAAGTGGCAGAGCACGAACGAGACGAAAAATTTGGCACCAGCGTACCGCGGCGTAATTTCAGCTAACCAAAAACCAACGAACCTCTTTAGAGGCGGCGACACGACGACTCTTCTTCCTCTTGACGCAGAAGCAAGTGGGGAAGCCAGGCGATTATTTTTTTCGCGTAAAATAAAATAAATATCCCGATCAAGTCAATTAAATTAATGGAAATGGCAAATTCTAATTATTTCCCTACCCAAAACAAAACAAAAAGTATTATTTACAAAAATATAAAAAACATTTTAGTTGGGGCTTTAACAAACACTGAGAACTTGGGTATAATCAACTGATAATAATAATAATAATTCACACTCGGGAAAATAATACTCCTTTATTAAGAATGGTAACTACCTATGTCAACGCAGGTAGTTATCCAGTTTTATCATCAATAGATCCAACTAGAGTAGAGTGTACTAGGCACCAGGCTAAGGATCCAAGCTCGAAGAAGGAATGAATGATCACCTGTCCAGCTCCAGCACTGCAGCTTCCACAAGGGACGCCCTTCGGATCTAATGGCGTCCCGTTCCATTGTCCCCCGATGTTAATGGAGGTGAAAGTGAGACGACCAGGAACTAGCCTATACGCAGGGCTCCTAACGCATATTTAACAAATGGATCAAATTATTTTTACAATTTAGGGAAGTAGTTGTGCCCACAGGGCAAGCTGGGAGACTGTCGAGCAGCGTTAAGATAAATCAGCAGTTGAAAGTAACTTGCTAGCGGTCACTCAATTGGAAAGAGACGCTTTACATGAACTTTGGTAGTTAATAATTGAATACCTTTGGGAAATTGGATAAACATATCGATTACATCCCAAGCAGCATTTTTTGTCTTGACTTCATATCAACGACTATCGCCCGAACTTAGAGTTTTTTTTTTGCCACTGCACGGTTATGGGAACGGAATTAGAACAGTTCTATAACGAAAATGGGGAACAATTTTCAGGCGAAGGATATGTTGTAAGATGTGAGACGCATGTACCTAATCTGCCAAGTTCAATTTGCGCCAAACAGCCCCAAACACATCCCAGATTATAACGTCAGTCCTTTCTCATTAGAGCTGATCTGACTGTGAAGTAAATGCAGAACTGAGCACTGTAAGTCACCTTTTAATAATGAAATGACTATCCAAGTTATCGTTACTTTATTGTCCTTTTTTAAGAGTAATAATTGGAACCTTAAAGTGAATGACGTAAAACAAGAAGTGGTGGAAATTACTTTGTAGTGTTTTATTTTTCATCGGTAGCCAGAACGTTACTTTGAACATCAACAACTACTTCTAAGTTTAAGAAACTCTGAAGTAAATATTAGGCAACCTGCGAAGATATTGCAACTATCCTAACATTACTTCTTCGAGGATCCAATGATTTTGAGGTAAAGTTTATTAGTGACGATGTTTCCTAGACTTTGAAAGGTTCTATAGGAAGAAACATAACTACCTATGTAGTATCGATATGGTCATATAAATGACCACACACAGTTGTTACCTACCTTAAAAGTCTAAATTCAGGTAATAATAAGTTTCGTGTCATAAATTTAGTCTTTTATAACGACTTGGTGAAAGTTACGATTACTTCCAATCTCAGTGGCTGCTACTTTAATGCTGCTTGGAATATTATTCAAGACTTGAATTTTTTTACCTTTTCTTATGTACCGGGTGGGCATCTAAGAATGAACAGCGGCCATATCTTGGGAAATATTGATCCTACAGTTTCAAAAACAAAAAAAAATTCCAGATATAAGTGACTATGCGAAATGTAATGAAACTATTTTCAAGATGCTCGCACTTCCGGAAATACCGGAAACTGACACCTACTTCGTTATTTTAACGGGGATACCCTTTATATTATTGTAGTTTTAAATTGCCTGGCAAAATCTAATACAGGTGGTTTTTACAATTGGAATTTAGGTTGAGCAGTTTTATGAGTTATAAACAAGTGAAAATCGCAATTTTCAAAGCATCTCACATTGAAAACGGCTCAAGATATTTAGAAACGGCTTACATGGCCCTCTCTTAACTTTTTACAAGGTATCCTACCATGTGGTTTAAATTTTTATACTTTTTTTTATAAATTTATAGAAAAATCTAAACTACATATTAGAATACCTTGCAAAAAGTTGAGATAGGGACATGTAAGCCGTTTTCAATGTGAGATGCTTTGAAAATTGAAAATTGCGATTTTCACTTGTTTATAACTCATAAACTACTCAACCTAAATTCCAATTGTGAAAACCACCTGTATTAGATTTTGCCAGGCAATTTAATAATACAATAATATAAAGGGTGTCCCCGTTAAAATAACGAAGTAGGTGTCAACTTCCGGTATTTCCGGAAGTGCGACCATCTTGAAAATATTTTCATTGCATTTCGCATAGTCACTTATATCTGGAAATTGTTTTTTAACTGTAGGATCAATATTTCCCAAGATATGGCCGCTGTTCATTCTTAGATGCCCACCCGGTACAAACCATCCAGAACATTGCTTTGAGAAAATTTGTTACGTTTTTTAATAGTCTAAGCAATTACAGGAATATAGCTTGGGGTGGGGGGGGGGGCTACAGTAACTGTCTCAGTTTACTACAAATTACTCTTAAAAGTAATTAATAAGAATTAATTATTGATAGTTGAAGAAAATCCACTAAATTTAGAACAATAATTGTTTGGATACACCTCAGTGATTATTTATCAATGTGACTCACTTAAAAAATAATAATAATAAAAAAACGGAGGCTGTTTTTTTTAATTTCAATTAAATTACATGGAAACAATTACATTACACAACACAATTTCTCAATATTCACACAAAATCAAAGCAAGTGGCAATGGTCCGACCATTTTTTTGGCTGCTGCCGACCGGATTCCGGCTGAGTATCGGCAGCGGCCTGAGTATCGGCAGCGGCCTGAGTATCACTCTTCATTACCTCTTTTAGATAATTCAATTCATTGGCGGTCAATTTATAGACACTCAATTCAATTTCTTTTAATAATATGTCTCAAAGAACGGTATTTAGTAGTAGAAAACCGCGAAGAGCACGACTGTATTGATGCCCTGTGAGCATAATGTCCACCGTATTTGGAGCATAAAGCAATGACAGTATCTCCTTTAATCCACTTCCGCCCATCATACTGCCGATACTCCCCATAAATGACATTAATAAATGAAAACCACCAAGACGTACAATAACATTATCTATATGATATCTTGAATGTAATTCTGAAAGTCGGGCGAGAATATCGCGAGCTTTCGTATAAAGTGGTTGATCGAAAGTAACGAAAATTTTTGTCTGTTTCAATCTTAAACATTGCTTATGACTCATGGAAAGAACTGTATAAATAGTATTGTCGTCTGAGGGTTTTCCGTTTATGAAAGGCAGGCACATCATGCGTGACGTACTGAAAGTACAATCGAAAAATAATGTGTCTTCCATAAAGCTGTTCCACCCTTTATAATCAAAGTGTTCTTTGTGTTGAGCAAATAACCATAAGAAGTTCAATTCCCCCACCTGTACTGTCATATCTATAGGATTTAGTTGGAAAATATCGGCAACTTCTACTTTACCCAGCCCTCTCGTTCCCAATAACGCAGGACATGTCTTAGGATCTTTGTACCCCTCTTTCTCAATTGTACCCGCTGCGGGAATGCTCGAGAGTCTATCAATTGTAAAATCACATTTAACTTTGTCCGGGGGGGGGGGGGGGGTGGGTCGCAGCCAACAGAGAACCCATTACGTGCCAAGTGTTGCGTCCATCTATCGTTGCTGTATTGTGATCAGCATTGTTAAAAACTAACTGACAATATGCATCAGGTTCAATATGTGGTTTCGTATTTGGTAAGACAATGGACGATTGGAAAAGTAAAACTTCCCAGTAACTACTGCAAAAACCTAGATGAGCTAATAAATTAACAAGTATGCTGGAGCCGAATTTTTTATGGACAGTAGTTCCAATAGCTAGCAGTAAATATGAGGTAAAATATCTAGGCCGGGCACATTTAACAATAACATGACAAATCGCAATTATCTTTTTCTCAATGCTTTCTTCACATTCATTTTCATCGTTGTCAATGTCCTCTGAAGGTCCTCTACTCGTACGCTTTTTTCTAAATCGCCCAATAATTAATTTCTCAAGGAGCAATTTCAAACTTCGGGGGACAACGGTTTCAATGTCCCTTAAGAAATTTAGAGGCGAAGGATATCTACTCGTATCACACTCTATTGCCCGTATCTCGTTTTCCAATATTTCGGCAACTCTCTCGATTATTTCCTCGTCCTTATTATGATAATTATTTTTCGATGCCCAGTATACATTTAATGCGCTATCGACAATACTTCGCCGAGAAAGAATATGTAGTTCTTTATACTTATGATAGATCATTGAATCGTCAAAAAAATCTGTAACTTGATTTACAAAATACCCTCGGTGCTGCGGCCAGTCTTGGAATTCTTCTTTGAATATATCGTTTAAAATAATTTCTTCTTTATCCGGATTTTCTAGTGCATATTTTCCTATGACAACAAAAATATTCTTCAAAGTGCGACGTTTATCAACGGTCACGGCAGAATATTTTATTGCATTGTAGCATCGACAATAATAGTAAATTTTGCCGGCATAGGTATCTTGTAAAAAGCGGAAGTTCCGATGTATTTTTTTCCGGGCGAGACTACTTTTTGTTTCCCCATTCTCTCCATTGCTGGATTGTTTCCTTATTATCAGTAGCCTTATATTTGTCGAATTTCTTTCTCGAATCAATTACTTCCTCACTACAAATAAAGCAATTGCTGTTGAGATCAAATTCACCTGCTGAATTTCCGTCGTCTTCTTCATCCATTTCAGAAGTCGAATCATCGCACATACGATCAGCCGCGCGTACAGTTTCCTCCCAAGATATATATTCATTCAAGCATCTTTCCGCTGCCAGCATCTGCGTCATCGGTTTCTGTGCAGGTATCTTGTTGTCGCCTCTGATGCTGCTCATAGAGAAAGCCGCCGGGCCTGGACACCAGATATTTCGATAGTTGAGAGGCTATGATTCGGTGTGCCTGGCTTCGTACATATAAGGCGGCTCTCACACTGAGGCAACAAGCAATAAGCAACTAGCAACTGTCAATAAGCAATACGCAATATTATTTTGGTTCTCTCTCACATTGAAACAACAGTATTGCCAGAAACTTCTGATCATCATGTCATCTGACGACTCCGATGACATGATATTACTGTGGCGGCATTTAAGAAAGAAAAGAAGAACTAAAAGGAGATATTGGGTGCACCCAGCTTTCACTCAATTAATCAATCATGAGGGAAACATCTGCGCAAGGGAACTCAGAGCCCATCCTACCCGATTTCAAAACTGTTACCGAATGACCAAAAACTTTTGAAAGTCTTTTAAATCTAGTTGGACCATTGATCACGAAACAAGACACTAATTTCAGAGAGTGTATTAGTCCTACAGAAAGATTATTGATAACACTAAGGTAAGTAATTCACTTTTATTGGAAAAAAATTAACATTTTTGAAATAAGTACTTAGTTATATTAGGTCATTTTTAAGAATACTGATACGTACAATATTAAAACTATATTAAAATTCTTGTTAAGGAGTTGTATGATCAGGAAGTAGAGCTGTAAAATTCTGAAGATAGTTTTGCACAGGCCTTTGGTTTGTATCTGTTTCTTGTGGTTGCATTCCTTGATTTGATAGCGAATTAGTAGTTGTATATGACTTATCTGAGTAGTGGCTTAAAGCAGGACTTGGATCGGGAAGAGACACATAAAAGTTTGGCGGAGCATCACACAAAATTGAATCAATGATGTCTAATGTACGTTTTTTGAATTGACGAAGTTGGTAATCACTCATCTTCTCCAAATCAGGAAGTAAGCTTTTTAGAAAATCCAGTTTGGGGTTGCTGTTTTCTGAAAGGGTAGCTTTGTACTTTTTCAAATTAACATATTCAATGAAACTTTTATCAGCTTCATTCATTGCATCTGATGGTCGTTTTTTCAAATTTTTATTTGGAGTTTCGGTAGTTTTCTTAGTTTCTAATAAAGGACAAAGAACTACTTTTCCGACACTTTCGATTTTGTCTACAGATGACGGATCATTTAACTGAGATTGAGAGGAATCGTCAGGATGGTTCAGCAGTGTCAATACTGTTGTCATTTACTAGGAACTCTGTCTCTGTTTCTTCAACGTGTGGTGAATTGCCACTTTGAGATTTTGCCTTCATGAAGGGCAAAACGAATTGCATCACGTCCTTCAAATAGTAGATCTTCTTCGTTGCTCCACTTCCGGAACGTGGTGTTTTAATGCTTTTCGAGAAAGCTGTTCGCAAATTCTTCCATTTCTCCTTACACTGGGCAGCTGGAAAAAGAAATAAAATAGCTATATTGCACGAAATCACAAAAAAAGTATACAAAATTTGTCTATTTGTATTAGTTTGGGTTATTATTAAATAATGTAACTAAACGTAATTAGCTTAGCTTGCAAATAATCTGTGTATGTGCTCTTCATTTTTTTTACAGATATTTGGCCACCGGATGTTCATTTATAGCTCTATCCCATATTTTCATGAGAGGGAACAATACTATAGGGATAATTGTAAGAGAGTCTGCTACGGCTATATGGAGTGCCCTCCAACCCATATATAATAATAATAATAATAATAATAATAATAATAATAATAATAATATCTGTTGGGCACTGCTCATATATTACGTAAAGTACTATAACAAGAAAGAAAGGAAGAGATACCCTAGGTACAAGGTTTGCACCCGGTACCTCTTCGACAAAACCATAGCAGAAAGCTATGAGATACCCCAGAAATAATAATAATATAGTTCTACAGGATAAAACACGCCAACAAACCTACCTGATAGATGTTGCCATTCCGAACACGCATAATCTGGAAAATACAATACAGGAGAAAATCCGCAAATATACAGACCTGAAGAACGAAATCACTAGGATATGGAAGATGAAACATGTCTACGTTATACCCATAGTTATATCCACGACAGGTGTCGTTCCGAAGATACTCCTGGAAAACTTGATAAGAATCAATTTGAGTCCGTCCTTACATGTGCTGATCCAGAAAGCTGTAATGATTAACACTTGCCACGTGGTCAGAAAATTCCTCCAAGAAGAATAAACAGTCAAGTTGTTTTGATCAGATCCGCAACTTGATACAAAAACCAACTAATTTAGAAGTTGAGATGGAAAATAGTGAAAATAATAATAATAATAATAATAAATCTCTTTATTGTACCATTAAATTCAACAATCATTGATTAGTACAATAGCGTTGTAAGCGATGATAATAATTCACAAACAAAGAACAAACCGCAGTAGTACACATAAATTCGCCTCCGTAATCAAAAGGTCATACGCAAGCGATTGGCATTATAACACATTGATCACAATCACAAATGCTTCAGAGAAAATTGAGAAGAACAAATAAAGGAAAATTTACAGAATGTAATGCTAGTCATTGTATACACTACATTGTCGTTTACAATTATACATATCCTAGTGACAAGGTGCTAGGTTAATGAATCAATAAGGGTGTGGAGGGGGGGGGAGAGGAAGACAGAATATCCATGGTAGAATAGGGTTCCAGGTCTGTGAGATAACTTCGGAGATGTGCCTTGAACTGAGAGAATCCAAAGGTTGCGGGGTCTATCCTGAAGTGATTAAGGAATTTTATGGCCGTGTACGTGAATGTCCTTTCGGTGGAAGTGAGATGGTGAGTTGGTAGTTTGAAAAGATTAAGCCTGGTCTGATAATGGTGTGTGAATCGGAAACGATCAAGTTTGGCTTGATGTTTGTAAATCAGTTTGAGAAGAGAGAAGACATAAACAGCAGGCAACGTGAGGAGACCGATACGCCTGAAGTGACCCCTACAGGACTGATCTATGGACAAGCCTGCCAGTATCCTGATAGCTCTCTTCTGCAGAAGAAAAACTCTGCGTAAAGAACTCTGTGATCCGCCCCATACGGCCAGGCCATAGGAGATGTGACTGTAAAAATGTCCGTAGTATGCGGAGAGAAGAACGTCATGAGACACAGTGTGTTGGAGTTGTTTCAGAAGGAAGCAGGAGCTAGCAAGGCGTCGGCACAAGTGGTCAGTGTGAGTCAGCCAGTTCAAGTTTTGATCGATGTAAAAGCCCAAGAATTTCACAACCCGCATAGGAGAGATCTCAGTACTAACGGTTGTGATGGGCGGTAAAGGAGGAAGGCGAGAACGGCAAGAATGGAAGTCAATCAACTCGGTTTTTGTTAAATTCAGTCTTAGTTTATTTTCTCCAAGCCATAAAGATGCTGCTTCTAATGGAAATTTAGTTGATTTTATTATTTCAGTGAGGTCGTTTGTTTTCAACCTGATGAGGATGGTTGTATCGTCTGCATAATTAACACATAGAGAGGTGGGGGAAGAAATCGAGGAGCCCAAATCGTTAATGAAAATAAGGAAAAGAAGCGGGCCGAGTACGCTACCCTGGGGTACTCCTGAGAAGATTGGAGCAAAGTGGGATCTCACAAATCGACCATCAGACGCAGGGAGCTGTACCGCCTGGGTTCTTTCCCGTAAGTAGCTGGTAAACCACTTTAGGGGCAATCCGCGAACACCAATGCTCTCCAGCTTCCGAAGCAGGCATTCGTGGCACACACTATCGAAAGCCTTGGAAAAGTCCAGAAGCCATCCAGCCGTTCGCATGCCCTCCTCCATGCCCTCAGAGATGTACTCAGTAAGTTGTATTAGAGCCGTCTCAGTTGATCTGTTCCTCAGGAAACCATGTTGGGAGCGGGAAAGAGTCTCAGTCTTATTTAAGAAGTCAAGAAGACGCGAGGAGACGAGGGATTCGAGAATTTTATCAAACACGGATAGTAGGCTGATTGGTCTGTAGTTGTCTGGGTCTTTGACGTCGCCCTTCTTGTAAATGGGTTTAACCAGGGCTGTCTTGAGTTTATCGGGGAATACGCCGGTCTCAAAGGAGTTGTTATAAATTTCCGATAAGGGTTGGGCAAGTTGAGATATACAATACTTTGCAATGAAGGAAGGAATCTCGTCTAGACCTGACGACTTTTTGTTTTTAAATCTGGATGCTAGCCTTATAATTTCGCCAGGTGATGTAGGGTACAACATGAAAGATGACGAAGAGACGACAACAGGCACAGTGGATCCGTGAGTGTGGCTGACGGTGGGAGAGTTGTTTGAAAGAAATACGCTGTTGAGTATCTCAACAATTTCTCCAGGATCCGTCTTGACTGAATTTTGACAATTAAGTTCCTCGATCTTCCGAGACTTGCTTGCCGACTGACAATGTTTGTTTATGAGAGACCATCCAGATTTAATTGGATTTTCGGATTCGCTGATATATATGTCATTGCGAAGTCTGGTCTCGCGTCTCACCAAATACCCGAACTTTCGCTTAAGTCTGGCTAACTGGCACTTGAACTGCTCGAAATTATTTCGGAGTATAAAGAGTGTTCCATAATATGACAGTGACATATCAAAGTTATGTTTTTTTAAATGGAAAGCTCCTATACACCGTTCACTTATTATAAAAGAATTGGGTTATGGTGTAGGGTGATAGAAATCACTGGGTATAACCGCTGTCAATCATTGGCTGGAGTTTGGTAATGTCTCTTTTTTATGAGGTTGAAGTTTTATGGCAAGGAACAGGACATAGTTGCCAGATGGATTTTTGATATTTTTGGTATTCTTATTATATTTATATTTACATCTTTATATGCGGGCTTTTTATTTTGAATCATTTAGTCACATATTGCAAATATTGCAATCTTTAACTAGAACGCAATGTCGCTGGATCTAAGATCTTAAAATCTTAAGCTTTTCATAAGAGTTTGAGAAAAAGGTTATCATGCAATTTTGCCAAGTTAGGACAATACACAAATATGTACTTTTTGAATATAAAATAAAAAACTTGATCAATTATATTAATTTACTTTTAATAAATACATAGCAGGTAATTAAAATATATCGGTGCGTTTATTAAAATATTAAAATATAGGTACGTAAATGAAAAATATTTTTCGTCAATTCGTCGGTTATTCGGTATCGTAGTACTGTGTCAGAAACCAGCCAAAGATTCTAGACTTGAGAATGTTTTACACAAGATACTTTTCAGTTTTCGCTTCTGGCCCAAAATTATCCCCCATTATCAATAACAGCTACTGCATCCTGCTTAGAATCAGAATCATCTTCAGCGCTCTGATTTTAATAAGATTTTCACCATGTCCATTTGTTTCGTCCAGTCCTCCGAAATAAGTTTTTCACAATGATTATTTTAATTTTGTCATATATCAGGTGTACTTACATTTTGAAAGCTCTTCAAGACATACATTCTTTACTTTATCCTTAGAGGGAAGCTGCTAATTTACGTGCTTGTATAATGAAGTTTATAATACCCCCATGTCAACGATTGGGTTGTATTGGAAATAGATTATTGCAAATCTTTCGGAAACACAATATTTTCATAATTATTAGTGCCTGTTTTAGGCGGGCTGCCCAAATGTGTAATTTCACATTTGACCTGTCTAATAATACTTGCTAATGCACGGTCTGACTACTATCAGAGACCGCATTACTAGCAATTTAGCAGATACACATATTTTACTTAATACTTATATCCCAAATATATTTTACCTTCAGAGAATGACTTAAATGTTTGCTCAAGTTTGGACTTTCTGGATCTTAATCATTGAAATGCTTTCCTAATGTGGATTTATCCATCTAAAGATATTATTTTCGTCATTTTGCTCTTTCGAAATTTAAAATTTCAAAAATTTAATAATTTTATTTGTCAGTTTGAAAAAAATTGATCAGAGTAAAAAATTACCTATCCTAGATACCCCTTCTTCTAAAACTTCAATTAGACAACAAGGCTGTTAATCAGCTGAGACAATTTGAGTGATTTGACAAATGTCAGTGTTTACTTAACCTTTAATATCTCGATCAGCTGATATTGTCAATCGAGATCTAGGGAGTTTTCATTTTTGCAAACCTAAAAACAAAAGTTCATGGCCACCTAGTTCTTTTTTAATATGTGAACGGTGTATATGTTATTGCATTTTTAGATTGTCTGAGAAGAGAAAATAAGATTGGCTTTTACAGTTCGTGTTTAAATTTATAAGTTTTTGAGTTATAAACAAGTGAAAATCGTCATTTTTCGAGTTCAAGGCCCTGTACAACGAAAACGGTTCAAGATAGAGAAAAACGGCTTACATGTCCCTATTTTAACTTTTTATGTACTATCCCATGATGTAGATAAAATGTTTATACAGGGTGATAAAAAATTTGAAAAATTCTGAGATTTCTCCATGCGTCGCCAAATAAAAAAATCAAAGAAAGTACAAATGTTTCTATACCATAGAATAGTACATGAAAAAGTAACATAGGGGCATGTAAGCCGTTTTTCTCTATCTTGAACCGTTTTCGTTGTACAGGGCCTTGAACTTGAAAAATGACGATTTTCACTTGTTTATAACTCAAAAACTTCTGAATTTAAACACCAACTGTCCTCTTCTCAGATAATCTAAAACTGCAATAACATGGGAGCATTCCATTTAAAAAAACATAACTTTGATATGTCACTGTCATATGGGACACTCTGTATACTCCAAAATAATTTTAAATTTTAAAAAAGTTTTTTGAAAAAGTTCATCGTTTGGCCTACAGAGACCGCTTCGAATGAGCTGGGACACCCTGTATATTACACATATACAAAAAAATACCCATTTCGGGGGTGAGTATTGGCCGGTGGAGGGGTTGGTTGGGGTCGCACGCGATGTCCAGCACCTCCATTGTGCTCAGCATCCTCGAAAACAAAGGGAAGGTTTTTTTGCAGGGAAATGGATTGAAGCGCGGTTTATCTCTCTAGGGGGTGGTTTTTGGCCGTTTTGAGGGGTTGCGCAAACCCAAAGAGAAATTCTGACAACGGCATCGTGTTCAGTATCCTCGAAAACGGGGGGGGGGGGGGAAGTAATCTTGTTCCGGCTCAAAATATTTACATGTTCGTCCGACTCACACACGCTACTATATAGTTATAAACTATAAGCAAACAGTTACCTTTGTTTTAAATTATTCCACAATTTAATCAATTGCTTCGTCGCTCTTTTTGTAACTATTATGTCGGCTTGAGAATTATACTCGTTCGTAATTTGCTCCCACTCCTGCTTCTTCTTCTCTATGGTACTGCCCTCTGTTCTTTTATCTTCGATTATCTTGTGATTATCTATTAAATTCGCAAGAAATATTTTGTCTTGACTTGTGTAAGGAACATTTCTTCTATCGGTTTCTTCCATTCTAAAATGACACAGGATACTTGATAAATATTCAATTAGTATATATTTAATTTACAATTTACTACCAATTAAGGTTTGTAAACCTGTTGAAAACGAGCAAAAGGCAAGCGGTTAGTAGGTCTTATTATAATTGTTTATACTTACTTCCTTATTAATTTTACAACTGTGGTGATCTCCTTCAATTAATATGATACACTATTCTATACTACAGGGTGTACCAGCTCGATTTAGACAACGGTAAGGGCCGTGTAGGTCTCGTCAAGACGAAACGTTTTTTTATTTGAAGTTTTTTGATTTGGACCTTCGTTGCGGGAATATGGCCGACTTCCGGTTTTTAGTTTTTTGGCTCCAGTTTCGGCATTTTTAGGTTTTCGCCCAAACTGAAACTAGTTTTGGAAACTCCTTAGCTTCAGTTACAACTTTCATATTGAAGTCAAGGTTCTATCTCGGTTGGATTCAAAATGGCAACATTCCCAAGACTTTAAATTTTAAGTCTTTGAATCAATTCAAATTGAATCAAATTGAAAAATTAAGATTTTGAATCCAACAGAGATAGAACCTTGACTTCAATATGAAAGTTGTAACTGAAGCTAAGGAGTTTCCAAAACTAGTTTCAGTTTGGGCGAGAACCTAAAAATGCCGAAACTGGAGCCAAAAAACTAAAAACCGGAAGTCGGCCATATTCCCGCAACGAAGGTCCAAATCCAAAAACTTCAAATAAAAAAAACGTTTCGTCTTGACGAGACCTACACGGCCCTTACCGTTGTCTAAATCGAGCTGGTACACCCTGTATATACAACTATAATAATTAATTAAACAATAATTATTGTCTGGCCTGATTGGTGTAACGAATGGTATCACTGGCACTGGTAGTAATGATACTGTGAAGAAGTGTGAACTGCTGGCTGCGCTGTGCTGTGAACATAAATGAAAATTGAGTTAGTAAATTTACTATTACTCCTGTTGTGTGGGATGTGTGTCTTTCTTGGGGTGGGTTTTTTGTGTTTGCTGTATGTGTGTGGGGTGTTGGCTGTGCTGTGAACGCACTTCGATATTTAAGAGATATTTTTATAATTAGAAATAAATACATACTTAATACATCATTAACGCCGTTAGTAGGTGGGTACTCAATACATCATTATAAGGCCGTTAGAGTAGTAATTATCTCTGGCTTTGAAGTTGTTGTTTGTTGTGATGGTAATGATGGTATGCGAATAACGGAGGCTATCTCAATAGTTCTTCTTTTTTATTTGATTTTAGCCGAATTTTAGCCTTCGTTCAGTGCGGCAACCTGAAAACTATAAAAGTTACTAGAAACTAATACTCAACCGTTACTCGCCTGAGTATTGCTTGAGGTTTGTCTCTGGCATAGCAGCAGCTTTACTCGGTTGAGTATTACTTCGCGGGGAACGCCTCAAGTATGAGTTTGAGAATCGACTATGAGTACCGGCCCTAGAGACAAAAGCTATCCGAATGTAGAAGACAAATCGCCCTATACCCATGCCGAATCACCGATAATTTTTGCCAGGACTGTAATTTAATAGTAGGTGAAACTGGAAGATAATATTCGGGGGTAATTACACGAGAGCTTATTTTTTATCCGGATAAAGATGCAGTTTTAACGAAAATTTGTTTTTTATTGGCAATTTAACGAGTCAAATTGTCTGATAAAACGACGAGTCCGAAGGACGAGTCGTTTTATCTGACAATTTGACGAGTTGAATTGCCAAAGAAAAAACAAATTTGAGTTTAAAAGTGCATCTTTATCCGGATAAAAAATATAAGCTCGTGTGTAATTTAGGGAGATAATTTAACGAATAACAAAATTTATTTATTTATTGGAAAAAGTACAGTTATTAAATACACAATTGGAGTAAATGATTTTATTTTCTTCGCTGCTGCTTTCACAGACACTCATTGTAGTATTTTCACTTCTTGTTATTGACGAAGAAGAAGATTTTTCTCTTAAAGCTGCTACTACCTTTGCATGGTGTTCGTTGTCTAGTTGAAGATAGGGTGCAATGGATTTTGAATTAGAATGTCCTGTGATTTTAATTAATGTTTGGTCGTTGATTCCTCCTTTACTTAGAGTACTAACTGCGGCGGCTCTATTTGAGTGGTTTGTAATCTTAGCTCTTTTAATATCCAAACCAATTTTAGCGGCCGATAGTTTTGTCCATTTAGATATTTCGTTTACTCCAATAGGAGAGTCCTTGAACCAACCCTTCGAATTGAGCTTTTTCCAAAAGCGATTTGGAGTCAGAAATAATCTGCTTATGTTACTTTGAGTACGTTTTTCAAAGAGCAGTCTATATAATCTTACAGGACAAATATCGGGATCAGAATTAGGTATTAAATATTTGTTATCACATAATTTTTTTGACCCACCTTGTGTTGTTTTAGAAAAAATTGGGTTATATATAATCCTTCCAGTATTTTCGCCATTATTTTGCTTTTCTTCTTTAAAATACTCTATCAAGCAATTGGCGGCTTCACCGCCACGCCAGGCTAACTCAAAAGCTACAATATGGTAGAATTTTCTTTGTAATCCTTCCGGTTCATCCTCGCTCCACAATTTAGCCATTGAATGCACTTCCATTTTGGTCAAAGCGGTAGAAGAAGTCTTTCTTTTTTGCGGTTGTGCTTGCAATATTCGTCGTTTGGTGTCCCGTGCGTCCCTGGCTTTTTTAAAACAAATGTCCGCGAATGGATCAAAATTTATCCCAAATTCTTCAAAGTATTTTGCTTGTAGCATTTTTGCTGTACTATTCCACATAGTTTTTATAACATGCTCTTTATAATCTTCACCAGTTCTCTTTTTCATATTGAATGCCCAGTCCGCTAAAATGTCAGCCAGTTGTTCTACAGTCGTAGTTGATTCCAGGGAAAAGTTTCTTTCATTACAAAATGTCATAAATTGTCTCCATATTGAAGATTTCGTATTTACTGTGTTCTTCGGAATTCTGTTTTCAACTTCCACCAATATTTGCTCACGCGAACAAGTCCCAAAACGCTTTGAATCACTCATTTCTTTGTTTGCAACAAATCGTTCATATGATAATAATTATTAATAAATGACGTTTATTTATTTGTCAATTAATATCACCTTGGTAACTACTTACTTGATTTTGCGTCTAAAAAGCTAGCTTACATTTTATCCAGATGCAAAGTTAGGGCTAACTTTATCCGATGTCAAAGTGACAAAAACACTATTCCTTATGTCATTTTTAATACATGAGTTAAATTATCCAAATTAAAAAAATGTCAGCAATTAGTTTTTCAACTTTTGTTTATTATTATACTTAATGTGAATGTAAAGCTAACAGGATTGATCGTGGCAATAATTAATTATCAGTCTTCAGCATTGGGAAGTTTTACCAACATGCTTACAAGAAACTACAAAATTACATTACTTTACTTGGGTATGGAATTTGAATTTCCCGCTTATAGCTTGGACCGTCATGGCGGACGAGGAGGAGCTGGATGCATACGTGGAAGTCAAATAATATTGTCGACTTGTTTGGGGAAAGGGCCTTGAAAGCCTATCACCCTATCACTCAAGACCCCTAATTTTTAAATCTGTTATTATGCTAATAAGTTATAATCTGTTATTATATGTATTTAGAAACCCAAATCCATACAAAAGCTATACCTAGTAATGAACGTGAATGGAGTACACCGTTTGGCCGTTTTAAATTCGATCGGCAACTCCAACGTTTTATACCGGTTACTCAACAGAAAATAATATATTATTATATAACATGTACATACCTTCTATCTCGCACAAAGTTACAGTAGCCTGTAGCACATAATACACTAATTTAATAGTTTTATTAACTTTAACACCGTTCTCCTCGTCGTTCTCTTCAAGTCAAGATAAGCCAAGCCAAGAGAGAAAGAGAAGTGTAGCGTCACTGGCGTCCTTTCCTCCCACCACTTCCACGCATATACTAAGTGTCAAAAAACTGACGCGTCGACGCATGTATTCGGCATGAGCTTGTTGAAGGCCATCACCATCTTTGTTGCCTTCTCACATACCCTATGCAAGTGCCTCGAGAAAGTGAGCCCGCTATCTATTGTTACCCCCAGGTACGACACTGCTGGGGAGGAGGGCACCAAAGAATCTCCCAAGTTAAATACTAAGCTTCTGGCTTTTGGGCTATTGTTTATGGTGATCGCTGAGGTTTTTTCACCAGCTATGGTTAGTCTGTTGTCTTCCATCCATTTCTCGTCGATCTCGTCAAGATAAGCCAAGAGAGAAGTGTAGCGTCACTGGCGTCCCTTCTCCCTTCCCTTCCTCCCTCCCTCCACTTCCACGTATACACTAAGTGTCAAAAAACTGACTGCGTAGGCGCAGGCTGCATTCCGGTCTTCTGACATCACGCAGCTGGAAGACTACACATGAGATTGTTTAAATATATTGTTAAATTTTAACACAACCAAATACGAAGACCTTCCTTAAATCAATCGTCAATTCGAGCCGACCGTTTCTCTGCTTTCTCTCTATCAGCCACCTTATCAATTCCACCTAAAGATACTGAATTAATAGAAAGAAATCATTCCTTGTTTACAAACAACGAAATAGAACATAAACTAATACATTATTTCTATATTAAAATAAAATAGGGGAGTCTATTAATCATAAATGTAGCGCCAAATAAATATACCTAGGTGCTTTTGTACAATTATAAAGAATTTGTTTGCCAAAGAAATAAAACTCTATTTTGAAATGTTAGGTACAATATTCATAACAATCCTACCACATAACATAATATAATAGATCTAGCACAAAGAAAACATAAGCAAGAAGGAAAAAAGCAATCAGACTTGACTTTTATTTTATAAACAACCTCGCCGAGATGAATACTTCGAGTCAAATCAGAATCTAACCGCATGACGTCACTGCGCAGCAGTAACCAAAATAGTATGAGCAATTGACATACGCAATTATTGTATAATATGCGTATCCACGATACAAATATACACATATTGAGTTGAAAATGTTCGAGTTTTTTTTTTTTGTTGATGTTTAATTTTGTTTAATTGTAGATGCTTCATTAAAAAATTTAAGTAATATATTATTATTATCTTGGTTACCTTTATAGCTATAACGAGAGAATGGCAAAAATAAAATAATATGTAAGAGTCAATAAGTAGGTACAGGGTGGGCAAATTTGGATGTTTCTATAGGAGATCTCGGTAACTATAAGAGCTATGGAAAAATGAATGGCGCATTCTCGATCGCTTTTTTTGAGAGGAACTCAATGGTGAAAACCGGAAAAGTACGATTTTTCACGATATCGATAAATGTCGATATCTTTCTTGGTTTTCAAGTTAGAGAAAAGATATTTGCACATTCTTCAGGCACTTTTTTGAGTAGAATGGAACGGTCTCAACAGATTTTGAATATCTTTTTTCATTTTCCGTTATAGCATAAAGTTGTATTTTTTTAAATGGAAGTCATAGTGGGCCATGAACTAATTAAATAGAGTTTTTTTTTCTCTTTGCAACGATATATAACATGTGCGTTAAAAATTTATGAAAAGTTAATTTTTCAAAATAAACTTAACCCTTTATAGGGCAGATTACAAGGATAAAGGAATGGCTAATTTTGGCATAGGTACTGGTTGATTGATGGTCTAGGGTGGCAAAATTAATATTTTATATTTTACGAAAATATCAGCAGTATTTTTTTTTAGCAGGTTGATATTTCGACCAGTATTACACTAGGTCAACAGCTGTAACTCTAAAAACACTGGTCGAAATATTAACCGCTCTCAAAAAATTACAAAAAAAGCACATTCCATATGAAAACAAATGCAATATCAACTACTTATCATGAAATGGTGCAAAGCATGGTAAACATAGTGCGACTTGGCATTTTCTGCATGATAAGTTTGACCGTTTTGGTTTTTGCTCTGTGCTGCACCTTGCGCATCTTCTTGAAGTTGTTTTTGTAGGTAAGTGATCACCCACATTTGTCATTCTGACCGTGTTTTCCACGTTGGCAGACGAGCCATCATTCTTTTTCATTTTATTTTTTCCGATCACCAACCAGGACCCTTGCGATTTTCTTGTCGAAAACTCTCCTATTAGTTGATTGGCTAATATACTTCTGAATACCAGATGTGATTTCGGTTTGAATTTTGACTGTTTGGCAGAGACACCTACTTTGTATAAGATGTATGAGTTCACGATACATGCATCGATGAGGTAATAAAACACTTTCAGCCACCATCTTCGCGACTTCCAGGCAATACTATAACAAGAGTGGAGTTGGTCAAACAAATCGACTCCACCCATGTTTTTATTGTAATCTTCTATGCTTTTCGGACAATCAACAGTTACTCTAATTCCTTCTTTAGTCATTCTCTGCACAGTTGACTTTTCCGTTGTTAAATGCATTGTGGAACCCACAAGAACGCATTTCTTCCCTCGGTCCTTCCATTTGCTCACTGTTATCGTACTGGTGCCAACAGTATCGAACTCTCCTGACGCAAGATCCTTATCTGGTACCAATAGATCTTTTGGAAAATTCTTCCTGTTGGATCTCATTGTTCCGCAACCAAAAAGTTTTCGGTCCAGTAGTTTAGTAAGAAGACCAAAACTAGTAAAAAAATTATCGAAATAAACGCAATAATTTTTATTTGCAAATGGTCTAGTCAGTTCAAGAACAGTTTTTTCGCCCAAAGAACCATCTTCATCACTTTGTTTTTTTCCTTCATATACAGAAAAATTAAGCAAATATCCAGTTGAAGAACAAGCTAATGCCCATATCTTGATGCCCCTTTTTATCGGCTTTTGAGGCATATATTGCTTCAAATGTGTTCTGCCTTTGAAAGCAACCATGCTCTCATCTACGGCTATGTTTCTGCCTGGAATGTAGGCTGACAAAAATTTATCTGACAAATAGGATATCATAGGTCTCACTTTATATAATTTGTCAAAATCATCGTGTCCTTTTTTTGGCATAGCTTCATTGTCACTTATATGTAAGAAACGAAGTATTTTGAGGAATCGTTTTAGTGACATAATATTCGATATCCTTGAATGATAAAAATTTTGGTCAGATGACCAATAAAGCCGTAGGCTTGGCAACGAATTAAAACCCATTATTATCAGCACTCCAAGCATAGTATTCAACTCTTCTAGTGTCAAGTCTAATGATTGGTTGTTTTGTCGAGCATATCGGTTGGACTCTGTCACAATAATTTCAAGAAAATCATCTCCAAGAATGCTTGAAAAAATTTCAACAGGTGATTCACTTGTGGGAATGCTGGGTCCTGGAACTTCTTCGAAACTAGCCGCCTGGAAGATGTGTGGTAGATAAGGTGATTTTGTCCACGGGAAGTCATCATTTTGGTTTTTCACGTGTGTGTTGAATGTTGACTTGGGGATGAAATTAGACAAAGGTTCCTCCTCATCGGACGAAGAACTAATTAGGTCAGTCGGTTGTTTTCTTGTAGGATTGGGATCAAAATCCGGGTCCATTACAGAATCGTCACTGTCAAAATCAGGGTTCTTTACAGATTCGTCGCTGTCGGAATCGCAGGTGGTGTTCATTTGGGTGAAACTCCTTTTAGTTTGTCTTGACGTGCTAGCAGATGGTGTAGAAATATTTGGAAGAGCATCATCAGCATCAGAATCTCCCCCTACATCAGATTCAATTGCCTGGACATCGGTGATACTATCCAGCCAATCAAATTGATCCGAAGCTGACATTTTGCTTATTTTTTCAATGTTTGTTTCCATTTTTTCCAATTCTATAAAATAATTTCTACTATTACCTACAATAATTATACAAAAAGCTTGTAAAAAGATTTTAGGTAGGTACCATTATATCTATTTAGCCAAATTTAGAAATTAGACAGATTGTAGGGTAACAAAAGGTAGCCAGTATTCAGTTCACTTTACTATTTCAATGATAATGCAAATATTCAAGGTTATGGGGTGAATAACAACAAATATTATGTTAGCAAAAGCAGATATTTGAATTACAATCACTGAATCACCTTCTGTATATATTTTTGTACTTACCTATCAATTTTGGTATTATTTTATCCACAAAACATAGACAGCCTAAAATATTTTGTGCACTGGTTCACAAAAACATGTGCATAACAATACTTGCATATAAGCACACTGGTCGAAATTTCAACCAAATCCCCCCTCTCTTAGGCTAATGCATACACTGGTCGGATTTTTAACCGGTGAGCACTTCTGCATTGCCTAAGCGTTCATCTGGTTCAATAATAAACCTGTGTGCGTCTGATAAAATTGTTTTTTTAGCTTGGTTGAAATAGCGACCGGTAACCTATAAAGGGTTAATTTATCATGGTACCTTAGAAATTTGTTTCAACTATTTACCTAGTAGGCGTGAATGTCATTTAGAAAATTGTGCGACAACGCCTGTCAAAGCCAGTTTACGCAGTTTTTGAGTTAGAAAGTGCTCGTTTCGCTTGCAAAATGGCAAATTTGGTTTATGAAAACTACGAAAAGTATGATATGTTAGAGTGCTTTATTCAAAGTAACAGCAATTCTGATATTGCATCCGAAACATACTTCAATCGTTATCCACAGAGGAGACCAATCCACAAATCTATTTTTGACAGGTTGAAGGCAAATATTATCAATCAAGGGTCATTCAAGAAGCCTAGGCCGAAAAACTATCATATTGGTGATGCCGAAGAAACTGCCATTAATGTAATTGGATCCGTACTTGCCAATTATTATAAATATAAATATCAGAATTGTCACTATTTTGCATAAAGCAATCTAATATAAAATATAAAAAGTTTCATTGGTCATCAACTAAATTTTACTTTTTTCAAAGCGAAACAGTCACTTTCTAACTCAAAAATGTAAGAGAACTGGGCTTTGACAGGCGTCTTCATATACTATTCTAAATGCCATTCACGCCCACTACGTGACAAGTCAAAATAAAAATAAAAAAATCTCAGGTACCAAGATAAATTCAATTTATTTTGAAAAATGTAACTTTTCATAAATTTTTAACACACATGTTATATATCGTTGCAAAGAGAAAAAAATCCTCCATTTAATTAGTTCATGGCCCACTATGACTTTCATTTAAAAAAATACAACTTTATGTTATAACGGAAAAATGAAAAAGTATATTCAAAATCTGTTGAGGCCGTTTCATTCTACTCAAAAAAGTGCCTGAAGAATGTGCAAATATCTTTTCTCTAACTTGAAAACCAAGAAAGATATCGACATTTATCGATATCGTGAAAAATCGTACTTTTCATTATAGCTCGAAAACAAAAGAAGATAGCGAGTTCCGGTTTTCACCATTGAGTTCCTCTCAAAAAAAGCGATCGAGAATGCGCCATTCATTTTTCCATAGCTCTTATAGTTACCGAGATCTCCTATAGAAACATCCAAATTTGCCCACCCTGTACATATGTACAAAAATTTTCTCTGTCAGTATTACTATACTAAATTTATTCTTTACAGTCCCCTATTGAAAAATGTTTTGTGGAGAATGTGTTCAAGATTGAAAGCTGCTTGCCTATGTTGATATACCTACTTCTTATGTAATTTTTAGTCTATTCGCAATTTTCGGAAAAAATCTCCAAAAATGTTTCATTTTTTTTGTAAAGGCTTTGATTCAAATAATTAACAATCAAAACGTCAAAAACTATAAAAATATGTTGAAGATTCGATTTTATATATAAAAATTGGTTTATGAATTATAACCGAATTTATAGACCGGTGAACATTAACCAGGTTCACGTAATATTACCAAATCTCTTTAATAGGTATATTTGCAATCCAATTATTTATTCAGCGCCACTCCCCTTGGGGTTTCTAAAACTCTACCTTGGGATTAAAACTCCACCACCTCTTCCTCGGAATTCCCTTTTGGACTTTTTTTTTCAATATCACGTCTCAAGTATTTCTAGCTAAATGTGTGACAATTAAAACTATAAAACTGAAGTAACTAAAACTATAAAACTCAAGCCTTAACGATGTAAATTTATTGCTCCAACATGGAGTATCGATTCATGATTACAACAAAAAATTAACTCAAGATAAATAACTACCCGCAAAAATTCAAAATGCTAGAAATCGAAACTCATGATTAATCTAATCTTGAAATTCCAAATTAACAAACCATTTAAGGCAAGTGTAGACAATACCACCAAGCTAAGCTTCTTTGTTTTTTTTCGATCATAAAACCTGATTTAAAAAAAAAGTGTACCCAAAAGTGATTGTAATTATTTTGATTTTTTTTTTAATTGGCTATATTGCTACCATGGTGTTGACAATTTCGCCACCTGTGGACCAGAAGATATTTTTCTGTTTACTTTTATAAAAGAACACAGGGAATCAAAAATTCCCTGTAAAACTAGAAACATCTTATATGGGATAGAATCAGAAAAAGTACTTGGCAAATTATTTTCGGCCCACCAAATCAACAAACTTTCAGTAATAACCAAAGTCTAAATATAATTCTTTAAAATCACAACGAGAATTTCATTTGACTCTGTGATGGGAATAAAGAATTAAAAATGCATGTTAGAAGAATAACGTTGTGGATCTGTCGCAAGGCGATTCGGTCGTAAGTACCATAAATTGAAAGGCTTGTAAATAAAGCTGAAATAGTAAGAAAATTCAAATAAATTTTTTCCGGATTTTTTTTTAACCGAGTTACAGGGTGTTTAAATGTCGATTTACTAAACTTTTTTTTTTAATTGTATCTGTACAGTGGACCAATAATTACGATTTTTTGTGTGCAGGTTTTCTGTTTAATAACTGCTGGATTTGGAAAAATTATGAGTACAACAGAAGCATCCAGTGGTCTGGAATGACACCTTTTGCCTCAAAAGAAATCTGAAGTGTTTTTTTTTTTTTTTTGGAATGCGATTAAATTGATATAAAAAAGGCATTGTTAGGGGGCAAGAATGTTATTTTATTTAAAATTGCTTAAGTTCGATATTTTCGCCACTGTTTGGCAACAATGTGTGAAGGGTTATTTTCCCTAGCTGGACCAGCATTACGCAGGTGGTCGGTGTCAAACATACACCTACAATTCAATTTGTTTCAATTTTACAATAAATACTATTTCAATTACTGCTTGCGTAGTCATTTTAAAGATAC